>OX411549.1:39643266-40243266 GCA_948146395.1 Fragum whitleyi
TTGAATACAAGCTTGTCGTTTTCTCTGAATACTCTAAAATGGGAGAAAAATGCTCCAAAAAGTTTTGAAAAAAATAAATTTTTGAATGTATACATTTTTTGCGTGTTTGGCAACCTTATTTGCAATTCTATCCAAAACATAGTTTCAATTTAGATTCGAAGTCTTATAACGATCACACAAACGCAAACATTTTTTTTAATGGCGGAAAATCCAAAACCGGATGAGCGGACGTCCTTAAAGAGCCAGTCCTCTGGCCGCTTTGTTAATCTATTTAGGCCTTCTTGCATGTCAGTTTGATTTTGTTCTGAATTTACCATGGAGACTATTTTTGTATTATCTGCAAAAATCCTACTTAGGCTTTCTAATATGTCTGGGACAACGTTTATATATTATGAAGAGGATCGGTCCTAAAACGCTACCTTAAGGAATTCCACTTGGAACAGAATGTTTACCATTTAATACTGCTCTTTGTTGTCTATTTTCCAGACAGTTTGTTAACCAGCCAATTAATTTGCCATTTATAACATAAGCTTTTATTTTCTTTATCAGTCTCTTGTGAGGGACAGTATCGAAAGCCTTCTGGAAGTCGAGATTTATTCTGTCGACGTTGTTTTGGTGGTCAGTTCAATTGAAACAAAATCCATAACTTCTATCATTTTTGTATTACAGGATATGCCTTTTCTGAAACCATGTTGTTCGTCGCAAAACAAGTTGTTTTCTCCCATGTAGTTTAAAATCTTATCTATTATTATTGTTTCCATAATTTTGCACACTATTGCTGTGAGGCCTATAGTTTCTACAGTCTGATTAGGTGCCTTTTTTATGTATTTGTGTTACAGTTGCCTGTTTTCAAATACAGGAATGTTTGATGTTGGTGAAGGATGAATTGAATATTATAGATAGGAGCATAACTAGTTGTGTTGCTGTTTCTTTCAGAAGTTTGGTATGTAAGCCGTCATTTCCTAGACTTTTGCCTTCTTTGAGTTTTCAGAGTTGCTTCTGGACTATTTCAGGTTCAACGGATATATCTTCCAATGAAGTTGTTGTTCGCTGTTCAAAATGTGGCAATTCGTCGTCATTCTCTTTGATAAAGATACTGTGGAAGTGATTGTTGAATATTTCGGCTTTCTGCATATTATCAGATACGGGTATATTATTTTCATCTAAAACTGAGGGGATGCTTTCTTTGATTTTTGTTTTTGAGCTTACAAACCTCCAGAAGATACTGGGGTCATTTTTAGAAGCTAAAGGGACAGACGATAGAAATTCCTATTCTTCTCTAATAGATTTGTAGTCTCCTGTTTGGGAAACAGAGTCTTTTGGGGGGTATGTTTTCTAATTAATTTAGCTACTTTTAAGCCGAACTCAAGGGTTTCATGGCCACTGTTTCCGATGGGACATTTTGAATGGCTTCTGCGATCATCGCCAGTAAATATTAGAACCTCTGCACCTTGTTGGGCTCATAATATGTTGATGAAGAAAGCTGTCTGTACTTATTTCTAAAATTTCGGGGGATATGTTTACGTGTCCTGAGGATGACGATTCAGTTAGCCATTCAATTTCTCTGAAGTTAAAGTCACCCATATGTAGTACATGGTCGTATTTAACGTTGCATCGTCGTATTGACTTATTTAAAATTACTTTTTAATTGATTCATCTGTTTTTTAGCTTTGGCTTCTGTATGTGAAGCTGACCAGAAGTTTGTTTTTATTACCGTAACTGATTTGACCAAGTTTCTTTAGTCTCAAAAGATAGATCTATGAATGTAGATGAAGCGCTAATGGCGTAATATATATAAGAAGTGTTGTGGAATGCGTTGCAGCACCTGAAAGTTGAGCAATTTTATGTAGAACAAAGAAGGCCAAAAATCGGGTGGGGTCTGACCAGAAGTGGTTGAGATGTAAGTGATTTCCAGGATTGAATTTCTTTCTCTATAGGTAATCATCGTCATAGATTGGTTTGTTTTATTCGGAGTTTGAGCTTTCTAGTTTGTTCACAAGTTTTTGTCTCTTTTCTTCTCTTCATATTTTCTTTTCTATTCGTTGTTGTTTTGTAAGATCTTTAGATATTATATATGCATCTTTTCAAAATAAACTAAACTTCATGCCACTTAATTAAAACTTTTTTTGTGTTGGGTTAATTTTACATCCCAAAGAACCGCTTATCTATGCTGTTTATACAAATTCAGGCCGCCCAACAACGTTGTGTTTTTTTTTGGGGGGGGGGGGGGGGCGGTTAGAAAGATTTGTAGACTGAAAAATAATAGAGCATCGCGGTGGCGTGACTAGAATAGAACTAGACGTGTCCTGAACGCACATGGTGACAAGCGGTACAGACTGTGATCAAATTATACCCCGCTTTGCACGCAAAGGCGCGTGCAAAGTGGGTTCTATTTGCTAACAGTTCCAACCGTTTGTCATCCCGGACGCAGGACTAGACTGCCACAACAACGCATGCTATCGTGTCGAGAAATATAACTCGTGCACTTCTAAAGACATTTGGCGATGTGTTTGTGTCCCTTTGAAACATCATAGAAAACCAATCATCGTGGCGTTTCAAAGTGTACGATTGATATGTTCTTTGCTTTTCAAAGCGGAATTAGCTTATAGTTACTGGGATGAAATGCAGTGCTCGTGCATATCAAATCCCATTGCTCAAAAACGGTTCGGATTTTTTTTCTTTCGTTGTGTGTGTGTGTGTGGGGGGGGGGGTTAAAGTCATTTTTAAAACAATACGTTTAATCCATGATTAATGCCCTGGCAGGGCGGAGCCTAAATAATGGGTCGTTGCACATAGGGTTAAGGTAAATCAGCTTTTATCTAAAATACCTTCTTCTACAGACAGTCGACATAAATAACTCGAGACCTTAAATCGCATATTGGTAACCAAATCCTCGAAAATTCAGCTAAATCAAGCTGAAGTTACGAGGCTTTGGTAACCAAACGATGAAATGAGTTCACTCTCTTAAAGCACGTGAATCCTTAAGGTTAAGGATACATTTATTTTCACGCGTTAACGATGATTACCGACTAAATTTTGAAAGAACCAAAAGTTTTGAAAAGTAAACTTGCCAAATTACGTCACAGTTAAGCCCCGCCCTGCCATTTCATTAATTAAGCAGTCAACCGATATCAGTTCAAGTTATGCAGGTCCATTTTTGCGTGAAAACTAGACGGCGAATTTGGACAGATCAACGCTGTAAATAAATCTTCCTCTTAGAAATTTATTATAATCAGGGTTAAAATAAAAAGAGGAGTTAAAAAGCATACTTTCGAATGAGCTCTTATTTGAATATAGTTCATCCAAGTGACCGTACAATGCAGAGTGCACAGTGAAAATTCTGGTCAAGCTAAGTCATTACTTTGCACACATGTGACATTCCAATACACTGTACAACCGTGAGTGTGAAAAAAAATTTCATAAATCCCGATTTTTCTTTCCTTTTTTTCTGTTCAAATGTTCTCATTATCTAATTGAATCCCCTTTCTGACATAAAAAGTATTCTGGTCATTGTTCATGAAGGGTGGGCCAAATTTTATGTCCCTACGTTTGTATTTTCAGATGAACTTTGCTCTTTGAGAAGGTTTTATCATTTTGACTAACATACTGAACAAGTTTCATCATAAATGTGCTAAATGTATGGCCCTTAGAATGTAAACAAAGAAAATGTCAACAGGTATCATTTTCTCGTGTTTTCATATGTAATATTTCAAATTTTAATTTATACGGATCATCTTAATGACCTGACAAACATTTCTATCCAATATTCATGAATTGTCACCCCTATGATATAAACACTACAGAGAGTTGATGACGAACGACGTACGAGGGATATCTTATGATCACACAGCTCACCAAAAGCCCGGTTTGCCCTTACGAGCTTAAAGTATGAGGGTGTGAAACTGCAGTCATAGGTATGCAACATTACGGGAGTACTACTTTTTATGGCGAAAGCATTACATGTAGTGGTTAAGCTGCCAGAGGTAGTTTGCACGCATCTGAACTTTGAGACTTCCTTAAAATTTTGTATGTTGACTAAAGCTGACGCTTTGCTAGCTTAAAATTGAATGATTATTAAAATCTTCAGTTAACCTGGAAATGAAAAGTTGACCACCGCCAGTGTACGTCATTACTGTAAAACACTTTCTAAGAGGGAATACTTAGCCGCTTCGTAACTAAAGCTAATTCAAATTTGTTGTTGTTTTTGTTTGTTGTGCCGGTGATGATGGTGAAGGTGCGTGACGGGAGAATAATAATCAAACACATTGTGCAACGGAAACACCCACCCACACTCCCTGAAAGTCTAGCCAATGCAGTAGTCTCGCGATATCTCATACATACACGGGACCGACCCATTTTCTAGAGTCATCGCATGATTCGAGTTAAGGCCAGTAAGCAAGATTGTCTTCTTTGAAGACGTTTACTGCGTTTTAAACTTGCGTTTGAATAAATTGCCTTCAAAATATGCAGTACCTATGTAAATTCTCCTCGATGATTAGTTTTATGAAACATCAAACTCTAATTTAAACTATTTGTTAAATTGTCAGCGTTGAGAAGAAAAACATTCACAAGATTTGTTGAAGGTGTCGGCGTCACTGTTAGTATTCTGTGTAATAAATGAACTGGCAGGGCGGGGCTTAACTGTGACGTAATTTGGCGAGTTTACTTTTCAATAGTTTGGGTTCTTTCAAATTCTAGTCGGTAATCATCGTTAACGAGTGCAAATAACTGTATCATAAAACCTAAAGGATTCACGTGCTTTGAGAGAGTGAACACACTTCATAGTTTGGTTACCAATGCCTCGTAACTTCAGCTTGATTAAGCTGAAGTTACGAGGATTCGGTTACCAATCCACGATTTAAGGTCTCGAGTTATTTATGTCGACTCTCTTTGGAAGTAGGTTATTTTAGATAAAGCTGATTTTCCCTTAACCCCAAGTGCAACGACCCGTTACTTAGGCTCCGCCCTGCCAGGGCATTAATCATGGATAATAGAGTCTGTTCATACGTCACCGAAATGACAAAAGTTTAGATCTGGCAATCTTAATGAACTCGATGCAATATGAAAAGCATATTCTTTCTTCCTTAAAATATGTTTGTAGCTAATGTTGCTTAATGACCAAGTTTTAAACGTTATTTCAGTCAGAAGATATGCAAGGTTACAAGTAATTCCCTCGTTTCTCACAATGTTATCTTTAGAGCAAACTTCCTCGGTTCCTCAAATTATAAGGTTGTACGAGTGCTCTCATTAAGGGTAATAATAAGCAAAGACAAAAGTTTCCATCTTTTTATGATTTTTTTCTGGAATACATCAAAAAAGTTGTGTTCAGCAGATAACAAAATTAAGGCGAAGCGGGATTGAAGACATTTTAAAATCAGCGCATTTTTCATATACCATGTTTTTGTGCCAAACACTGTCGAGTGGCGACCAAAACATTGAAGCTACAGCTAAAAAATGTGTAGTTAAGATGTTTCAGTTGGTTCATTCGAAAAAAATGCTCATTTGTTTTGTGATTGTTTTCAAGTCTCAAAATTATTTTCTGATCATTAGATTCCCGTCAATTTCACCCTAAGATTGAGTAAGTGTGCTATACTCAAACGTGTGAACTTGAATTAGTTGTCTGACTCGTGGAAACCCCGCGAAAAAGGTATGTTTACGATGGGACGAAATAACAAATATGCCCGGTAAGTTAATTTTGATGCAAAACAAAAGATGTCAGAAAGGTGCGCCCTTCGAGTCGAGGGAACGCAGTTACATTTGACCACGGGACTGAGTTGCTGCTCGAGAGATCGAGCAATCGCGCGTTTGAGTTAATGCAGTAATTACCAACAAGAAAATAGAGTAAAACGCGTAGGGACCGGAGGGCGAGCTCGAGCCTACGCATGAATTTGAGTTTTAGCCCTCCCGAAGGAACGCGAGACCATTATATTTGGTTATCGATGTCAGGAGATCTCAGAAATCGATGCATGCCTATCATGTCGTAACGACGATTTGACCAAGCTGTAGTTACATTACCACTTTGATCGCCCGCTCAGGAAACGGTTATAATACCAGCATAATACAATACGTGACCATTTAAGTACCGTGATAATATGAATTTTATTCGTTCGGAAATTTATTATCTGTTGAACCCAACCCGCATTAGAAAACAATATTGAGCCGCGCATGGTCTGAAAAATGATCCGCTCAAAGTCTGACAAAGGTAGATATTTTTTCTATTCTCAAAGGAACCATTTTCCATAATTTAATTACAAATCAACACATATGTGCATTAATTTTGAGCATGAAAGCGGTACTAAAGATTCAAATCTTCTTTGGACAACAAAAAATCGTAACTGCAGCTCACAGAGGCTGTAGTTACGACATTTTTGTATGACGCCGATATCATGCTTAAACATATTGATCTAGTATGATCAAGGGCTATATTTAGACTATTGAAAACCCCAAGCTTTGATATGACCTCGTTCGTAGATAAATTTAGTCAAACGTCAAATACTTTTAACCGAGACGGTCCATTAAATATGTCGGTTGTCAACGAATGTGTTCAAAATAACGATACAGTTCGCCTCGACCGACTTCATTCCTTGTACAATACTGTCGTAGTTCACATCGAACTGGTTTAAGTACGATACATAGCCTTGAATAAAGAATTGAATTGTTATTCATAAAAAACTTATTTAGTTATCCTTCAGTGTGAAATAGTTTTCATGATTTGAATTCGTTGCGTGTTTCTGTTTTAAAAATATTCTCTAACATACGAACTAAAGAACGGACATTTACTCTCCGACAAGATCAGCCTTATACTAGGTAGGTACTCCCAAATAGCATTTTTTTTTAAATGAGTTCTACCCTTTTTAGTTATTATAAAATGAACAATACGCTTATTGGCTGTTTTTCGTTGATTATGAATATACAAGACACGAAAAACTAAGTGTAATTTAATTTCTTTTAACAATTTATGCTAGAACTTGTTAAAGTACATGTAATATGAATTCGTTAGTTTCAAATAGGACACATTTTACTGCAATTAAGATCTAATTAAATATGTATTTCAGCACTATAGAGTATGTTACATCTTATAAATTAGTATCAAAACTGAAACTAGAATTGTCATACGTCTACTAAACGCATAGTGAAGACTCTAGTCAGACTGTGCGGATGCATAGGCTGGCCACAGCCTTTGCTTTGCGCATATTTGGAGTTGTTGGAAATCTCACGAACAGGGTCATTTTTAAATAATTTCCGCGATTCCACTTCCCTTGCTGAGTAATTCGAGCTTAGTAACACCAATAAGATCGCCAGCAAACGATAGTGTCATTATGCAAATATTTTTTCTCAGCAAATACATACGATCTCCAAAATGAATCACCGTGTCGGGGACCAAGATCAATTTTACTAAGCTTCTTACGAAAAATAAATCGTAAGTCAAAATCAAAAATCGTACCTGGTGTATTTATTCCCTGTTAGATTCTGCCTTGCAATATCGCATTTGAATCGTCTTCAAAAGACGATACCAATGATATAATGTATGGCAGAATTCCATATTCAGTCACTGCTGAATTTACTTACGCAAAAAATGATCGTAAGCTGTTTAGTAAAACGGACCCCAGGACAAGAGACTAAAAAACCTTTTCTTGCTCAACTGAGAATTTTCTCATATTTAGAATTGTAGAGCATTTAAATTTAAGAAAATTAAAAGATAATATTAATATCTGTTTATTTATAATAACTTATTGATATTATATTTATATAAAAAAAATTATAACAGTTTTATTACAGAAATACAGCTTAAATCTCAGGTTGAAATTTGATTAAAACCTGAGATGAGAATGAGAGTTTTAGAATCTCGGGTACATATACCTCAGATAGTATATAGTTGTGAATAAATAGATCGGTGTATGTTTTTGTATATACTCAAATCAGCACTTGGAGCAAATTCTTTATTCTGTGCTCTGAAATCGAACAGTGTCAATACATTTTGCGCTTCGAAGTTTTTTTTTTTTCCTGACAGTGAAAGGTTCATACTACTTTAGATATGTAGGCCAATGTTAAATAGACCTTAAAGGTAATATGAACCAAACACATAGAATATTAGTGCTAACAAGTTATTACGCTAAAATTATCTGCGTTTGACATACATGTATACATAAATATTAAGTTTACTTTTTGTTTAGTTTAACTTGGATTGTTATTATATCATATAAAAGAAAGAAAGAAAGAAAGAACTGAGGAAAGAACGAAGAAAGGAATGCAAGAAGGAACGAAGGAAGGATGGAAAGAAAGAGGGTCCTCATCGCACTTCATACTTTTATACAGTTTCTTTTTAAATTCAGATGTCGAGTAGCATATTCTATTTTTACAAATACACATGTACCTAGGAGATGGAGAAACTATTTTTGTCGTTAGTTTCCTAGTGTGAAGCAAAATAAAAACAAAAACAAAACAAACAAAAATTATTACGTTGTATTGAATACGATCAGTACAATCCACAACGTTTTTTCGAATTTGTCACAAAAAATGTAACATGAAAATAGAAGCTATTTTTGTCGCAAAACAAACACACAGAAGCAGAAGCGTATTAACATTTTATGAATATTATCAGTACAAGCCGCAACGTATTTTCGAACTTGTCACATAAAATGTAACATGAAAATAAGTTATTTGGTTCATGCAACTGACTTATACTTGATTTCACCATCTCGCTAAGTACAGTAAAAATCGCGAAATTTAATTGTTGAATTATTTTTTGATTGATTTAAGGCAGTGAACCCGTAATAGTTCCGCAACACTTTGGAAGTAATCAACTTTAACAATGTTAACCAAGGTTTCCTAATGATTTTCATTAGGAAACCTCGGTCAACATTGTGAAAGAGCATAAATGTTGCGAAACTAATACGGGTCCACTGCATAAACAAAGAAATAGGGTTGATGGAACAGACAGACCAATCAGACTTTTCGAAATTTACCCCCAAAATTGAGTCATGTGATAGTTGGGGCGAGTTGAATGGAATAGTCGAGATTCCACTATGTTGTTCACTGTACGTGATAGATGCCGTAACATCATTGTTACGGCTTCTATCATTTTCAGTTAACACAGGCCTTAACGTTTTAAAGGATTGAAACATCAACGAAAAAAAAAATAATAAGAATCCCCCACCCGCCACCGACACAGGAATAGGACAGATTTCGCACCACAGCCTTGTAATATACGATTGTTATCCAAAATTTATCTTAAAACAAAGGCCGTATATCTTTATGTGTGACTGGTCTAGGGTAATAGTTCGTATAATCAATCTTGTGTAACACTGCGGCTTAATCGACTTTGTCACAGATAGTAAAGACCTGTGAAAGGACTGGTAATTTTTTTTTTAATTTTAGGACGGGGGGGGGGGGGGGGGTCTGTTTATCGCGGAGGCTGACGAGTGCTAGCCACAGTCAGTTCTTACTGTCTCAATAACGTCCACTTTCTTAAAAGCCGTTATTGAACACCGTATTAATTCCGTGACCTTGTCTTGTTTTCTGTAAAAAAGGTTCAAATTTCTACTTAAAAACAAAAAACAAATTATTTCTAATTTAAAAAAGGAGATTCAAAATACGGAAAGTGAAAAAAACCCAGCTTGTCCTGCCCCGCGTTCAAGATGAAAACGTTCACATAACATTTCAGAAATGTCACCCCGCTTTGCACGTCTAATCACGTGCAAAGCGTGGTACAATTTCGAAACATTCGCAAACTTTGTTGCATTTTTAACGCCAGCCTGGCCTCCCTCTAATGACAATCATATTTGAGGATTGTCTCTCAAAAATCGGTTATGGCTTGTTTGAATAATGATTGAAATCAAACAGATAGTGGGTGGTGGGTGCAAACATGATTAATTCTATGTAGTTTAAAGGGTGAAAGTGCAAAAACTAAAACTTCACCCTACAAAACTACTGCTTCACAAAAGGGTCAACAATGGAAAAAATGATGTAATATTTTGAAACGTACATGTCTATAAAATACCGATGCCTTCCTGTAAACGGCATCACAGTTAACCCTTGCCATGCTGAATCCGGAATATTCCTTATTCGGCAGGGGGTTAAGACAAGGATCACTATGTAAACTTGTGTAATCTGATCTTAGCGTGCACCACTTGTTTGTTCTTTCGTACCTATAATATTTCAAATGTCAAAAGAAAAAAAAAAATCCTGAAATAGTTAATCGCGTATCTTGTAGTTCTTTGATTTGAATACAATTCTTTAAAAAGATTTTTGGTAAATATGACAAGGGTTAAGTCAGTATGTTCATTTCTTCGTGTATGCTCGAATATCGCTTAAGAAAAGAAGATATTCTTTACGAATTCATCGATGAAAGTGAAAATAACAACACTGTATAAAAAGACGATGCTAATTGATACGTAAGTCTTACTAGTTGTTGTTGTTGTTTTTGTTGTTATTTTTCATAAGTTCAAGTGACGCTAACGCCAATTCTAATTCCATTAAAATAGCCATTGATAGTCAAAACTAACAACTGAGTCTTTGCGTGGCAATTTAATCAATTTAACATACGCACGAAGCAAAGATGTTGAGCAGCCCCGACAACCACACAGTGCAGAAGGAATATGTGCTGAGCGCCTAAAGAGGAGTTTATACTCTGTCAATCTAAAGCGCGCATAGCGAAGACTATGGCCAGAATGTGCGAATGCACAGGCTACTGAGTCTAGCATGTGAAATTTTTGGTAATGTGATGCAATGGCTAAAATTTAGGTACGATGTAATGGGGCAGTTACACATACTTAAATCGGTCCTTAATCGGCGAATAATTTCTCTCATATGAACGGTTGTCATCGGTGTCAGCATTTCAGACTTTATGTGTAACAGGTTATCGGCGATAAATAGCTTATTGAACTGTAAAATACAAAGTAGATCGCTTGTCCGTAGGCGACAAATAGCCGGCCAGTAGGAGCTTGGTCGGTGATGATCGCTTATTTGCTTAATATACCATCGGCTGTCGTCGCTTTTAGAACGGTTGTCAATCGGGCAGTCGGTGATTGATCGGTGTTCGACCAGAGGTCTATCGCTTTCAATCTGATACAACCGGTGATCCGTATGTGTTCATCGGTCAAAGATCGGTGATATCGGTGACGAATAGCTGGCAAATCTTTGTTCAGCAGACTGCCGTCGGTTTTTTTCATAAAAAAGATATATAAGCGATAAAAACCGATAAATTTTAGTTCAGTGTATGATATAAGGAAAGTTGGAAGGGCAATCCAGCAGTTTGATCTATTTTCCCTTCGCTAAAAGATATTTGTTAATCAGTTACTTATCACTGACCGATCGGTGATATCGGTTATGAATAGCTTGTCAATCGCTTATTCGTTTGAAATTTTCACCGATCGAGAATTTTAAACAGTGTAAAAATCCCGATCGGTTAGTTTTCACCGATGAAACTCATCTTTTCCAAATAGTTTTTGGTGGGTGACAAATCGTCTACCAATCGGAGACGTCGGTTGTATATCGGTTTTGGTCGGTTCCGTCCTTTTCTGGATAAAACGAACAACCGATCTATCACCGATTGCCATGTCCCATTAGAAACTGCGTACCGTAAAAATTCTAATAGAACCCCACCCCCACTCCCTGCTCTTATACAACCCCACCCACATCTTTCGACGTCAAAATCGGCCATTTTTTAATTTTCGTTTTATTTTAATTATTTATCTATTTTTCGCAACATCTGTAGCCTCTAACAAACCCCGCTCCTTCTAAAAGAAATACAATTGTTCTAATGGAACCATGGGGTTGTATTATAGCTTTTGCGGTATATACATGAATATGAATACCGGTAACGAAGTGCCTGTGTACTTTATCAGTGTGAATTTGAATATTGAACTTTGAACAGCATTTGGAGTACTTTACACACCTTGATGAAAAGTTTTTGACCGCGACGATAAATTATATCTGTTTGACCACATTTTATCAGCTACGTTATCTATGACGTAGTTTTGTTTTGTCTGCGGGGTAACTTCTTTCAATTGCAAGTCACCTTTTCGATGACTTTCCGGTCTGTCAGATTTGAAACCAACGATTCGAACTTCGAGTCAAGCACATGAAGCTAGTTCACCTTAGAAAAGCAAAACAGAATAGAATATTGACGAGAGATACGTAGAATTCTAACCACAGGGACTCTGCACATGATAAATAAGCCTTAAACAATGATTTGGCTGAAAAAAAATAAAAAATGGTATATAAATATATTTAAATATCATTTTTTTACAGCCAAATCATTGTATAAGGCTTATGAATTATGTACAGAGTCCCTGTGAATCTCACATATTCAATTAAAATGCCATATAATAGGGCGGTGGGCCGTTGCGAATCCCCCGGTCAATGTTCCATCTCTCGCCGCGACTAGCATTCTTTCCGTCATTTATCTATCATCAATTGGTAATGGCTGTTTTTTTCCGATAATTTTTGCGTATGTCGAAAATTTAAATTGCTACTACAATAGTTACTAAATGTGGAATTCTGCCATGCATAATCTCATTGGAATCGTCTTCTAAAGACGATTACAATGATATATCGCAAGACAGAATCTAACAATGTATGAAAACACCAGGTACGATTTGTGATTTTGACTTACGATTATTATTATTATTATTATTATTTTTTTTTGTAAGATGTTTAGTTAAACGGGCCCCAGAAAGGGATGAGCAGTTGGATACCCCGATAAGATCTTGTGTTCGCAGTGATGTGAGCAATACGAGGAAAGCTTATGGTTAAGTAGAGTTAGTTAATGGTTAATTTTGGTTACAAATATATACAGGAGGTACTTTATAAATGAGATTTAAATATTTCTAAAATACTAAGGAAAATCTGTGTTGAGGGTATTCTTAGGAATAGTCTCGATGAGACGATGCAAACGAGAACCTATGACATAGAGTTTCGTTTTAAAAAAAAGTAACACTAGAATTGCCCCCTCTTATCTAGATCTTTGGATTCGGTAAACGCACAAGCCGCTTTTTAACGGAAATACTGTTGAAATTTGCGTTGAAGTCCCATACAGTTGAAAGAGCCACATATTTGTTGATGTTATTTCACCTTAAAATGACTAATACTAAAAGCTACAAGGATGGCATCAGGGCAAAACTGATCAAAATTATTTTTTCTAAATAAACTTAGACTTTACTAAACTTCAAATATGAACACAACTTAAACTGCACAATCAACAACACAAATATAACAATTTACTAATATTATCCTTTATTTTCTACAAAAAGATAAGTATTTCTGCGAAAAGACAACTTCAATTTCAAATTTAAGTTTTAGAAAATTCTCTGATGAGTAGAAAAAAAGAAAAAAAAAAGGAGTTTTATAAGCTCGAGTCCAGATTAAAGATAATAGTTTCTTTTCGGGTAGAAAACATTTTCTGCAACGAGAAACAAGTAATTTCTTCCATTTTCACATAACTTGATAATATTTTCATTAAAACTTGGATTGTTTAGAAATGGTTTAAGTATGTTCTTTGAAACGGAAATATATTGCGAGACTGACACTTCCTTTATTTATGTCGATTCGTTATGCAAATGCGATTTATTTTGTACTTTAACGAACGATTGATATCAGATGTAAACGACCGCAAATTCGTACATTGCACCTTCATGCTGGTTTGTTTGTTTGAATGGGGTTTAAGGCCGCTTTTAAGAATATTTCAGCCATAAGCGCGAACTTGAGCACCTTTCAAGCCGGAAATAAGGACACTGAAGCCGTTCTTTTTCGGCCTTCTCATACTGATCCCGGAATATTCATACTTTGGTTTAAGGTTTTAGATAAAGATTAGCCTGTACAATTGTTCAGTCTGGTCTTTGTCTGTAACATTTGGTTTTCCCTTTTTTTCAAAAAGGGAGTTTGCTCTTTTAGAATAGATACTGGCGCTCAGTCCGCTGCTTTCATCGCTTTAGTTTGGAAGCAAGGTTTCATTTACCATGTAAAGGGTTGATAAATTACTTTACAATGATTGCATGAGGCTTCGCACCACTTGCAGCAATACTACAGTTACATAGCAATGACCAGTACAACTTACCATGGCTTCATTTTGTTTTGAGCATCAGTAGGCTACAACTACAACATTATATCCGGGTCACCAGCTTTATTGCCCCAACCCAGCCTAGGCGTACTACCGGTTATATATGAGCCTGTGCGTGACATTTCCAACAATTTGACATGTGCATGAAGGACCATCACTAACCAACCTTGATTGGCACATAGTGTAATTAGAAGTTTTCCTCACTTTCTAGAGACATTCACCAAAGCACAAAGGTTAAGGCTCTTGCCAGACTGTGCAGATGCTCAGGCATGCCAGAGTCTTTGCTTGAAGCACATTTAAAATTATTGGAAATGTCGAGCACAGGCTCATATAATATATACTCGTAAGCAAAAATGTAGTAAGTAATTTTGTCTGTCGTCTTCAAAAAACGAAAATTGAGATAATGATTCCTAATTCGTATACAACGAATAATTTTTAAATAGTTGACTTGTTCTGACAATTCTGCAACGAATAGTCGACTGTAAATTCAGAATTATGTCAAAAAGAAAAAACATTAGGTGCACTTGTTGCACTACAAAGGTGTGGAATAATGCTTTATATTTTATTTCGTTTTACCACAAAACGGCAACAACAAAAACCAGAGGCCATTGTCCATTAAGCGCTCCAATCGAGGTATTGTCTTCAAAAGTAGCAAAATGCTAAAGCTACTTATATTGTTTTACAATAATTTGACTCAAAGACCTAGTTTATGACCGAATTTATTCCAGTTTTGAAGTTTGCTTCAGGTTAAGATTAATATGTATTCTAACAAAGTTTCAAAAACATTGAAGCCAAAAACGTGCCTCTATGGTACACACAGGGCATTCTTTTTTTCTTTTTTTCTTCAAAATTTAGCCTTTCATAAATTTGAATTCGTCCTTAATATCATGTTGATAACATTCTGACCAAGTTTCAAGATTTTTTAACCAAAAATATCGCTCCTAGAATACACAAAGGGATTTTCTAAG
Source organism: Fragum whitleyi (assembly GCA_948146395.1). Taxonomy (NCBI): domain Eukaryota; kingdom Metazoa; phylum Mollusca; class Bivalvia; order Cardiida; family Cardiidae; genus Fragum; species Fragum whitleyi. Next base: position 39,658,294 of record OX411549.1, read on the forward strand.
ATTTTGACCCGAAACCTATTTCTTCACCCTACTTAACTTAATTTCGAATCAATCTGAGATATAATGTAGACAAATTAAGTTTCAAAGACATTTTGACCAAACATATGGCCGCTATTTAAGGGTATTTTTCAAATATTTGCCCGGTGACCTAGTTTTTGACACCACTTCACCAAATTGGAACCCGTCCAAAACATTATGTAGACGGACCTTTAGACCAGGTTTGAAGACATTTAGGCCAAAAATATGGCCTTTAGAGTACAGACAAGGTTTTTCTCTAACATTTGATCCTGTAACCTAATATTTGAAGTTGTCCGGGGGATGATAGGGACAAACATTCAGATCAGGTTTGAATACATTTGGGTCATTAATGTGACATTCAGCAAAAATGACATAGATCTGCGGACGTTAGTTGGCAAAGTTGAAAGTTGCTGCCACTCCATTTCGTTTTCTATGTATTGAACTATCTATTTGTTATATGACTATTCATATGACCTATTGTCAAAAGATTTGTTGCCAAAAGGAAGGAGTTATTACGTCCATATCACCAAACCACTACACCGTGGACTTGACGTTAATAATGACGTCATCACAACGTTTTTACCTAAATGATGCACCAACATGGAGAAAAAGAGGTGTCTGTTTTGAGACTAAGGAAATCTGAGTCAGTGGAATATTGAATTGGGTGATTTTGTTTGTTCAGTAGTCGTTTTTTCGCGAATTGGCTTAGAAGCAGATTCTGTACTTAAAAATGATAACGAAAAATATTTTTATTTTATGCTTTTTGATTTTGTCAATTTATTTCAACTCCGAAATGATGATGCGACAAAGGACAAAGGCTCAGGACAAAAACAATATGCAACGATCTATCGATGGCGTGGAATAAAAATACAAACAAGTGTCAAATTGTGTGAACCTGTCTATACGAAGAATGTTCATTCTATTCAGGAAAATTAATTCTGAATTGAATTGAATTCTTTTCAATTCAGAAAAGTACTTCAGTGACCCGGCTTAACTTTGCCCTACTTAATTTGTACCTTTAATAGACCACTCCCCAAACGTCGATGTTCTATAATTTGTAACTTAATGGGCGGACATTGTGGTAAGAGCTGGGACGGGTGCTCACGAACCCAGATATCGAATCAGGTTACGTCCTGAATCATTACTCATTACTCGACTATTGTGTAAGCACTATGTACATTTGGGGATCTAATTCAGAAAACAAGAGGGCCATAGTGGCCCTTAATCGCTCACCTGAGTGAATTGTCCAAAATACATTTCAAGCAGGTTTTAAAAAATTATTTGGCTAATTTTCAAGAAAAAAGACTTGACTTTTATCACAATAATAATTCTGACAAAATTTTAAGTTGATTGGGCAAAAAAGTGGAAACCAGGGTGCATACACAACTTTCTTAGGTTTGACCCAGTGACCTTGTTTTTTACCCCATTTGCCCAAATTTCAAACTGGACTGAGATTTTATCAAGACAATCAATCTAACCAAATTTCAGGTTGATCAGACAAAAAATGAGACCTCCAGGTTGCATACAAGGTTTTCCTAAGATTTGACCCCATGCCTAGTTTTTGACCCAACTTGACCCAGTTTTAAACTTGTCCGAGTTTTTATAAAAACAATCATTCTAGATAACAAATTTTCAGGTAAATTGGGGGAAAAATGTGTCCTCTAGAGTGCATATAAGGGTTTTCTAAGATTCGAAACTATAACCTATTTTTTTACCCAACTTGACCCTATTCTGAACTCGTCCGAGATTTTATCAAGACAATCATTCTGGCCAGATTTCAGGTTGATCAGACAAAAGATGTGACCTCTAGAGTGAATACAAGGGTTGTCTTAGATTTGAACCCGTGACCTAGTTTTTGACCCCACTTGACCCAATTTCGAACTCGTCCGAGATTTGATCACGACAATCATTCTGACCAAATTTCAGTTTGATTAGACAAAAAATGTGTCCTCTATAGCGCATACAAGGTTTTTCTAAGATTTGACCCCGTGACCTAGTTTCTGACCCCAGTTGACCCAATTTCGACCTCGTCCGAGATTTTATCAAGACAATCATTCTGACCAGTTTCACATTGATCAGACAAAAAATGTGACCTCTAGAGTGCATACAAGGGTTTTGTAAGATTTGACTCCGTGACCTAGTTTTTGACCCCAGTTGACCCAATTTGAACTTGTCTGAGAATTTATCAAGACAATCATTCTGACCAGATTTCACATTGATCAGACAAAAAATGTGACCTCTAGAGTGCATACAAGGTTTTTCTTAGATTTGACCCAGTGACCTAGTTTTTGACCCCATTTGACCGAATTTCGAACTCGTCCAAGATATAATCAAGACAATCATTCTTACCAAATTTCAGGTTGATTGGGCAAAAAATGTGGCCTCTAGAGTGCATACAAGGTAAATGTTGACGACACACGACGGACGACACACGACTGACGACGGACGACGGACGACGAACGACGGACGACGGACATCCACCCAACCACAAAAGCTCACCTTGAGCACTTCTTGCTCAGGTGAGCTAAAAATGAAGGCTGTTAAAGTCGAATTCCAGATGGTCTAACGGACCAACATCGAATTATTTTGTGAGGCATGGCTACATTATTTGTGAATCAAAGACTCGTTACACTTGCGTGCCTTTTAATACCTGTCGGAAGTTGTATGTTCGAACCCCCCTTTACAAAATTCCTAATTTGCCTATTATTAAGTTGATAAAAATATGTTGACAGTATTCAACGGGTACTCGAGTAACGAGATCTCAGGTACCAGCCCTGCGTTCAGGATCAACGAATAGTAAAAAACGGTTTGCCAATTTTACCCGGCTTTGCGCGCAAGCGCACGTGCAAAGCGGGGTAAAATTGGCAAACAGTTTTAAGTGTTTGGTCATCTTGAACGCAGGGCTGGGTGCCAAGTTTCTTCTCTTCCCAGTCTTAATTGTGGTCATCTGATTATTAAAGCTGTAGTTACATTTGCTTGCCAACTGTCGATAGTATCTCATCGGAGATAGTTAATTCGGACAGGTTGAAAGTTCATGATTGCTTTTAAAGTATTTTCTTGTTCAAATAATGATATAATAATGATAGATTAATGTCAATACTCGTGAAGGTTAATATGTTAATAGTCTAATATCATGTATCTTTTCTATTAACAAATAGATCCGCAATTTAGGGTGAGTGATTAAAAGTCATTTTTGTCTATACAGGTTTCGACAAAAACTGACCTTTGATCACTCACTTAAACTTGTGGATCTATACGCGAAGCAATTAGCCCAGCTTATCATTATCAACTTGTAGCACTAGATGAGCAAAAGCAGTTACACAGCAAAGACATCATATTTTTAACAAATGCAGCCAAATCATTGTGGTAAAAAGTATTTTTGTTAAAAACCAACAGCTTCATGACGGTCTGTTAAATTCGCCCGTATTTGAACATCATTAGACTAAAGTACTTACCATGTACTTTTGTGTGTTTGAATGGGATTTTACGACGCTTTCTACAATTTTTCAGTTAAATCACTGCGATTAAGGCACCTTACAATGAATTCCTGTTATTTCTCACATCAGTACTACCATTACATCATTTCATAGCCCCCAGCTTCTATCCCACATGGGTTTACGATTATCGACCCATCGGTGGGAGACAAATACGATAGTCGAAAAGGATGAGAGCCGTTGTCGAGGATCGAACCTTTCAATGTATTACTACAAACGTAGTAAAAATTTCTGATTTTAAATACAGCTTACAGACCCTCAGTCAAAATTTACTTATTGTGACAATACTATTTTTAATTGTGATAAGTCAGGCTAAAAGGGACCATCTTGGAACTCCGTCAAATAAACAGGCCGAAAAAGGATTGGACCCGGCATATGTCAACCACAGGGCTTACTTCGGAAATAATTAAAAAGGAAGGGAGAAAAAGTATTCTAGATTCAGAAAATGCCTCAATTTCAAATATTTTAGACCCCAGTCAATCTGTGCACATTGCACAGTCTGACCACGGTCGACAATTTTCGCACTTTCCAGATGGGTTACAAATTTGTAAAAGGTATCGTGTCATAACAAAATTTTGTCATAAATGGTTTTACATATTTTAGGTTGTTTGTCCATATACCTAATTCTAGTTCTAATTCTAATTCTAGTTCTAGTTCTAATTCTGGAATAATAATATCACCTCTTTGATAGTGCGTGGACTACAATCAATTATATATATATAAGAAAAGAAATTCTTATAGTGAATTATGATGAGGTATAACACAAAAACATTAACAATATCCACACCAGTTTGACAGATCTGTTTACAAGTAGGCGAAACAAGAGGCCCATGAGGACCTGAGACGCTCTACCGGCTACCAAGATTTTCTTCGATTTAATCTGATATTTTCAGAACTTTGTTGCTAGAAAAAAAGAAAGTGAAAATGATAAAGCTCACTTTTGCCCAATTCTTTTTGCGATATTCTTTAATGCCCCCTTTCCTGTATTTTTTCAACGGGTCACCACTTTTTCAAACGGAATTTTCGTAAAAGCCTACAAATATATGGTAAACGTTTCAAGGAAATCCGATATTATACTATGCATTAAGTTAAGCATATTTTTACCAGTTTTTAAGATTATTGAGAAACTTCGTAAATCTCAACTGCAGGAAAAGGTATTCCTAATCTCCTTGTGTCTTATTGTGTCTTCGATGATCAAATGGTGCTGATAAAAGTATCCTAAGCGTCACTAAAAAGGTACACCATTGGGTCTGTCAAATTGTACCCCTTATGCAATATATTAAGTTCAATATGATTCTATCTAAAGCTTTACTTACAAGGTGGTTGTTATGTTTAAAAGACGCTTAAAACAAACACTAGTCAATAATATCATGCAAATATTTGATCGACTTGATTGAAATGTTGATCATTTTGAACGATAACGATAACGCTCAATTTGAAAATTGTAATTTTCCGCTGTTAAATTACAACAGAAGTTGTATGACGACTAAAGTTGGTGTGTAGGATTCATTTTCAAAGCTGCGTATTTTGATACATAATACATATTGGAAAGATCAGGATTTTCTTCAATATTCGAGATTTTAGATTTGTGTTCGCAAACAACAGGACATGGATTTCATGGATCAAAAATGTCTGGACTAAAAAATTCATGTAAGTAATTAGTTTTTATATAATGTGGAACAATGCAGTTATCATCAACAGTTTGGACAGTGCATTTTGAATACTTGAATCCTTAAGATGTGTATTTTGAAGGAAAAAATCGCCGTCGCCGTCATAAAAAATGGCGTTAAGACGCACGTAAGGATGACGTCACAGTAAACAAGCGCAAAATATTTTAACGTCGCAGAAATAAAGACAATTTTTATGAGATAAGACTATCACTTTTATCTACATAAAGATAGGCTAAACCTAAAAGATGAACAAAAAACTTAAAAGACAGTTACAGATCGTGGATCGCTTCAAAAAAGCCGAGTCTTACACTGAAAAGAGACAATACGAATTAAATAAACAGAAGTCCCTTTCAAAAAAACTAAAGACCACTGATAGAGTCCCAATTAACATTGAACAAACAGGAGGAGGTGTTAAATTTTGTTTTAATACGGGCTTTTATGAACTGTTCAAGTGTGAATTAGAAAAGTTTTTCTCCTCGCTAGAAACATCATTGAGATGCGTTAGAATTCCAGTATACGATAGTAAGGAAAATTTTACGGAGTGTATCTACAAGATTTATGGAACTGATGGGCATTTATACACAGTAAATATGTACCACACTCGCAGTTCTAGCTTAGTAAACGGCAAGAACGCTTCGTTGTTTGTTCAAACCCACTTTCAGAAAGTTTTAGAATCTGTAAAAAAGGGTATGGAAATGAAAAATATTACGGTTGAGGAAGTAAATCGACAATTCAAAGCCATTCTACTTCAATGTCGCAAAATCGATACAGACGAACGAACTGAAACCGGCGAGTTTAAACCGTCTTCAAATGATAGTACCAGACTACCCTTACCTGGTATTTCGGAGAATTCAGAGGATGAAAACGAGGACATAAACATTCCATCAAGCCCAATGACAATTTCTGAAAACAGACGCATTATCGAGTCAGCTACTCCCTATCATAATGAATCAAATGATCATAAACTAAAACCAAGTTTGGAGGACTTATTCCGGGAAATTTTGGAAGTTAAGGACATACTTCTTACCCATGTCCATTCGACATCACAGGCGTTTGAGGGAATAAGGGATGAAATAAAATCTATAAAGAACACGTATAAAGTCCGCTCAGATGCAGTTGAATTAAAAGTAGACGAAGTATATTCAACTACTGATACTTTAAAAGAAGAACTTTCAAACGTGTCAACTACAGTTAACAGAAAATTGCAGTCGATTTCAGACAAATTAGGACAATCTAAACAAAACAGACAACCCCAAAATAACAAAAATGCTATTATAAACTCAGTCAGCGAAAAATGTATTGAAAAACGGAACGAAAGTAACAAAAGAACACCAGACCTCAATACCCCGAGCCAAACAAGTGTAAAGAGAGTATTTGAAAATCGCTCTAATCCCAATGCAAAGAGAACATTAATGATAGGAAGCTCTATTCTTCAACGTGTGAACAAGAGAGGCTTAGGCCAAAATGCGGACGTCATAACTAATCGAGGTGCCAAACTGCTACAAATCAAACGAAAACTTGAGAATCTCGACATTTCAACGTACCATTCAATCATAGTTCAGGCTGGTGGAAACGATATTGCCGCAGGGAGAACTGAAGAAGCTGTCGAACACGATTTCACCAAACTGATTGATTACATAAAGACAGAATCGTCTGAAACTACAGTTTACATCGCAGAAATAACGCCAAGGAGAGATGCCGATGTCGTAGAAATGAACAATTATATCCATTTCTTGTGCAGAGACAACGATGCTATATGTATCCCAGTTAGTGAAAGACTTGATGTGAACTCGTCGCTCTACTGGAAAGACAGAATCCATCTGTCAGATAGAGGAACCGCTGTATTACTCAAAACTTACAACGAGTTTATTCCTATTCTTAAGCGATATTCCGTAAAGGACAAATATCACAGAAAGTTGTTTTGCTTTAAATGTGGACAGGAAGGCCATAGGGCAGGTGAATGTTATTATGAAAACTCTAGCAGACCTGTGTTAAACAGCGTAAATCGCCGCTGTTTGAATTGTGGTTTGAGAAACCATTTCACGTCTGAGTGTAGGCGAATAAATTCGAATTAGGGAAGTACGGACGGACACACATTTATCACACTACAGAATAGATTTAAAACATTAACTTCTTTATGTTCATTATGTCAAATATTCCCGTGTAAATGCACGGAGCTAAATACTGAAATAAAAAAGTTCTCAAACAACATAATTAGATACTCTAATAAAAATCTTAACAATGATTCAAATGCGATTTCAATAACTTACGGAAATAAACACAGTGATATTTCTGAAAAAAGCTCACCGAAAAATGAGCCATATGTGAAAATATCGCAAAAATATTCAAAACAGAATAAAAATCCTAAAACTCGTAAAACATTTGAAAACGCAATAAAATTTGACAAAAAAGGGTTCCATGTGGTGCATTTAAACGTACACCATCTTATTCCAAAATATGATGAAATAAAATATATTTTATTAGCATCTTCAAATGATAATAAAATAGATATGTTTGGAGTATGTGAAACTTATTTAAGTGAATCATTCGATGACATCAATCTTGATATCCCAGGCTACTCATTTTTGAGAAAAGACAGAAAACATAAAAAAGGTGGCGGTTTATTAGTTTACATTGCAAATCACGTGCATTTCAAGCGTCGACATGAATTTGAATCAGAACTGCTTGAATCTATTTGGATAGAAGTTTTTCAAAAGAATGCAAAATCCTTTTTTATTAGTTTTATTTATCGTCCCCCGAATTCTACACAAGATTGGGTCACAAATTTTGGAGCACAGCTGAAAAGATTTGATTCTTTACACGCAGAAATTCATATTCTGGGTGATTTCAATTTTAAATTTATTACTGAGAAAAACACGTTTGAATGTAAAGCATGGTCCAAGTTTATTACGAAGACAGATTTTCGACAATTAGTTTGTCAGCCTACTAGGTTATCAGATAAATCATCAACAATTATAGATCATATATACTCAAATAGGGACGATAGGATTTGTGAAATATCAGTTCCGACTCTATCTCTGAGTGACCATTTTCCTGTGTGTATGACTAGGAAAGTTAACTATAGGCATACTCCAAAAAATTCACATTCAGTTTTAAAATATAGGAGCTTTAAGAACTTTAAATTGACTGAATTTCACAGAGATTTAAGTTTATCACCACTCCACATTGTTGAAACAGAAGTAGATCCAGATACGGCTTTGGACTGCTTTTATAACATCCTGAATGATATTTTATCGCGACATGCACCCATGAAGCATAAAAGAATTAAAAGTGACCATCTTCCAGAATGGTTCAATGACGAAATTAAACATGCTATGATTAAACGTGATCATTTTCACAAGTTAAAGGACTGGAAAAATTATAAGCTAATGCGAAATAAAACTATACATCTTATACGCAAAAGTAAGAAAAACTATTACAATAATGCTATTAAAAACAGCACAGACTCAAAAAAGTTATGGCAAAATTTTCGCAAAATAAAAAATAATGATAATGACAACGTTGAACAACCCAACATTCCCTCTAAACTAAGTTATCACGGATCGGAAGTTGAGGATATTCAAACTATATTAAACTGCTTCAATGATCATTTTATAAACGTAGCGAAAATCGTAAATAAAGTTAATTTCAGCGAAGGTTCGTTTTCCTTTTTAAAAACATGCTTACGAAATAAACTTGCAAATAATACTTTTGATGTTAGATTCATAACACCCTTCGAGGTAAGCAAAATTATAAAGGCATTAGACACATGTAAAGCTACTGGAATAGATGATATAAGTGCAAATATTTTGAAACAATGTGGAGAGCATATAGTTCTTCCAATTACATCAATAATGAATAATAGTATCGCCAAAGGTATATTCCCTAGAGCGCTAAAACACGCCTTTGTGCTTCCGCTAAACAAGACCCAAACAACTATCGACCAATTTCCGTATTACCAACATTATCAAAAATCTTCGAACGACATTTTGGCAAACCAGTTAAACTCTTTTTTAAGCAAATTTAACATCTTAGAAACTTTACAGTCTGGGTTTAGGGAAAAACATTCATGTCAAACTGCGCTCATTCGATTAATTGATAAATGGCTAAACGACATTGATTCAGGAAAAATAATTGGTTCTATCTTTGTAGACCTTCAAAAGGCGTTCGACTTGGTTGATCACGAAATTCTATTGCATAAATTAAAATTACATAACTTTTCTGAAACGTCATTGGCCCTTTTTAAATCTTACCTTAATGAAAGAACACAGTGTATACGACATAAAACTATGTTTTCATCTCCCAAAACATTAGTAAGCGGTGTCCCCCAAGGGTCTATTTTAGGCCCAATATTATTCTTAATTTATATCAATGATCTAAGCTTAGTCATCAAAAACTCTAATCTTGATCTTTATGCTGATGATTCAACGCTTCACACTTCCGGAAATGAATTGTCAGAGGTTCAAACTAATCTTCAGAACAGTTTGAATTGTATTCTCGATTGGTGCATAAACAATAACATGCTCGTTAATCCAAATAAAACAAAATGCATGCTTATAGGACCTAGAAGTATTTGTTCATCTTCTAAGCTTGATTTACGTATCAATAATGTCCCTATAGAGAACGTTGAGTCGCATAAGATTTTAGGTGTAAGTGTAGACAAGAACTTATCATGGACGGATCATATTAATAAAACATATATAAAAGTAAACAGCAAAATTGCTTTGCTAAAACGAATTTCTATATATCTTACATTTGAAATGAAACAACTCTTTTATTCCTCCTATATACTCCCGTGTTTAGATTACTGTTGCCCTGTTTGGGGAATGAACAGCAAACGAAATTTGTCAAAAATTAACATGCTCCAGAAAAGGACTGCTCGCATTATTCTCGGGGCTTCACTAAGAACGCCATCTCAAACTCTCTTTACCAAATTGAAATGGTTGAGTTTTGAGAACAGGTGCAATTATCACACCGCGTTACTAATATTCAAATCTCTAAATAATCTAACGCCTAAATACATCACAGACATAATATCTTTCTCCAGTAATTCTACCTATAACTTAAGGTCTGCAACCCGTCATGATATTACAAACACAAGGTATAAGACATCCTTTAAGAAAAAAGCGTTCTCTTATGCCAGTATGGAAGTATGGAATAAAATTCCTATTTTCATTAGAGAAGCGAAGACAATTTACAGTTTCAAAAAGAGAATAAAGAGTTATTTACTTGACCAACAAAATATATAATTATATCGTTATTGAACCGTCCAGCAATAGGTGCATCCAAATTTTATGTGTGTCTGTCCGTACGAGATTGTATCAATAGTATATCATACTCTATTTACTGTTTGAAAAATTCCATGTTTATTGTTTTATTATAATGATAGTGATTAAGTGAGTAAGCGAGTGAGTGAATGAGTGAGCGATTAAGTGATCGAGAATGTGAGAAGGGGTCGATGGGTGTGCTTGAGTAAAGGAAAGGGTGGGAGTTTGGGATTGAAAGAAGGCAACATTGTAAAAAAGACACTTTTCTATCTCATTGTTGGTTGAATTTGATGTCTTTATGTTTTACCTTCTCAAAATAAAGATATTATTATTATTATTATTATTATTAAGTGTTAACCCTTGTCATGCTGAATAAATTTTGGCTAAAAATTTTCATGAAAATCAAAGGGCAAAAAGCATTGAAAGTAGTTATTTGAAAAACTAAATCTATTGACAATTCTAGTTTGAAAGTGAGAAACAGGTGGTGTAGATTAACATCAGGCTGCACATGTGTGCAGACTGATGTTGGTCTATAGCTCCTGCCAAAGCAGGAATATTCCGGGTTCAGCATGACAAGGGTTAATTTTGAACAATATCGGGGCGTTTTTGAGCGATTGGAGTGGGTGTTTGGCATGAATTAGTGGATAGCTGAGCGAGTGATTTTGAATGGTTTTGATCATGTTGAGAGTCAATTTCACGAAGTTATTACTCATACTCATACTTTTAATAAGCTATAAACATCTAAAGTGCTTCTAGCACAAAGCGATACAATGAGAGAACATTTCAACAAAGATCGTGCACATTAAATTCCGTTAATTAATACCTGAAAAAACAAAGAATTAAGAGAATAAATGATCGTAAATATCAATATATATATATATTTTTTTTTCCAGGAAATAATTTAACGAATAAAATTTAATTCTATTCAAGCAAGACATTTTTCATTGTCTACGCGGACTAAGCATTCATATATTCATAAAAAATATGTTTCATCAATTTAACATCTATGGAGAAATATTTCGACTTTTGTCTGCAAAATAAATAAATTTGGCTAACTCAATGATACTTTTTTTGGAAGTCATTTGGAACAGACTTTGAAATTTATGCAGTGATGGCCAGTGACAGTTAAAAGGTTTCAAATATTTTCTTCTGAGGTCTGAGAATTCGGAACAAACTAATACAAAATGATATTCACTTTCTACCATGTTCATTTGACAGTTATTGCATATACGGTTTTCAGGATTAATATTATCATGTCGGCCCTTTTCAATAAATAAATTGTGCGAAGAAGTTCTTATTTTTGCCAGAGCTATTTTATATTTTATATCATACTGATGTTCTAGGTAAGGTTCTAATTGAAACGCGTGTTTAAAATATCCATGTGCTCTTAAACGATTCGTATTCCCGATTGTTGATCTCCATTCTTGGATATAATTATCAATTATTCTCTGCTTAATGAATGGTAAATTAGTGTCAATCGCGCTTTGATTAATCCAAATGTAACCTAGTCCATGGCGTTCAAGTAAGCATTTTATTTGATAAACCCAATTCATTTCATTATAAGAGTTACCATTATCACAATCATTTTTTAGGCAATTATAAACTGTTTTAAGTAATGTGTTTTCGTTTTGTTGTAAAATGTGGATCCAATATCTGATCATATTAAATTTCCGGTTCATACTTAAAGGTGTCCTTCCTGTTTCTCCATGGAGTGCTGCTAGGAGAGTTGACTTTTTAAGATTAAGGGTTCTTCTTAAGAACTTTGTATGCATTAATTCTACTTCCTTTCCAGGGTGATAACCCCATATTTCGGATCCAAAATTTAATACTGAGCCAACGAGGCCATCGAAAAGTTTTAATTTTTTGAAATGGGTATTTCTATATCAAGAAATACTTTGAATAGGTTAAATTGGGCTGTCGATGCCCGTTTTGCAATGTCCTTTTGTGTTCGAAACCAGCTGCCATTTTTATAGCAGGTTAAGCCTAAATATTCAAAGCAGTTTACGGTTTCTATATCTGTGTCGTTGATTTTGAATGTATGGTGTGTATGGCGGCCCTTTTCAAAAATCATAGCTTTTGTCTTAGTAAAATTAATTTTCAACCCAAATATTTGACATAGATATATAGATATCGTTCAGTATACACTGCAAAGATTCGGGTGATTTCGCAAATATTACTTGGTCGTCAGCATAAAGTAGTATAAAAAGTTTTAACTCATTTATAGTAAATATATCTTCAAGTTCGGAATTATTATTAACTGTTACGTTCATTGAACACGTAAAAAGCGTTGAATTGCGTGTGTATTTGTTTGTATGTGCTTGTTAAGTTTCAAATCTAAAAATGCACCAAATACCCTAACGAAACATTAAATGTTGAAAAATGACCGAGGTAATTTAGATAAAAAGATAGTTGCAATGGATACTCCAACATACCCTACATCTTCCCCTACTGTCCTTTTCAAGTCGGTATGTCCATACGTCCCGATCTTGTGACGCAACTTCTGTTACAATTATGGTCTGATTTGGATGAAATGTTCACAGAATGTTCCCACTATACCTTGCTAATCAGGTTCATCATGCGGCAGTTTTGAAGCACCAATTCGCGCCCACGTATTATATATTATCTTTACAAAAGTTATGTCTATTGTAAGTTGTGACAGTCCTAAGCCACAACACTTATTGGCTTGAAAACAACCCTGCTTTCGGACGCAAAATGCTTGCGAACGTTTGAGAAATTAAACGCCGCTTTGCATGTGCAAAGTTGGATAAAATATCTCAAACTTTTCCCGAATGTTTTCACCTTGAACGCAGGGCTTCTTTATTCTTTGATATCCGGAATATGGTTTGAAAAACAGTGTGTTTAGAAACCTCTATAGGAAAAAAATTATATAACGTTGGCAGGGCGTGGTTGTTATGTTAGTTCTCTAGAATAAATTGTTAAAGAAAATTTTTATGGATAACATCTTGTTACATGACGGGGTAGAATTGTTTTATCATTTAATATATTATCTTGCTACCGTTGTCGGAGCATTTAGATGCACACATTGGAGCACAATTACAGACCTTTCTTAGCAATTTCAGCAGATCTTATAGGTTCGTTCATATAGTTGGTAAGTATTGAGTTATTTTTGAGAATATGGACGTATCCTTTTTAGAAGTTGTATTTGAATTTTCAGGGTTTACGGGAATTTTAGGATATGGCAGCCTCGAAACTGCATGGCAACCAGCTGGAGCAATGGATCGTGAAGTGGTTCTATGCAACCGCTGTTATCTGCACCATCGACGCCAGTTTTGTGGTTTTTAGACCACATACCCTTCCTGGAGGCGCAATTTTCAAGTTTTTCTATCCTTGTAAGTAACGAATATATGGCCAAATTCATTGGCAATTTTCACACAGTGGCAAAGGATTTATTTTGATTCAGATTACTTCTTCTTCTTTCTCACTCGACCATTATTTGACTGTCTTTTTATCCGTTGTTCTCTCTTTCTCTCTGTGTGAATCTCTTTGTCCATTTAAGTATGTCTATCTGTCTGTTTTTCTTTCTCTCTATTTTATCCATTTCTTTCTCTCTTCTACACTTATTTCTAGTCATTTAGTCGATAGAGAAGAACACAAGTCAATCAGTAAATAGTCAAGCGGTGTATCCTAGTTGACCTGACAGGCGCTGGTTTAATTTGACAAGCTTACTTTTCAATACATTCATGTATCTGATTCGGTCTGAAAGTTCGTCAACCATTTTAGGTTTATTTTACCGAGCGAATCATGAAGGAATACATTTGGTGGATTACTTACCATTAGCCCGTTTCTTCAAATCATTGATGATGAAGATACGATTCTTTTGTATCTCATCGACGATTTGAGGTTTCAATGTAGATATGTCGGCAAGCTATGGAAAGTGAGTAACTTTCCAATGCAATGTAAAAAAATCACCGATGATAGTAAATAGCTAAGCATAGTAAGCATGTCGTTTAGTCACTGAGCCAGCTATTTTAGAATAGAATCCGAGTCAATGAGTATAATAGATAGTAGTTCCCAGTCTGATACAGTTAACAACATCGTGAAATTGACAAGATGAATGATTTGGGAATGATTTGGGAATGAAATTGAATGAGTGTGTGGAGCGAGTTTTGAGTGAATTTAAAGGGAGGTAATCCTATATGGCAAATTTTGTTCAGGATGAACAAAATTTTCGATATTGATTACCCCCCTTTAATAAAAAAATGCAATAAAAGTTTTATACATAGCTTCCTATTTCTTCAAGAACTAATGAGAGCTTAGAATTTTGAATTATGTCAGTGAAATCGCGATTTTTCTCTATCAAAATGCATTTTGAATGAAGTTGATGATTCTATATATTTCAATGGGTTTGATCGTTTTTGAATGGTTTGAGTGAGTGATTGGAATGAATGAATGGAGCGTTGAGAGAGCGATTTAGATTGGTTTTGATTGAGATGAATGTCAATTTTATGATGTAACTAACTGTAGTATTTAGCGATCTGTAACTTGGTAACCATCGAAAAGATCCATCTCAAATTACCTTGTCTTCATGTGATATAAAAAGCGAATAGATCTGTTAAATTCTAAACCAGTTCTTAACTCTTGTCATGCTAAACCCGGAATATTCCTGCTTTGGCAGAAGCTATAGCCAAACATCAGCCTGCACATCTGTGCAGTCTGATGTTAGTCTACACCATCTGTTTCTCACTTTCAAACCAGAATTGTCAATAGATTTAGTTTTTCAAATAAAAATTGACCAACAGTCTGGACTTTCAGTGCTTTTTGCCCTTTGATTTTGATCGAAATTTTTAGCCAAAATTTATTCAGCATGACAAGGATTAAAATAAGTACTGAGTCAATTTTCGAGTAAAATATGCGAAAAGGTGAATTATAAAGTTGTCTAGTCAAAATAGTGATCCATCAGGATTAAGTTTAAAATCTAATTTTGGCCAAAAGCCATTTAGATGAAAGTACTTTTTTCCGACAATTTAACATAAATTTGACGATTTTTTTACGATATCGTATTTTCAGTAATCACGTTTATATTGATGAGAATATTCAGAGATACAGGTAAAGGGGATATATTGGATTTTAGATCAAAGTTTTTCAATAGTTATAGAACAAAACTTATGTTGTTTGTACGCATTAGAATCGTAATGTCAAGACGATTTAAATGAGTACCCACAACATAGGGTTTCATAGAGGATATAAAGATTTAAGAATGCCTTTACCTCCTCTTATCTGTACCTCTGATATTGATCTTATTTTTGCTACGATTTGACGTTTGGTGTAAATAATTGCGACAATGAATCATCAATATAAATGTTTTCGACAATATATTGTTGAAAATTTTGCGACAAAATGACATCTAGGGTGATTTTGGCGACAATTCATAACTAGTTAATCTTTGCTCCTGTGAGCCGTTTGTTAGATTCATGGGAAAAACATTGACATTTGAGCTCAATGCGAACCTAAAATGTAAAAATTCTTGCGTTTTAAAATCTTTTACAGTTAACAACAAAGTGAAATTGACAAGATGAATGATTTTGGAATGATTTTGGAAGGAAGTTGATTGAGTGTATGGAACGAGTTTTAAGTGAAATTCTAGGGAGGTAATCCAGTATCGCTAATTTTGTTCATCTTGAACAAAATTAGGGATATTTGTTACCTCCCCCTAATAAAATATACTTACTAGTTCTATAAATAACTTCCCATTTTCAAGAACCAGTCAGACGCTTACACGATTTAATATGTCAGAGAAATCGTGATTTTTTTTTTTTTTTCTAGCTATTCTTATTGTGAAAGAAGTTGTTCATCGTATCTTTCAAAATAAATTTGGAGCGTTTTTTAATGGTTTGGGTGTGTGTTTGGAATGAGTGAATGAATGGAGTGCTGAGTGGGCGATTTAGAATAAGTTTGATTGGGGTAAATGTCAATTTTACGATGTTACTAGCTGTAGGCGCATAAGAAGTGATAGACAGTCGCTGTCAATATCAAAAGTCGATTGGTGAATCAAATTAGTCGTTTCAGCCGAAAATTAAAATGCTGCACTAGGGCATCTTTAAAAAAATCTGAAAATATAAAACAGCTTCTTTTGCGGACGATTAAAACTCTACATGTTATTCGAGGTATATTTTTACCAAGCCTAGGTCATATGGTTTGTCTTACAATGATGTACCTTAAGATGACAAAAAATGCCTAAAATGCATCCTAGCTCTTCACCGAATTATCGGCACATTGCGTAATGAAAAAGATTAACAGTTCAACAAACGATGTATCGCGGATGTTGAAAGACCAAAATTTCGTATTAATAGCTTTATTTAGACTGTAGTAACGAGGTTACTTCGCAAATCGACGGAAGGTTTAACACTTCTCATGCTCCATGATAGCTTTATAATCACTGCCATACACAAAGCCTTTTCAGGCAATGTAGGCTAAGATCAGCCTTCACAGACGTGCAGTCTGATCTTAGCTTATACTGTAAGGTTTCTTCTAACTTTATGCAGGACTGTTTAATAGATTTAACAAAAATGGCATTCTTTTTAAACAACATTTAATATCAGCAGGATGAGGGTTTAAGGAATGTCGTTCGGTTGAAAAACCAGGATAAAGATAGTATTACATGAAGGCCTTGACACACATTCCATATAAGGAATTGAGATAGGTTTTACCCTGGTTTTGTTTTACTCAGATTTTTTTTTATTATTATTTTTATTTTTTTTTTTACCTTGACATTTCAACTAATACTCGAGAGATTTTTTTCCATAAAAGATACAGCTCTTTTAATGAAAATAGCATCGAATATCTACCTACACATTCTTTGAAATGCTGCGAGTTTTGAGTTATATCGTTGGCGTCGTATAGAATCATCCTAGCAAGCGACAAGCAAATACTCCTTAAATTATTCAAACCGTAGAGATTCAAAATAGAACCCTTTGTTAGAAATTTCTAAGTGTAAAAGAATTAAAGTAATACTAATTAAAAATGCAAATCTTTACAAAATTTACCGAAAGTTATTTTGGGCTATATTTTGATCCCCTATTACAAATGGAAACAGAAATTGTGTCATTAAAACGTTTAAGACTAATGCTTCAAATGATGTAGTTCTCTTGATCATTCGATGTTTTAAAACCGTTGTTTCAATGTATACTCAGCAAAAAAAAGAAAGTATCCACTTTTCTTTTGTCAATAACTTTCATATTTTTAAGATTTAATGATCAATTAAGGTACCATTGTGTTTGTAGCGCTACGTTTTCTAATGCAAACATGATTTGTCATTCAAGCAAGATGTCATTTTTAGTGTTTTTCAATAAATGTCGAAATCTTTGTTTTCTACGTCAACGTGCGTCATGTGTTCGATCGTGAGTTTCTTTTCAAATGAACTTAACCTCTAAAAGTCTGTGGTTAAGAAAATCAAACAACAGTTGTGTTCCGTACAACACAGTTTTGTAACGAGACCGAGGAAAACTTGACCACAGGCGTAATAAAAAACGTCAACCGTTGAGTAAATTCTACGGACGTTAGTTGAAAAAGAAGAACAATAAAGAAGTGTGCTGGCCATTTTCGATAGAGAAGTATTGTCATTCGCCCTCTTCGACTCAGTAGGGCAACTGGGATTACGTCACGCCAAATTTTCTCATTCACGTTGACGCGATTGCCTCCACGCTTCCTAACAACTATTTCAAAGCGGAAGTGAAATAAATGTCTGAACCTTTAAAAACGTCAAATTTTAAAACTGAGTCAATTGAAGTTTAATTCTTAGCGGGTATAAGGCGAGCAAATTTCCTTGATATTCATTCGAGCCTCTCCAATGAGCAAGATGAAACGTTGACGTAATGAGGCAATGCAAATGTTGTTTTGTTTTTAGAAAAAATGAAATAGAGCATTTTGGGATTGGTTTTCTTGACAAGGAACGAGCAGACAGAATTTTGTTAACTTGAGCTTTGAATCTGCGTAAGATGATTTATGAATGTTAGTGTTCATTTGACGTAACTTAAGTAGGAATTAGCAGAAGGAATAGAGTTGTCTTATCAAACCACAATACCTAACTCAATAGTATTGCTTTTCGCAAGCTTAAAAGTGTCAGAATATCATTTGAATAGATAACTGAGAGTCTGCGATTTTTGAAAACGACCCCCTGGCTACGTTAGCGCCTACAATGCGGTAGCGGCTTCTTCAAATCTCATAAAACTTTTCAAATCTATTTCCAAATGATCAGGGCGTAAATTGCAATATGTTTCATAGAATTCCTGTGTGCACCTTTAAAGAAATCCGAAGTTTTATTGGGTGGATACTTTTTATTTTTGCTCAGTATATATTTGCATGACATCAAGTAAATTCGTAACATCTCTACATTGATTTTTTTTTACCAATGTTTGTATCTTCTAGAATATTTTAGAGTAAGTATTTAACTTGTAAGTTGCTTTTTTTTTATAGCTGAAATCGCTTATGTCTTACAAAATGAACAGTGTAAGATTTATTTCGTAATGACGAATTAAAAGACTTACACTATTATGCGAATTTTCAATACGTCGGACCATTTGACGTTAAGTCGGTAGACAACAAAGAGAAAATTGGGCGAAATAGTATCACGCCAATTCTCGCTTCTTCTGTCTGTTTTAATGGTCTTCAGTGCAAATAATCCGGTTGTGTTGGAGAATAGTTACGAATATTACAAAGTATTTCATTCTTTTTGGAAAGTAACCACATACAATTCTTTTTGGAAAGTAACCACATACTATTTCAGTTCTTGTAATTAAGACTTTTTGGTTTTCATTCTAAATTAGAGTTATTGTTAATTATCTTTATTTAAATTGCCATTTAGACAGATTGTCCTGCACTGCATTCAGGATGACAAAACGCGGCAAAATGTTTGCCAGTTTTTCCCGCTTTGCAAAGCGGGGTAAAATTGACGAAGAGTTTACACGATTTTGTCATGCTGAACGAAGGGCTGGATAACAAAAGATATCATTTAACGCACTAAATCCCCTTCAACCGGGGTGAACTCTAGAATTACATATTAAATATTTTTTACAAATCAACGATTTTTAAATAACAACGTCATTGAATGTTAAATAATTGCAAATTCATCTCCGTGAAACTATTTGAAAATGTTGCCAACTCGTTATATCGTTATTATTATAAAACGACATAGTACAATATCTTTATACACAATTTATGACTTTAAGCATTCCACGCAATAATAAAATTATAGCTCATATTCAGGACATTATACAATGTACATGTACAGTGGCTTGTAGTAGTTATGTGCTAAAATTTGTTTTCAATAATGTTTTTCTAATAGAAGTTTCAATTTTCAAGTTTTGCTCGACTTTTTGATCCAAGGTCATATAAAAGTATTTCTTCTTTGAATTCTTTGCATTTTTTCATGGTTACGATAATAGGACATTTGTGACCCGTCATGCAAAAAAGGGCCATCTGGGTTGTAGGTAAAGTGTCGACCCTAGTCAGACTGCTCAGATTGCGCAAAACGCCTAGGGTCGACAATTTTCACACTCGGCTTATTTTCTAGATCGAGAATGAACAATCTTCATTCTGATGTAAGATGTTATGAAACCCTCTCCCCAATTGCTGTCCGATGGAATCACTCTCTTTTTCAAATTTTTAATTTACGCAGTTCAAAGACGGTCTCTTTTCGCGTGACGCGTCACATTAATATATATATACACCTACGATTTCGAAAATATTGAAGAAAATAAAAGAAAACAGATAAATGAGTTAACAGAAAACGAAAAAAAGACAAGAGATTTTTGATATTCTAAAGACAAATAACTAATGAAAAATGTAAAAAGTCTGCACAAGGGTCATCGCGTGGACCTATCACGCTCTCCGAAACTTAACAACAATAGTTAAGAACATCACGAAATGACGAGGGAGTGATTTTTTTAAAAACTTTGGAATGAGACTAAATGAGTGAAATGAGCGAAATTGAAAAGTTACTAGCGTTTTCTAAATAACAAAAGCCCCAAAATCCCCAACAGAAAATGAAGGCATTGAATGATTGGAGCGTTTTTGAATGAAACGCTGGCTGTAATTGATATTTGAGTGGACTGAGTGCCAGTTTCACGATGTTCTTAAGTACATAGTCTCTGTGACCCGCACTGCGTTTAGAATGACAAAGCCGTACACACTGTTTGCATACTATACCCGGCTTTCCGTGCAAGTGCAAAGCGGGGTATAATTTACAAACAGTTTGTATATATATGTTTAATTATCCAACGAAACCATAAAACATAATTGAGTTAGTGATGGAATTTTTATTTATGCTTGAAAAGAATGGCCGGCAGATGTTTAGTTCATTCGTGACTACAACCTTAGGCAAATGCAGTGTAAGGGTCTGCTTGATTTGACCAGGGTAGTCCTGGAACTCTTTCCTGAGCCGGTTAAATTAACACTTCGTGGGCAAAGGCGTATTTGGGACTTTGAAATTTATACGCACTCAGAAGGCGATAACCAAAGAATATATAGGATAAAGGCGATATTTGAGGACTGTGGCAAAAGATTAATGCCCTCCGTCCACTCCCCTTTTCTATAATTTGAGCGTTGGTGAATAATCAAAACATCGTAACGACAGCTTGAATAAGCTATAGTTTCGATCTAGTTATGATCATTCATCAACGATATTTTCAACAAACGATTATTTCTTTTACGCACTTGCGTAAATCGCGTAATCAAATAGTTCAAAGTTGAATGCAAACGAACCGAAAGTTAATACTTTCGTTTCTTTTGCATTCAACTTTGCGTATTTTATTTGATTCCGACGCTCATTAAACATATACTGGGATTTAACGTAAATATTCCTTTTGCATTACATAACATTATCCTTACTGACATTACCACCCGTGCAATCCTTTGGTCAACAAGGAAATCGATCAAAATCCTGGATGTTTTCTTCTGTAAAGTATTGTTCCTTCTAGATGAGTTGATAAGGTTTTGAAATTATTGATATATTTTCATGTTGTATGCAAGTTTTATCACTTTATATAATGTCTTTATATCACTTTCTACAGCTTTTTTCGTATCGGGTGGGTTGGTAGGCCCCACGCAAGGATAAATGGACGATATTTATTACTCGAGTGCATGCAGCCAATGAAGATGGAGCAGACCGGATTATCGGATAACCGGATTATCGGACCTCGGATCTCCGGATTGTTGAGATAATGCGGGTCGCTATGCCCGATCGTTCTTGTAGCCGTATCCATGGTAACCGGTACAGTATTTAGAATACGATATGTTAAGAACATATTTGTATGGTTACAAATCAAGAATTTCAACAATCAAAATAAGGATAACAGGGCTTCTTTCTTATAATTTAACAAGTGACGTTGTGGCGAAAGGCTTTTGATGCATATGCGAACACTTTCGATCTTTCAAAGTTTCTTCAATATTTGTCAATTGTTAGAACTATTTTTCCCACACTTGTATTTGAATTGTAAGTCTTTTCAAAATGTATTATCATTTCTATTCCTTAATTTGTTTATTGTTCACGCATATGCATTACAATCGTTTTCGGCATGACGCGGCTTACATGTACCATTTGTTCATTTTTTTCCCAGCCTATCGACTGCTGAGTTTACAAAATTAGCACTAACTAAGAACACTTTTAATACATCGCTTAAATAAAATGAATTATTCATTTATCTACTAGTATTGAAAAAATAAGCAAAGTCTGTTCGGTCGAGCAGACTGATCTTTTCTACACTAGTGTTTTATGGCGGCAGCAGTCTTATGGTCGAGAATCGTTTTCCCCACCGAGAACATCAAATAACATATTTTTCCATTTGTATATATTCAGATAAATTCTACATACAAGTCGACCAGAGGTACAATGCTGTGGACGATTCGTATGTCTTCACACAGAGTCTGTAAGTAAAATTCTTCAAACGCATTTGGCTTTCAATGCTGGGATAAGTGCAGAAAAGAACGTCTTGAAATTGGCATTTACCTCAATGGAAACCGTTCGAAATTGCTCACTCAGCGCCTCATTCATTCATTTCAAACACTCACCCAAACCGTTCAAACACGCTCCAAAATCATCCAAAATCACTAAAAAAGATAAGAACAACGACTACATTCAAAATAAAATACAAGCAGGTGGGAAAAACACGATTTCACTGATAATATTTGAAAGTTTTAGCGTCCGATTGGTGCATGTACTTGAAAAAATAGAAAGCTATTCATAAAACTTTGTATACATTTTTTTATTAAAGGGAGGTCATAAATATAGCTAATTTTGTTCACCCTGAACAAAATTAGCTACATTGAATTACCTCCCTTTAATTTCGCTCAAAACACACTCATCGCTCTCACAATTTCATGTAAAAATCATTCCAAAAAACATTCACATAGTCAATTTTACGATATTTTTAATTGTTAGAAGTATAGACGACAAGTATATTGGCGTTTCTCTTTTGGAATGAGTATTGGCGTACACATATCGAGGATAATCGTTTATTTCAGTGTAAGAGTGATTTATATTTCATTGGGTGAACACCAAAATCTATTTTTTCATGAGTGGTCGAGTTTTTGTTGTACACGAAATCAAAATATCAATCGATCTTACTCGAAAAACCATAGGGTTGTGTTTCTTAAATGCAAAAACGAGACCAAATGTGGAAAATTTAGGACAAATTTTCTTAAAGCGCGTCATTTTGAACCTGATTGCTATGCAACGTCCATGATGACGTCACTTTATACCGACAACGTTTTTACGTCGCCTAATCATCGCGTGCAAAAAGACGTGCTTAAAGAGAATTTTTCAGAAAAGTTTCATGTAACGTCTCATTTTTCTTCAACGCAATAAAATTTTCGTTCGTTTATCGTAGAGGATCGACTTATCTTTAACTTGGTGCAATAAACATGTAAATGTATTGTTTCACAACTGAATCCACCAGCTTTTGATGTTCGCTCAGTGTCAGATATCAAAATATTATTCCACTAAAACAAGCAATTATCTTCTTTTATCATCTTTTTCATTATCCAACGCTGTCCTTGTAATTGACATAAAAATGCGTCCCTGACCCAGTATTGCCTTACGTGAACTATTTATTCACCGAACCGAGATTTTTGTTCGATAAAAAAATCTAACTGCTATGCACTTAGTATAGATTTTTATCTGTGATGGATAAAAAGATGTGACCCGTCACAGAAAAGAGCGCAAAAAGTATAGATTCTGATCAGAATGCCTGAGAAATTCATGGTAGGTATCGCTAATATATATCGCCAATTTTGTTGAAGATGGGTTTTTTCTGTGTGTCTTCATGGACCAGTCATACACTTTATAATTAACACAATGCAAAAAAAATCATCGTAAAATAGTTTTTGGTTTAAACATATTTTATTGCTATACAATCTTTTACAGATTAAAATAATATACAAAACGATATTATACAAGTATTTAGCAATGGGGTCTGGCCACAAGTTCTCACAACTTAGATTTGGCCATTCCCTTTACCAAACGTGCAAAGTTTGCAGTCTTCATTTTTAATCGATTTAGTCCTTATACTATATACTAGAGCATTGAAGACAGTTTTTTTCTAGTTACAGAGAATTTACTAGCAATAATTATTAGTCGTAAAATAATTCGATCGATTTGAATTAAATGTTGATCGTCATAGCCGACTTCGAAATGTTTTCTAAAGATTTCGGAGCGTTTTTGATCGATTTTAGTGAGTGAATGAATGATTGGAACGCTGAGTGAGCGATTTAGAACGTTTTTGATCGGAATTAGTGTCAATTTTACGATGTTGTAACAGTATGTATCCGCTTGTTTTAATATTCCAAATATACATAAATTTTGGTTTTTAGAATGCTTATAAAAACGGCCGATTTTATGCTTGTTTTAAATAACTGAAACTATTTAGCATTTGACATATTAAATCCGGAATATTGTTTCTTTGCAAGGAGGTTTAGACAAAGATCAGCCTGTACTTATATGCAGTCTGATCTACGTCTACACTACATGATTTTCCTGTTAAATACAAACTAGTTAAAAAGAAACGGTTCTTTCTAAATGAAAACCAACTCACAATTGGAACATCCAGTGCTTTCGATACTTTGAACATAATGCAATTTTCGTCAAGGTTTTTGTTCAGCGTGACAAGTATTCAGTATTTGGTCTAGGCTTCGTGATATGTTAACCTTTATAAGTGACATTACGTGCAATTACATTAAATTACTAGCAGTGGTTTAATTGGGAAGTTTAGTTCATATGTCCTGTAGTTTTCGTCCGTTTAATTATATAAAAAAAAAACTGTTGACCCACTTCCAAGCCCAACCCTCCTCTGTGCCAAAATTCTGCCTGACTTTTGTGAAATGTCATTTGATATAAGTAGAATTCGCTTTTTTGACTAGTCGCTTGTATACAAATTTATAATATGAACTACGTTGCCAGAGTGAAATTACCCCGTTTAATATTTTTGATATTACATAGGTGTTATAAGAGTAGTTGAATACCTATGAAAATCATGAGCTTATAGCGAATAGCAACGCTATTTTGAAACCGCGAAAATGGCGTCATAATGTATATATTGTGACGTCAGTTGTAAACAGCGTTTACGTTTCGCGAAAAATTGAAATGTTGAATTCCAAGAATTTTGACGATTTTTCGCAAAAACTCGGGTCAAATTATAAATAGAATATAAAATTTGTGCTCATTCAATACCGAATTTATATATTACACTCGTCATCTAAAACAGATAAAAATGCGGCGTAGCCTCGTTTTTGTCTGTTTATAGATGACTCGTTTAATAAATTCGGTATTCCATGACCACTCATTCAATTTCCTCTATATGTTGTATTCGAGTTATACGTGTTAACTTTCTGAGCAATAACAAGTGGGTCTCAACCACATTAAGGTAGTGGAACCGTAATAGTTTCGCAACATTTCAGAACTCATGATCTTTCACAGTGTTGACCGAGGTTTCCTAATTTACTACGAGTCCTTATTGTCTTTATTGACATTCTATGGGTAGCACTGTTTGCCAATTTTCGTGAAACTTGGCAAGTTCATTTTTCGAGTCACAAAGATGGATCTATTGAAAATCTGGTCGGCTTTAACGTGCTTAAGAGAAGATGTGCTAGAATTTTCACATTTTGTCTCATTTTTTTTCATTGAACAAATAGAATAATCGTATGTTTTTCGAGTAAGAGCGATTGATATTTCATTTTGTGAACAACAAAAGCTATTCATGGGTCAGCCAATCGTGCAAATATAGCTTTTGCTGTTCACTCAATGAAACTTTGTAAATCGACCTTACTCTGACACAAACGATTATCCTCTTTTTACAAAGTGTATTATTCATGATTATTGACCTGGCAGGGCGGAACCTAAGTAACGGGTAGTTTTACTCAAGGTAAAGGTAAATCAGCTTTTATCTAAAACTACTTACTTCTATAATTAAAATAAAGTGATATCTACAATCATATGTTGGTTACCAAACCCTCGTAACTTCAGCTTGTCCAATTATAGGGTACAGTTATTTCCACGCGGAAACGATAATTGCGGACTTACTTTTGAAGTAACCCAAAATCATTGAAAAGTAAACTGGCCAAATTACGTCACGACTAAGCTACGCCCTGTCAGTTGAATAATAACGCAGAATACATAAGTAGATACCAAAATCATCATTTGAGGCTCAAAGGACGGATAGAAGTTCCGAGAATTTATCATTACAAGTCTTTACTGAGCCACGATAATTACTCGCATTTGACACCAAATTGATATCTTAAGACACTAACCTGTTATTCTATTTATCATATAATCATTTTTTAAAAATTAGATTCAATGAAACCTTTTAAATCCAAGAAACCCAGAAATTATCTGTCTATGATATCAAGCAGGTGATAAATGATAAATTTCACTCTATTGTGCAACCTGAGACTACAACTATCAGAAACTCTAGTGCTTTGATTAAAGGTAGGGCTTGAAGGAAGTGTATTAAATGTAATTCTTGTAGTCATGAAGGTCAATAGGTTCCGTTTGTGAAGCCGAAATCACGTTGGTAAAGTCCTTTTAAAATCGTTGGCTGGTGACTAAATCCTAGTAATTGTAATATTACTCCTCACAGACGAAATGACATATTAGATTCGACGGCTACAGGCTTTGACTACCTTCAGGACGTTAAGTCCGATCGTTGCAGAAAAAACTGACGTGTGTATTTTTCATCGAGTAAGGAGTCAAATATTGGTGGAAGTCGGACGACTTTGGAGTAAAATAAAGAATGAAAGTTGGTCAATTATGTTTCTAATGTCGAGTTGAAAGTTGATCGAGTTATAAGTCAAATATCGGATGTTGGGCGACAAAGGAGTCGAACTTACGATCTCAGGATTGATAAACGAAGGCATTATTGACTGAATTTACCGAGCTCGGTAATATATCTTATTTTTGTCTTGTCAGGGTGGAGATTAAGTAACGGATCGTTGCATTAAATAAGCTGAAGTTTCGATGATTTGGTAACCCAATGATGAATTGTGTTCACTTTCGCTAAGCACGTATATCATTAGGGATGTATCATACAGTAATTTGTACGCATTAACGATAATTACCGTCTAACTTCAGAAAGAAACCAAAATATTTAGAAGCAAACTCTCCAATTTTCATCATGACTAAGCCACGGCCACAGATTAAGGTTCATGTAAAGAGTTTTTGAACCAAATTAAATGCTGCTTCTATTTCAAAAAAGAAAGTTTGCCCATCTAAACAATATATCAAATTGAAGCTGTAGATGAGCAAAAGCAGTTGCACAACATTAGAGGTCCCATCTCATAACAGAATAGCTAAACCATTAAGGAAAAAGGATATTTTGTTCAAAACCAACAACCTCATCACGACGGGATAAAATGTGCCTAAAATGAACAGAATGTAGACAAATGTTCCTACTAGATACTTCTACAACCTTAGATACAAAACTCACTCTCAAATAGTTCATTTGAGACAATCAATTTCCATTTATTTTGTCAACATACATGTCACACCGGTCACCCGTTGTTGTTTTTAAATTGATGTTAGGTATGGTGCAGTATCATATACCATAATATTGTGAAATACATTCTGCGATTAATTTCAAATTATAGTTTTTTGAATTCATTAATCTAAAATAAATTACCATTAATTCATTATTTTGAAAAAAATAAATAGATATATTACTAAGCAACCTTACAGGTATATAAACTATTAATGTTCATTTACGTTGTGATAACACACCATACCTTACATAAATCTACACGTTTACAAAATAAGAATGGCATATATGACATATGTGTTTATGAAATAAGTAAAAATGAATTGCTTGCATAACTACGCTTTAGGCCCGAGTATTATACCAACGGTTGTAGTAGTACATGGATAGTATTTTAGACAGTTTTTAAATCGTACTGCGAAGCAGTAGATTTATATCTACCGTTTTCCAGAAATCCAGTCTGTTTGACCCACTACATTTTTTACCATAATCTTCTGAGCAATGTGTTCAACCAAATTATGTGTTTTCAAACACCGAAGAAACGGCCTTTTCAGTCACAATCTACAAACTTTGTTTATAACTTATTTACTTTTCGACAAATAGAGAAGAGGCTAATACAAAATTTGATGTAATTTTCGCTTTTAGTAATTACCAGTTAGTATTTTCAGTGTTTATAACAAGATTTTCGGTTGAGTAAAGGAGTTGAAACGTACAATAGGTTAACTGTATAATTAATTTGTAGCACTTACAATATTAGTGCTCTGAACTTTCTCGAACGGTCATTTACCAGTTGTAGGGCTGACAACCAATCAAATTCTGTTATGATTATCACTCGGTCAAAACCCACGCGTAAATTCAGACCACGTTGTATAGATGCAAATAGACATCGTCTGCTCGAAATGTGTCAATTAACTTGTTTATCATTAGTCAATAGTCGTCTGCACTCAAACAGGGGGCGTGGGAAGTTTACTTTTTTTTCGCATGTGTTAACAAATAGAAATAATTTTGTAATTTTGAAATATTTGATTTCAATGAGCACTCTGATCACGCTCCAATCCTATTTTCATTAAATTCAAATTTGAGTATGAAGAAAAATTATTCAACAACAAATAAACCGACAAAAACATACGATAAACTGATATAGGATAGCAGTAAGAGCGATCTATTTTTAGAACAACTCATGAATAATCATAGAGTGCTGCTAGATTTAATCGATTTGTTAGAAACCAAAGATATAAATAGCATAGTTGGCGATTTCACGTGTTTCTTGAAGGAAAATGCATTTACAGTATTTGGGAAAACCCAATGCTTGAAATACAAACATGTTGGTAATCAAAATTGTAAATAGTTTAATGAAAAATGTTTGTTGCTAAACAGGCTTTTGAACTCTATAGAGATAGGAATAATATTAACAGACAAGCTTTTAGCTTGGCGCGTGCTCATTATAACAACGTAAAAATCTGCTAAGAAATAATTTAGACTAGCAGAGGGCTATCGAATCAGCAAACTTTCAAAATCGGACCCATGAGGTTGGATGAGCTGGCGATGTCCTCGAAAAGATGGAGTGTTAAGACAAAAAACTCACAAATTTAAAGATTTTACCAACTTTCATTGTCCAAATTTGAGCCCTTTTGATTGGCGAACTATTGCACTATCCCAGCCTCTCAATGATGTACGATTTACAGTGCTGACAGCACTTTGATTTTAAATATCAGCCAATTTTATCCAACAGCCATTCTTTACAAAATTACCCTTTTCCACAATGATTTGACTTTACCACTATAGCTATGTCAATCTTATGTTGCCTAACTGCTTGTGCTCATAAATAGCTTCATTTTTATTTATATTACACCTGGACATACTGCTTTTTCTTCGCAAATGACGTGCCCTTAATATTGGGTCTCAAACACTTTACACGAACCTTTCGAGCGTACAAAGAAATTGATTTGATATTCAACATATCGGCTGCGACATCCATCCACTTGTTTTGGGGTTTAGAAACAGTTTTTTCCCGTAACTCTTTTATCCATTTATTCTATACAAAGTGTTTCTGTACCCAGTTAAGTGCAGTTTACATAACAAAAAGTACAAAAGACGACCGGAGTGTCCCTACATTTTGAACTAGATCTACTTTATCAAGGACATATAACCCGCTATTAAATATTTACTCCGCGAGATAAATTCTGAACCTTATACCGAAGTCAAATCAATGCAAAGATTGACTTAACTTTACCGATATGTAATATTCAAAATGTTAATGCTCTACGATACAAATTCGAAAAGATGACCTTTTCTAGGCTTTCTGTTGATACAAAAAAGTTTCAGGTTTTTTTGTTTTAAGCTCAAATACATAGAAATCGTCCTTAATAGTGCGGAGTAAAAAGTCTGGTGACATATTGACCCGGATATTTAACCCTTTCCTGTTTTATAAAATTTTGGACCTGTCCAAATTCAAAGGATCTGCAGACGAAAATTGAAAGTGGATTTAATTTGAAAAATAACCATTTAGTAGGGTAGAAAATAGTGTGGTAAAAGGAGAAATTGCTTCTCAGAAGCAATTTCTTCTTTTTTCACAATGTTTTCTCAATCACAAAATCACAGGCACGTAAAAAGCAGGGATTAAACAGCAAAGGGTTAATTAAAAACACCTCCCCAAGGATACAAGTACTCAAAGGCTATTCCCAATTTTGACGTTTCCATTATAGCTAGATGTGACTAGTCTAGCGATGCATTTAGAATCTCATTCGGTGGACAGAAATCAGCCCTAAAACAAATCTATAATAGCTTTGGTACAAAACCAAGAACGTATCTGTGCAGACTGAACTTAATCTACACTGTCTGTAATAGCTTAGTAAACAACGAGATAAGGGTACTAACAGCAGAAGGATAAATGATTTATAGGAGACACCGTCATTGTGCAGTTGGTTTCGCGTCGGACATCATAAGGTCTTAGGTTCGATCCACCTAAAGTAGCTTGTGGGTTTTTTTCTTTTTGTTGTTGTTGTTGTTGTTGATGAGTTTTTTTAATATTTTTTGAAAGCTTAAATAATCTTTGGAAACTATAAATTGAATGAATCATATTTCAAGCCATATTTTGAGAAATAAGTAATCACGGTTAAATACACCAAAACAAAATCGGCCAACCAAAGCCAATACATTCTCAACATTTTGACACAGAGGCTCAAATAAATGTCGGTCAGTCAGTTTCGCTGCTTTATTCTAACAACCTAAGCATTCAAAAAATCTTCAGAGTTTTCTCATTATATTACACAAACATAAAACCATGAGTAAGTATATGTTATCATGCCCCCATTCGATAGGTTGTAGCCACTTTTAACTAGTCTGTTTGTTTGTACATGTATATTGTTTTTCTGTTTGTCTCCGAAAATAATTTCGATATTGGTGGGGGATACAGTTTTCATATTTCACATAAGTATTGCTTGTGACAAAACCTTTCTGTTGGTACCAATAATAATGTCATCTCTTAAGGTAAAGGTCATTTTTCATGATCAATAAGTTGAAAATTTCTGAAATGGTAGTTGTTGTTCATCAGTGTTTTACAGTCTCGCCTAAGAGGGGGCTATCCAGCATATTTAGCTCGGGTGTTTTCGGGGAAAGCCTTTGGTTTTGCTAAAGTACCACACAAATTGAGTACACAGTAATTCCCCAATCTATTTCATTAAAAATATTTTAAATCTGGTAAAAAAGGTAAAAAATATACACATTTCATCTTAAACTCTTGCCAAAATTAAAAAAAAAAAAAAAAAAAACAAAAAAAAAAAAACGGTTCACGATACTGTCACAGACTGCGTTTGAATTACGAAATTATTCTGAAAAATATAAACATTTGCAAAAATCCAACGCAAACATCAGGCCACCGCCATAGCGTGGTTTTTTGGGCAGCAAGGGTCCTTTCTTACTAAATTACGACAAATCAATCGTAGATCAAAAAAAAACACAAATCGTTTCTGGCGTTTTCATTATTTGTTAGAATCTGCTTTGCATCTAAAGAGGATTACAATGAGATGAAGCATGGCATATAACTCCGTATTAATTACTATCCAAGAAACACTTATATTTTTGACTTACGCAAAAAGAAATGATCGTAAGATGTTTAGTAAAACAGACCCCTGAATCTCAATCTTCAATCATAAGGCATCGTGGTTTCTATCCCCGGCGGAAGTACATATCCTTTCAATTGACTCCAATCAATGGTCGGATAATCGTAAATTTACGTGTTTAGCAGCTGGAGGCTAGGAAAGGATGTAACCGTTAACTGGTGCGAGCAATACCAATCTTGAATCCATCAATAGAGCCCAGCTGCCGCGGTATGAACGAAGCATTATTGTTGATACAGGCGTTAACCCCATTCAAACAAAACAAACACATCACCTCAAAAGCTCAAATTTAGCTTCCGATATGTACCAAAATGCAAGGCTTGCATAGAAACTCTAGGGCCCCATTGCATAACAAAAATTGAATGGTAGCCTCGAGGTAACTAATTTAGGAAAGGGAACTAATTTTCAATTTCTGAAATTTCAACAAGACTCAAACGATTTGTGTCCCTTGAAAAAAGTTCTCGTGATGAACCTATAAGAACAATCTTTTTTTACATCTTTTTCTACCGTCCGTCTTTTACCTTTTTCGTGTCATACTTTATATTATGGCTGTTACCGAAGAAGTGCGGATGAATAAAAATAATAAGGCAAAAATAAAAGTGACATTTTTAATCCGTCGTAATCCAACGATCTCGCAGAAGTGGGGTTCAGATTTTGATGAGGAGGCTAATGAAATACTTTTTTTCTTTGTACACGAAAATTAAAGGAAAATAAGCGAAAAGATAGCATTAATGCATCTTTAAATCAGCTGTGATAGCGACCTTAAGGTCGTTTTTTAAGGCCATTGGTCTGTCCGCAATCATTCCCTATTAGGCAATATCGCCATTGGCTATTTAAGCATCCCACAGTCTGGCCAGGCGGACACAAATCTCGCTTTTCTAGATGATCTATTAACACTTGACGAATAGTAAATGCATGTAAAGTGTTTGAGGCCCAATTTTAAAACACTTCATTTGCAAGAAAAAGCAGTGTGTCAAGGTATATTATATATCAAAATGAAGCTATTCATGAGCATAAGCGGTATAGCCAAAACATTGTGGAAAAGGGTCATTTTGTACAGAACAAGCAACTATAAATTACTATATATTCAGTTAAAATACACCTGTTAGTTTGTTTAACAATGTATCAATTTTGATTTCACAAAATGATAAATACATAGTTATTTGTTATAAATCATTGAATAAAAAAACCTATAATTTGAAATAAATCTCAGAGAATTTTTTCAATATTATGGAGTGGTGTTGCACCATACCTAACACTTTTTTTATCAGACCAAACTGGTTTGACATGTATGTTGGCAAAATAAATGAAAATTGATTGTTTCAAAAGAGCCTTTTGAGACTGAGTTTATATCTAAGGTTGTAGCAGTACTTAGTAGGTACATTTGTCTACATTCTGTTTAAATTCAGGCAAAATTATCCAGCCGTAATGATGTTGGTTTTTATCATTTGTCTAAATGGTTTGGGAGAAGAAGATTTTTTAAAAAAGATTTTAAGGTGAAAACGAGCCCCACCCTGCCAGGCCAACAATTTGTGGGTCAATCAATATTTTTTTACAATTTAAGATAAAGGTCACCAAAGGAACATTCATCTACAGCTTCAATTTGATATATTGCTTAGCTCTGCAAACTTTCTATTTTGTACATAAAAGCAGCATTAAAATTGGTTCAAATTCTATACACGAACCTTGGACTACGATGATGGCATTCATTAACGCTGTCGAACGCTGTTTAGTGGTATCCCGTTTTTCACTTTTATACACGTGAAAATCGTGGCACCAATTCCTTAACGTTTCATTAACATTTTCATCTTGAAAGCAGAGCTGGTTCTCTTTTTCTTTTCAGAATGAATTATGCTGAGGTATTTCTGAATATAATCACGCTATTACTGGTAAGTTAGGAAGGGAACCAATAAGAGGACCGCGCACAGGATGGGATGTAGCGATTGCAGTTGTTTACCTCTTGAAATTGGATATGTATCAATGTGAATAAGCTAAATAGGGTACCATTTACAGAGCGTTACCAATCGCTTATCCATCCTGAACGCATATTTGAGGTATGAGAGGTTTCAACCATTCTTTCTTATTCTTGCAATGGCACCAGTGACTGAAAGTCCGGGGCTATTTTCCTGACGTTGTGTCTGTCATACGCCCATCGGCATTTGAGCCTGTACGTGACATTTCCAACAATTTGTGATTTTTTTAAGGTGCAAACATTAGGAGGCTTAGAAAGCTACATTATTGTAAATATAAAGTTTCATGATTTTCTACAGATACTTTGACACCTTATCTATCTATAAAACGCATAGTAAAGACTCTGGACTGACTGTGCGAATGCACAGACTGGTCAGAGTCTTCGCTTTGCACACACGTGAATTGAAATTTTGTGCACAGGCTTATTTACAAGCTTGTAGAAATGGAAATCATAAAGACGCGACCCAGGGACAATGGTTCGCTAACCCGCGACCTTCAGCCATCCAGGAAATCAAATTTGACGAAACTTTTTTATAAATTGGACAGATACTGTATCGTTTGCGGACAGAAATCATTCACACACACAACGAGCGCGCTGTTTAGCCGTACTAAACCGCATTTTTTCGGCATGCCATTGTTTACAGAGCGAAATCATTAAACGTAACGTGCATGTTGTTTAGCCGTACTAAACCGCATTTTTAGGCATGCCATTGTTTACAGAGCGAAATCATTAAACGTAACGTGCATGTTGTTTAGCCGTACTTAACCGCATTTTTTCGGCATGCCATTGTTTACAGAGCGAAATCATTCAACGTAACGTGCATGTTGTTTAGCCGTACTAAACCGCATTTTTTCGGCATGTCATTGTTTACAGAGCGAAATCATTCAACGTAACGTGTATGTTGTTTAGCCGTACTAAACCGCATTTTTTCGGCATGCCATTGTTTACAGAGCGAAATCATTAAACGTAACGTGCATGTTGTTTAGCCGTACTAAACCACATTTTTGGGGCATGTCATTGTGTACAGAGCGAAATCATTAAACGTAACGTGCATGCTGTGTAGCCGTACTAAACCGCATTTTTTGGTGTCCCGGAGAGAGCTTATTCTTTTAAACGTAATCAGATCGTTGTCTTTGTTGTCTTTGAGTACTTAACCACAATTTTGCCGTTTCTGACAGACCTTATTTATTTAAACGTAACGAGAACGCTGTGTAGTCGAACCAAACGAGACTTTTGCCGAGCATATGATTTTGCCGCACTGAACTGCAATTTTGCTGATGTTGACAGGGCTTTATCATTAGAATACAAAGAGCATGTTGTGATGCCATACCAAAAAGCGATTTTGCCAATACTGAGAGAGCTTAGTCTTAAAGTGGCTGGGACAGCGGCCTCTCGACTCTATAAACCGGAAGTGGGTTCTTGTTAATTTTGCGGTTCTTTTTAACGTTGATTAAAAAGATCTGTTTACATAAGATTCAGCTTATGGAAATAACATAGAATTATGGTGGTAAAATTTCGCAACCTAGCTTCTTTTAAACATTTGAAATCAAATGAATGGCTGGATCATTAAATTTAAAAATAAAAAAAAAAATCGTTAAAAGTGTCATTCAATTAGGATGGATCACAATAACTTTCGGAAAGGTATGCTGAATTTTTCACCAAATAAAGAAAAAAATATGGTTTCTTAACTCGAGTACAAAGAAAAATTAATTGGATGATTTCCTTTAAAAAATAGGTTTTTATGGCATCTACCACAATTAGTGCATCATTAGCTTTTGAAAACACATTATGCAAATGCAATTGATCAAAGAGAAATTTCCTTGCCAACATCCATTGTGTACATGTATAAGGTCTATCAACATGTTTGTGTTTCAAAGCTATCAGTTGGCACTACGTGTATACTTGACCAAAAACGAGTATAAACGTTTTTACTGAAAAATGACCAGTACCACTCAAGGGCAGATAACTTTAGAATGAAAACAAGTATAGAAAGGTATTTTTCTTTCTATCTTTTTTTATCATTGCCATACAATTTTAATCTACAACATATGAAAAGAAGAAAAAAATAATTGGTCAGGAAAAAATGACGCCATGTGTCCATTGCTACCTTAAACGCAACGTTGCGAGTACGTTGTGTAGCCGTACTAAACCGTAATTTTACAGTTGCTGACAGATATTAATCATAAACGTAACGTGCACGTTATGTAGCCGTACTAAATCGAAATATTGACGAAGCAGACAGAGTTTGATCATTTAAACATAACGAACACGTTGGTATGCCATACTAAACTGTTTCTTTGCCATAACTGAGATAGCTAAATCATGACCGTAAAGAGCACGTAGTAAAGATGTAAATTTATCTGCAATTTAGCCGTTGATGACAGAGCTAAAACATATGCGTATCGAGCACATTATGGGGCCATACTGAACTGCATTTTTGACATTGCTGAGGGAGCATAATCATAAACGTAATAAGCACTTTGCACCAAACCATACTTTTGCCATTGTTGAGAGCTTAGTGATCATTTAAAGATCCGTATATTCGTACTTAACTGCTTTTTGCCGTTGCTAAGAGAGAGATAAATCATCAATGCATCGAGCAGGCACGTGGTTTTACCGTACTTTTCCACAATGTTGCCGTTGCTAAGACAGCTATATCATAAACACAACGAGCACGTTATAAAGCCGTACTAAGCTGTGATTTTTGCTTTGTTTGGGAGAGCTAAATAATGAATTGGTCGAGTACGTTGTTTTGCCGTACTAAACCGCATTTTTCCATTGCTGACAGAGATAAATCATTAACGCAGCGAGCACATTGGATCGTTGGGTAGTACTAAACCGTGATTCTGCCGTTGCTGCGAAGGCTAAATTGTAAACGTAAGGAGCACTTTGTTGAGAGAGAGAGAGAACAAGTATCGAACCCGCCTTGTATTCAAAATGAAAGTTCTCGCGTTACTACACGACGTTCATCATTAAACGTTCTCATCTTGACATGTTATAAAGAGAAAATTCTCTATTAACGACAAAATTCTCACATTTAGTAATTCATATATCTCTGGATCAGCTTGAAATAGTTCTTACTGCCTATATGTTTATGGGCAGTTACAACTGTTTCAAGCTGAGCCATAGATGCATAGACTTCTCTCACGGCAATGCAAATCTGTACCGATGGCAATGTCATTAGTCTACGTAAAGATATTTGATTCAGGTCAAAATCAGAAACGGGTTCTTTTATGAACCTCCCACGAATTACAATCCTCCGTAAAACCGTATACTTTAGAAAGAAAGAGACCCAGTGTTCTAGGGCTCAACTGCAGGTTGCATTTCAAGATTTAATATCTAGAGTTGTGTAGATTCGTTAATACATTATATTAGATTATACAATATACAGAGAGTGAAGAGCTTCTACAATTAAAACATCGGGATAAGATTAATATTAAATAGATTGATTTTTGAATGATTTTGGAATGAATTTGAATGAGTGCAAGAATTGAGTGACATTAAAGGGAGGTATTCCAATATCGCTTATTTTGTTCAAGATGAACAAAATTAGCGATAATTATTACCTCCCTTTAATTAAATATAGGTCCACTTTTCTGTTTGTGTGTCTTGGACCAATCATGCACTCTTAATCTACACCAGCCAGTTAAATCATAGAATAATATGAACAATTTGAATAAAATGTTGATCGTCATTACCGGTTTCGAAAAGTTTTCTAAAATTTCGGAGCATTTTTGATCGATTTGAGTGAGGTTTGGGATTGAATGTAGGTGCGCTGAGTGAATTATTTAGAATAATATTGATCGGAATGAGTGTCTATTTCGTGATGTTTTTCACTGTACCCTATTTATGCAATTTGCGAAGGCTGACTGGCATCGATACTTTTTTGCCTGACGACTTACACTATTTTTTACAGCATTACAAACGAGATGCGAAGACGAAGTTGTTGGCGTTTACCGTGTCGGTGATGACGTTTTGGAAGACAGTTCTCTACATCGCCATGTTTTACGAACTCGGAGGCGGGAACCATTTTAGGCAGGGAAACACGCTAGCTGAAGAGATTCTCGTATTTCTAATACCCAATGGAATTTGGATTGTCGTTCCTTATATGTGTATGGTGTCGCTTTGGGGAAACTTTCTTAAACCGGAACTGGACAAACGAATCTAAGTTTTAGGTTTAACGCCTTAAAATGTTGGTCATTTTGAATTCTTTTTGGTTTAATTAGCCATTAAGAATTTTTTGTCCATCCCGCAACGAATTTCAATGCAAAAATCATTTATCGAATGTTACGAAAACGTCGTAGAAAACAGATTGGAAAGAGAAAACTTTTTTTTATTCCATATGGTATTCAAACATATTTTGATTTCATTTTTTAAATTTCTGCCAGAAAATGCCAACCCGCCTTCTTGTCTGATTTGAAATTCTAACCGTTTAATTTTAAAACCGATTTTTTTAAAGATTGTTTAGATATACGAAAATGTGAAAAGGTTTCTTTCGGATTTATGCAAAAACTATTCATGTATTAAGATCTTCCAAGAAGTATGGTGGAAAAAAAGTATGTGCACTCGATAAATTTACTCATTAATGTATTTTGCATATTGCAAGTGCACATTGAAAATTTACGGACATTAACCTTTTCCTGTTTTACAAAATTTTGGACCTGTCCAAATTCAAAGGTTTTACAGACGAAAATTTAAATGGGATTTAATTTGAAAAATAACCATTCAGTAGGATAGAAAATAGTGTGGAAAAAGAAGAAATTGCTTGTCAGAAGCAATTTATTCTTTTTTTCACAATGTTTTCTCAATCATAAAATCATAGGCACGTAAAAAGAAGGGATTAAACAGCAAAGGGTTAAGACTCTGAAAATATCCAAGTCCATTTTCATATTCAACTTTTAAAAACATCTCATGTGTGCTCAAAAAAGAAAAAAAAAAGACTTCGGTATTGTCGCTGCAAGTAGTTTATTTTGCGAATTCTGATTTCTAATTTAGTGGTTGTAATGTCCACATCGATTCGTGTATTCTAATTGGATAAAACAATGATGCCATTCCTCAACTTGTACGTGATTTAAGTGATTTGATGCACGTTGTCAATGGATTTATCTCGAAACGTTTTAGCTTAACTTAGCACATCACCTGAGCATAACGTTCCTAATGTGCGCTTTTGTGATCATTGAATGTATGTCGTCCGTCGTCCGTTACTCGTCTTCCGACGTCAACAATAACTGTTTTCCAGGCGTCAACAATTTATGTTTTCACTCTCTTGAAAGATGCCACAAATATGGCATCGGAACGTGGTCAGAATATTTATCCGGTCACAAGAGTGAATGCTTTTGAACTTGGAAAGACCCACGCGATATCACAGAAAAATGGGCCTTAATGACAATTTTCTTGTTAAAGCTCTGGAGGCAACAGATATGGTCTATTCTTCAAGAAACGTGGTCAGAATATTTGTTTGGTCACAAGGATGAACCATATTGAAATTTGGGAGGATCCATGCGATATCTCTATCTACTTTTTTAACTAAAACTCTATATAAAGGCCACAAATTTGGAACTTGGTCAAAATGCTTTTCTGGTCATAAGGGTGAACTCTGTTGAAGTGAGAAAGGATCCACGCGCAATCACAGGAGAGAAAGCCTTACTGACTTTTTTCTTGTTAAAGTTTCTAGGAGGGACAATTTATTCCAATAATTATGAAACTTGGTCAGATTGTTTGTCTACTCAGAAGAATGAGCCTTGTATCAAATTATATTTTATCTTATAACTTTACAAATATCCGTATGATAACAACCCATATGATATTCCTCTATGATATCACATAGTTATTTTTAGAACAATGATATCATGCGGTTACTTTTAGAAGCTTCCATTTCTGTTAGAAATATCTACGAAAACAAGACAAAGAGAGGTTATATGAAAAATATAATACGTACTAAGTGTATTGCATGAAAAAATATCTTACTCGGTTGTGAGATTTTTTAATTGTCGGCAGAGCCTCGTCAATAATCAATTCTCTCACCCTTTTTAGATATGTTTTCTCCATACAAAATACTAAGTACGTATTATATATAACTAGTTTGCTGATAAATTGGCATTTAGTTTTCATTTTTAGTTTACCCCCTTCCAATAATATATAGAAAAAACTCACCCTTTAAAAGTATTTTCTATAAGAAAAGGATGAATTTTGAGTAGTCTACATATTCGTTTAATAATGGATAAATTAGTGGTCTTAGCTGATTTTCTTTGCCTAATATGTGGGTGTAAAATTAACGACATGTTTGAAATAAAATACAGAAATGCTAAAGATATTTTTCTGGACTTTTCCAAATGCCATTTTCATTTAACTAAAATGTTTTCTGCAATAAACTCATGAGATATAACTTTAACGAGGGGGTGATATAAATTATGGCGAAATTCGACATTTATTCGTGCAAAAGTTGGATAATAATCCTACGATTTTTTTCTCTTTTGATAAAAAAAATTGAGACCAAATTCATATTTATGTAACATTCGATTGTTTCATAATCCGTTTTTGCCTTACCGGTTATCGTTAAAGGATATTGGACAAAAATTGGATTATTAAACTGTCGAAGATAGGCGAAGATTGAAAAAAAAACTTCATGTTATTTTTTTTTTCCCTCAGATTTCAAACTATAATTACATATTTGTTTTAGCCTAATTTCCCCCCTGGAAACCCGTATCGCATCATTTGGTTAGTGGAGCCTTGATAATTGCGCGACGTTTCTGAAGTACTGTAGTGAACTTTCAAAATGTTAACCGAGGCTTCCTAATGATTTCATTAGGAAACCTCAGTCAACATTGTGAAAGATCATGAGTTCCGAAAGGTAACGGAACTATTTGGGTGTCACTTACTAAACTAACTAAATGATAAGATATATAGAAAAATCTTTTTTTCAAAAAGTTTCTGCAGTTATCAAGCAGATATCGATCACATTTTCTTATTTTAAGCATAAATGAATACTCAGTTTACAGATTTATTTTTGGGAAAATAAATGCTCGAAAAAAAATCAAATGGTTTGATCCATCAGAAGAAAGGGAGGCATTTGTTCTGCGTTCAGGATCGAAAATGTAAATAAAATGTCGGAGATTTTTGGAATTAAAATGTGCATTCTTGGTCTTAGTTATCGTTAATGCATGTATAAAACCAGGAGGTTTTACGTGTTTGGCAAAAGAAAACACATTTTGTGTTTGTGGTGGCAAAATTTCGTTGACGTTACAAGGTTTTGATTCATTGACCAAAAAACGTGCATTCTCAGTGGCTGAAAAATTGGCAGCTATTTTGTAAGTTGTGCACAAAGTATTCCCACAAGAAATATCTTTCTAATTATGGCGAAATTTTCACCTCATGATATTAAATCACAAGGTATGAAGAGAATATTTTTAATTCCAAAGGGCATGAAACCAAAACACATAATATCATTTAATTTGAATCCGCTTCGCGTGTTCAGACAGTGTGATTAGGTTTTTAGGATCACATATCCATGAAATTGATAAATACTCTCTTCATCTCTTAAAAACAACAACTCGTTACTCAGGCTTCGCCCAGCCATGTCAATTTTTATTTATATAATTAATTCAACCAATTACGCAAAAAAGGGACCAACGAGTCAGCATTTTTAAAGAAAAAAAATAGATTTAGCTGAAATGTCATAGATGTCGCTTTTTTTTTAACCCTTTGTTGTTTAATCCCTGCTTTTTACGTGCCTGTGATTTTATGATTGAGAAAACATTGTGAAAAAGGAAGAAAGCAATTTCTTCTTTTTTCTCACTATTTTCTACCCTACTGAATGATTATTTTCCAAATTAAATCCACTTTAAATTTTCGTCTGCAAAACCTTTGAATTTGGACAGGTCCAATTTTTTTCAAAACAGGAAAGGGTTAAATTATTATATAAAACGACAGAATGATAATTCAGTAAATCTGCAAAAAGCGGATAGTTTCAACACTGGCCTGGATTGAAACCTCTGCACTTACCAGATGGTCCCTTTTCGCATGGCGACTGATGAATATGACCCATCACGCCAAAAGGTAGTGGGTAAAGTGACGATACTAGTCAGACTGCGCGGACTGCGCAGACTGACTAGGGTCGAAACTTTTCGCACATTGCCCATTCTCTGAATCTAGAACGACCAATCTGTCGTCCCATGAAATAATCTTTGAAATACAACATCTGGTTGACCTGCTCTAGAACCAATCTCATTTTCAAATATCTATTATACTGATTTCCCAGATGCTCTCTGATCACGTGCAGGATGATAAATAACTTCTGTTAAATCACTAAGTCATTTTCCGAGTATCAGCTTAGAAAACATGTTATTATGTATTGCTGGTCATTCCTTGTCTCTTTCTGTGAAAGTCCGCTATTAAAATCAATAGTGTGAAATGATATTTAGACTTCTTGTTTATGATAAGTCCTGCTGAAAACCTTACACCTTTCAAGCCTATAGAGTTGGCACTTTGATTATACTGATAAACAATGGCGTGGTACACAGCCATTTTGATCAATGGGTCACAATGAAAGCCTCGTATATATTCCAAAGCTTGTTGTAGTAACGACATTTTAGTCACTCTCCCATGAAATGCTTCGATATGTGGCTATTTCCATAGTAGAATTTTATGATTTTGTCTGATTGTGATTTACCTTATGCTCCATGGACAAATGGCGTTTCGGACGATTGTATAAACTTGTAAGGCAAAAGGGGCTAACTGCGAGCTCATGGAAATAAATATTATTAACAGAGATTGGTGTCATTGTATGTCAATCGTAGATGCTGTGTTTACCTAAATTCTTATACAGGAAGGTTGAATGATGCTTCTCAATTCAGAAAGTTATCCGGGTGCGACAAGTTTCTGGCTGACTAGGATCGACACTGTGACATTACGTACAGTTAAGAACATCGTGAATTTGACAAAATAAATGGTATGATAATGAATGCGATGAGTGAATTTGAATGAAATTTAAGGGGGATAATACAATATCACTAACTTTGTTCAAGTTGAAAAAATAAGCGATTTTTTACCTCCCTTTAATAAAAAATGCTTTAAAACTCTATAAATGGCTCCCAATATCTTAACAAACCAATCAAACTCCTACAAATTTGATTAAGTCAGTCGAATTGCGATTTTTCCTAGCGATTTTAATTTAAAACGAAGATGTTGATCTAATCATTTTAGTGATTTTCAAGCCTTTTTCTTATGGTATGAGAGAGTGTTTAGAATGAACGAATGGAGCGCTGAATGAA
The DNA here is from genome assembly GCA_948146395.1 of Fragum whitleyi. NCBI lineage: Eukaryota > Metazoa > Mollusca > Bivalvia > Cardiida > Cardiidae > Fragum > Fragum whitleyi. Next base: position 39,701,078 of record OX411549.1, read on the forward strand.
CGATTTAGAATCGTTTTGATCGGAATGACAGTCAATTTCATGATTTTCTTTACTCTTCTGTTTAGTTGGTTTCTTTCTCGCCTTACGGAACACTTAATGTACAGGTTCATCGGGTTCTAAAATGACAGTACCGCCACCGTTATTTAAAGCTAGAAAATTATAGAGATTATTTATCGACGTTATCAAGATTACGCCAATGGTTCATGCGACCTATATGTACTTTTATAAAAGTACTGATATCGTATTTTTTTCAAAATATAGGCTGAATTGAATGAAATATCTCAATTCTAAGAAACGCCTCTTACGTACTTGGTCCTTTTTCCAACCAGATTGATTATATATACAATGTATATTGAACTCTCGTGCACTGATAAACGCTCATCTCCAATGTGGACAAAATATGCCGACTGATCTTGGTCTATACCTTAATTCCGGGTTCAGCATTAAAAGACTTAAATTCGTTAACAAAGATAAGATTAAAAATGAAAAGTTAGAACTCATGACTTTCATAAATGTTGTAGACTAAGTATCTGAGTTTCAGGCTGCCCAGCCCGCAAACTATTTTAAATTACGGGTTATGCCTGCGACAACCCTTTCCCCTGTTGAATAATAATAATAATAAAAATAATAAATATTTTTATCATTATTATTATTATTATAATTACTATTATTATTTACTTCATAACTTGATAGGGGTTATTGCTGTTACGGCTTCATCATTATTATTATCATTATTATCATTATTATTATTATTATTATTTTTTATTTTTATTATTATTACTACTTTTATAATTATTAAAATAATCATTGTTATTATCAGGTGCGCTTTATGGGTGACCATTGCAATTTTCTTGCAGGTACCTCTCATCGTTGTAACTATGGCAGCGGTAACATAGTAGGTGATGTGTTTTTACTATCACCTCAGAAACTGTAACATCCATTCCCTCTGTCAGGCGTAGAGTAACAGATTTCGTACGGGCGCCTAGCTCTTAACGTTGTAACATGGCAAAGGCCGTACCATAGTTCGTAGGGGTTGGGGATGGGCCTGTACGAATACCTTCTTCGTTTTCTCACAGAAGCTGTAACTGTAATAACCGTTACACTCTGTCATGCGCGCTTTATCGACGTAACAGGTATCATGCAGGCACTCTTAATTCTTGGGCCAACTTATTTCTCGCCCGATTTCGGGTCGGGTGTAGACTGGTCTCAATGTCGAATATCAGAATAGCCTGTTCTAGGCTATTCTGATAGTCGATATGTGGACCAGTCTAGAGCTGGTAGCCCGATTTTTGAGAAATACTCTGGTGTTGCGGGCAACAGTACCCGCCCGGGGTCAGAAATAAATTGGCCCGTTGTAACATAGTTCCCGGTGGGTGGGTGTAGTAAGATTAATCTCATAGATAAATCTGTAGGACCTTTTGTCGATGTAGACTCAAATGAAAAAAATCCCTCCTTTTATCAAAGAAAGTGACAATATGACAGAATAAATACACACCCGTGATTTCGTTCGAATATTCAAAGGATCTAGTGGTTTTTCTTTTTCCATAGCAGTAATAAAGTGTCGGATATATCAAGCATTGTGGTTAGGTAATTTAATTTTACGACAAAAACGTTTTTCAAGCCTACGCATCATATTTACGATTTTTCATCTGAATGTAATTCGTAGAAGAATAAAAGATCAAATTTCGCTGACAATGTAGATAACGTATTCCCTGTTTGTTAAATTAACCTAATTTGTGGTTGCTTTTCTTAGCCTTTTATTACAAGAGCGGATACACAGAGAGGCGGGATCCCGCCATCCTTCAGAATTTCGACAGAAATACAGTTTCCAGACAAGAGATGTGCGGAAATAAAAGTATTGGGGGTGTATCGTTATTTGACCAAGCTATATTGTAACCAAGAGTTATTTGTAACTATGCCATTTTGCTTATCCATAGACGATATCTCAAGGCGAATATGTTTTGTACTATGCTGAGGACGATAGCATTTTCTGAATATGCGCACGATAGAGAAGCATGAACTGTACACACATAGTCATTAGATTAAACAAGACCGATTAGCGCAGACGGTGGTGAATTTTGCTCTCAATCATAGGTTCGATTCTTGGCTAGGCCAACGTTCATCTGACATTTGATAAAGCCTTTTAAGGTAGTCCCCGTAATAGTTCCGCGATATTTCGGAACGTATGATCTTTCACACTGTTGACCGAGGTTGCCTTATGCAAATCATAAGGATACCTCGGTTAACACTGTGAAAGTTTTATCACTTCCAAAATGCTGCGGAACTATTACGGGTCCACTACCTTAAGTTACGTTTGTTTCCTATCAATGGGAAATGCGGTGGTTGTACTAGGGTGAGAAAAGATAGGAAACCGTGGGTAGGTAGGTACACGACCGCTTTGCAATTACAAAACCGTTAGACTCGATGTGATATTGGCCGCCGTCATAGCGCAGTTGGTAGCGCGTCGGACTGTCAATCTAGAGATCACGGGTTCGATCCCCGACGGCGGCACTCATTCTTTCCGACTATTTGTCTCTCACCAATGGGCTGATAATCGTAGACTTATGTGAGCTAGCAGCTGGAGGCTAGGAAAGGATGTGGTTGTTGTACTGGTGAGAGAAATACCAGGAAACCATTGTTAGGTGCTCCAGACGCCGAGATATAACTGAAAAAAAAATTGAAAGCCGCGTAAAACTCCATTCAATCAATCAATCGATGTGATATTTCATTCTAAAAAACATTACTAGACATGCTAAATCTAGCTACACACAGACCCTGGATAAGGCTGATCGATAAAAAAAACCAAAAAAAAAAAAAAACAAAAAAACCGTAGAGCTGGAATATATTGTTTTAAACCGAGATAACTATTTTTACTTTTGTCACCTTGTTTTGTCGATTGAATGATTGAATGGAGTTGAACGCCGCTTTCAATTTTTTTAGTTACATGTATATCGCGACGACTGGAGCACCTAACAATGGATTTCTGGTATTTCTCTCACCAGCTCATCCTTTTCAAGCCTCCAGGTGCTATCTCACATAGGTCTACGATTATCAACCCAATGGTGAGAGATAAATAGTCGAAAAGAATGAGTGCCGCCGTCGGAGATCGAACCCGGGAGCACTAGATTGACAGTCCGACGCGCTACCAACTGCGCTATGACGGCGGCCAACCTTGTTTTGTACCCCTTTTTGATAATTATGCTCGACATATCACGCAAAAAAGGACCATTTGGATAATGCGTAAAGTGCTGTGCTGATCCCAATCAGATTGTGCGTTATCCACTGGCTAGTACAAGAGAAGTACAAAAGTTAATAAAAGAGTTCCCTGAAAAAAGGGAAGGAACCATTATGTTAGGAGACCCACTAACATGTCGTAAGAGGCCGCTTTTTTGCGACGCTCTTAATTTGAAATGCAAAATTTATGTGAAAATGTGTAAGACTGATTCAGATTTCTTCGTTGGACTAAATTTATATATGATTTAACTGTAGTTACCCCAACCTGCATTTCGAAAACTGCTGGTTAGCAGAATTGACTACAAGAATGCCCTCGTCAACGAATTAGACGTTGTTAAACCCAGTATGAATCTACCGTTTTTTTAATGGTTTTTAGTTACGAATAAATAAAGGTTATGCATATTAAAAATAAACATTTTTTTTCAATAATTCTCACTAATTATCGAGTAAATAAAAGGACATAATAAACGTATAGGTTAATTAGTATAACGTTAAAGAAACGTGAAAATAACGAACAGTTTGGAATAAAAAAATATATGTGCATTTTTAACATATCATGCTGATATTATTTTAAATTCAAGGTAAAGCCTTTAGCTAGTGATATTAAATATCATCTATCATTTCTGTAAACTACATATTTTGGGGGAAAATTCGCATAGAACTACCGGGGCAGCTATGGTCAACTTGTCAGCCCCGTTACCTTAGTCGGTAGGATCAACTGACTTCAAAACTAATAAATGTTTATGTATTGGATTCGATTCCCGAGCTGGCAAACTAACAAACCAACGGTCTTTCGGATGAGACATTTAACGGAAGTCCGATGTGACAGTAAAGAACCATGGCGGATCTCAGCGGTATTTTAGTCATGTAGCCTTGCACTATCCCCCAAAACACCTAATAGTCTTCTTGGGGCGTCGCTTTATACCACGGAAGAAACGAAAAAGGAACGGAAATGCACACATGTTAAGCTTTAGTTGAGAACTTATCTTCTACGGTATGGGGATGTTACAATCAAGAACGTCGTAATATTGACAATGTAAATGATTTTGGAATGAATTTGAAATGAAAGTGAATGAGTGTGTGGAGCGAGTTTTGAGTGACATGAAAGGGAGGTAATTCAATGTCGCTAATTTGGTTCATTACAAAAATAAAGAAATTTTACTTCCCTTTAACAAAATATCCATTCAAGTTCTATAAATAGCTTCCTATTTTCTCAGGAGCCAATCAGACATTTATAATTAAAGTTATGTCTGTGGAATTTCCGATCCGATTGATTGTTGTCTCGTTTTTTGCAATTTGAATGTAGTTGGCGATGTTATCTTTTTCTGTTGATTTTCCAGCGTTTTTGAATGAATTGAGTGAATGTTTGGGGAAAATGAATGGATCGCTGAGTGAAAGGGTTTTTAGTGAGATGAATGTTAATTTCACGACGTAACTAACTGGGACTCTGATGTAAATGGAATTTGAGCAAGTCACGAGTCCCATCATGTATCCCTATCTATAAAGTCTATATAGATAGTGTTACTATGGGACTAATAACTCGAATGATGTAGGCTGACATCGAATCCCCTTTATAGAAATCCTGGATCCACCCGGGGCAGGCGTTAAACTTGCTGCGACAGTTAGATTATACCGTGCCACCGTACCCGGCGTGGCCGTTCTCTTCTCCGGCTATGAAATCGTCCGCGGCTTGAGTAACTGAATAGTCCCACTTAATGGCTACGCCCTAGCCGCTGATGACACGTGTTTCTGCAAGCCGGTGTTAAAAGTTCATATGAGCTCAAGTTATCATATAACGCCTTTCACCGTTAATTCGACAAAAAATTACTTGAGCGGTCATTGAGTGGTCATATTTTTATTGTTCATCTTAAAATTGTGGAAATAAAATTGGAGAATACCTATCAAATTATTAAGCTTATGCTCGAAAGTTTACATTAGCATTCACATTAAACAATTTTTAACACGGCTCTGAGGATGTGCAAAAGCGGTTTTTTGTTCGATTAGACTGAGTTAACGACTGACGGAGTCCGCTGGAATTATCAAGCAAAAGACCCTATATTCATTCGGAATACTCTGTATTTTACCTTATATTTATTAGAAGCCTGAAATGGAAGCTGCAGAAGAAGATGAATACTTCACAACTAAACATGTAACTACGGCCAAATAAAACTCTTAGTTCACCGAATAATTTCTTTTCTTAAACGCCGTATTGTAGGTATTTTAAGGCAAAGAGAGATCAGATCGATGTTTGATTATGCCAATGTGAGATGACGTGATTTCTCCCTCTTTCGTCTGGAATAATCTGATCAGTTTTATGCCAGCTCGCAGGATAAAAAATTCTTACTTCTTGCAGTATGTCAAAGATTCTTAATACCATTTACCAGCTTTTGGATAGATTCCAATTTGATTGAGGCTTTTTGTTTTTTAGGGTTAGTCAAGAGCAAAAAAAAGAAAGAAATCTAGCACCCCGGGCCCTGCAGCCATTGACACTAACACCAGTCCCCAGGCCTGAGACCTGTGTGGTTTTTTTTTTGAGGACTGGTAGCTCTTACCATATTGCAGGTTCTTCAGGCCTGTAGTTAATGGCAAGACTAAGTATTTCTAATCTGAGAAATAGTTAACTTTCCAATACTAAAATTTGCATTATGCCTGTATCTTGTCAATTCGACCCTTCTTTCGTTTCGACCCTTTAAAAATGACCAAATTCATATGCTTATTAATCATCCGACTGTTCTGTAACTGGTTTATTTTTTTCAAACTAAGTTTCTGATAGCGAAATATTCGAAAATACCAATGTTTTTTCTAACTTTTTTTTTTAATAGTTACCATAGAAATAATGATGAATATAACAGACATTAAATTTAACATTTTAACAAAACAAAAACAATTGATTTCTTTCGTTTTGACTCCCGAACTAGACAGGAGGAAATAGAAAATGTCACATGCGCATGCTCAGGGCCTAAATATTCACGCCCCCTATCTAACCTCAGCTCCTTTGTAAAATTAACTCTGGACCCATAATTCACCTGACTAATCAGAAGGGTCGAATTGACCAGACAATCAATTGATTGGTTTAGAACAGCTACCTAGGTTATTCTGGTGCAGAAAGCTTCACTTTCTATTTATCCTAGACGATCTTTAAGTTTGTATTTGACTGTTCATATGACATTTTGAATTTTCATCACTAAAAAGTTTAATAATATACATTATGATTGCGCATGCGCAATGTTTTATTTCTTATGGGGTCGAAAACACAGGTCACAAGGCTACCAAAGGAAAAAACATTGTCGAAAAAAAACAATTGCTTATCAAAAGCAGTTTCTTCTTTTTCAACTATGTTTTTCCTTTCAATTTATTTCTTAAATATCTCAAAATCAAACATGGTTTTCTAATAGGACCTGCTTTCACAAGGAGGACCTGTAACATTTACGGCTAATAGGTCCTTCAGGCTGATGGCAAAAAGTGGTTAGTGTCAAACCCTGCCCCTGAACTACAGTCAATTAACCAGTTCCCAACCATGAACAGTTACGGACCCTGTAAAATATGTTGAAAAAATCTCTTTTGTCATAGAAATGTTAGCTATTTTTTTTGTGTGTGTCAAAAAGCCTATCATATTTCTCTTGCCAAATATATTTTTCTGCAGACAAAGTAATTCGACTCATCCAGACACTTGACCTTTTCAAAGTGCATCTTGCATGAAAGGCCATTCAGACACCTTTAAAAAGTGTGTCTCATACATACTCAATTCTGGCTGAAATAAGCATGTAATGCAAGCAAAATTTTTTGCAATTTATGCAAAAATATTCATTTAAATGAGGAATAATAACAATTGTAATAACTCAGAGACACCAGTTTTGACGCCCATAAGCAAAAAATAAGAAACTCTCATTAGGAAAAGAGAATATATTAATAATATTGATTGCTAATAATACATTGTACTTTATTCACAGGTAATATGGATTGTTTGATGTAGAGAATTGATTCACACTTAAACCCGAAAACTCATGACATAGGATGTTGATAAATCCGGTGGGAGACCACAGACAGTAAAGAAAAAAAAATCATGGTTAACAGCCTTACAGATCAGGGCCCAAACAACGAAACCAACAATTTGATTGAGCGTATCGGAGAAGAGCTGCCAAAATCAAATGCCTATCTGTTCTTCGTATCACTCCTTTGTGCTGTGGTTTGGACAGTGTATCTATCCTATTACAACTCAAGAGTAGTGGGCTTGATTGCAACATTTATCGTCAACAAGTTTAACAAATATGGAAGAATCAATATTGGTGAGTGTTGAACTGCATTGTTTAAGTTCTTATTTTTATAATGAGAAATATATTGTCTGTCTCCTTCTTTAAGGATGTGAATTCCAAGTTTTTCTTTTATTGCATTTCTTAAGCATGAAGAAATATTCATGTATCCGAAACTTGATTTTTATCATGTTTTTTATGAAAAAAGATATTCTTTAAGTATAGACTAAAAAAAACTAATCTAACAATTCCAACTAAGTTTTTCCTACTAAGTTAGTTGGATACTTAAAAATTACCATTTGCATTTTCCACTTTATCTAAGAAAGGTCAGAGTCAGTTGTCATATTCAGGGTTTTAGTCTAGAATTATAGAAAGGGGGTCCTTGCTTAAGGCATAAGAGTCCTTTCTTCAAATCTCACTCATTTTCATTGTGAATTTTATTTTATCATTAGGTGTCAACTAGTTTAAAATTTTTGTGTAATTATTGAGGTGAACAGACTATTGAAAAGATATAAAATTGTTCGCCTCAACTTCAGGAAAGAATTGAAAATTCTTTTGAAACAGTCTTCAATTCTCTTCTGAATAGGATCTCCAGAGTGTCCAGGGGACTCTCATCAGGGCCTGAGGTTAAAAAACTTTTCTCAGGCTCAGACTCAACTTTCTCAAATTTTAAATTAAAATACAGTCAAAACTGTCTGAGCGGTCACCTGAGAATAGTGGCCTCTTTGCTGTATGCGGCCAGCTCAGGTCCACCCGCGCAAATTTGCTCTTTAAAGTAACTGTGAATAGCGGCATTCTGTCGTATGCAGCCGGGGGTCACCCTTAATTGTCTGAATTGCACCCATTGAACGTCCCCTTTAGCGGTCACGCAAGTCATCAAATTATGACAGGTGACTCGCTGATTAACGAAAAATCTATAACACGTCTGGATTATCGTATGCATTTACCGTGGCGCTTGCCTAATCAACACCTCTACTAATTTGTGTTATCTGAGCGGCCAGCAAAGTCCAAAAGTATTTGAGGAATTGATCTCGGAAGGAATTTCCCTTCGTCAGCCCCAGAAGTTTTTATTTTTTATCAGAATAAATATTTTTAGCTCACCTGAGCACGAAGTGCTCAAGGGAGCTATTGTGATCGATCGTTGTCCGGCGTCCGTCTGTCCATCTGTCCGTCTGTCCGTCTGTCCGTCACGGCGTCAACTTTTTCTTTAAACGACATCTCCTCCTAAACTTATGGGTCAAAATCAACCAAACTTGGCAGAAATATTCCTTGGGTGGTCCCTTATGAAAATTGCTCAAATGGAAAGGATCCGTGCCATATCACGGGAAAAGGGGCCTTAATGACAAATTTCTTGTTTTCATTCTAGAAGCCACAAATATGGTCCAATCTTCATGAAACTTGGTCAGAATGTTTGTTAGGTCATGAGGATGAAGTCTATTGAAAATGGGAAGGATCCGTGCCATTTCACAGAAAAAGGCGCCTTAATGACAATTTTGTCAACAATATCTTTAAACGACATCTCCTCCTAAACTTATGGGTCAAAATCAACCAAACTTGGCAGAAATATTCCTTGGGTGGTCCCTTATGAAAATTGCTCAAATGGAAAGGATCCGTGCCATATCACGGGAAAAGGGGCCTTAATGACAAATTTCTTGTTTTCATTTTAGAAGCCACAAATATGGTCCAATCTTCATGAAACTTGGTCAGAATGTTTGTTAGGTCATGAGGATGAAGTCTATTGAAAATGGGAAGGATCCGTGCCATTTCACAGAAAAAGGCGCCTTAATGACAATTTTGTCAACAATATCTTTAAACGACATCTCCTCTTAAACTTAAGGGTCAAAATCAACCAAACTTGGCAGAAATATTCCTTGGGTGGTCCCTTATGAAAATTGCTCAAATGGAAAGGATCCGTGCCATATCACGGGAAAAGGGGCCTTAATGACAAATTTCTTGTTTTCACTCTAGAAGCCACAAATATGGTCCAATCTTCATGAAACTTGGTCAGAATGTTTGTTAGGTCATGAGGATGAAGTCTATTGAAAATGGGAAGGATCCGTGCCATTTCACAGAAAAAGGCGCCTTAATGACAATTTTGTCAACAATATCTTTAAACGACATCTCTTCCTAAACTTATGGGTCAAAATCAACCAAACTTGGCAGAAATATTCCTTGGTTGGTCCCTTATGAAAATTGCTCAAATGGAAAGGATCCGTGCCATATCACGGGAAAAGGGGCCTTAATGACAAATTTCTTGTTTTCACTCTAGAAGCCACAATTATGGTCCAATCTTCATGAAACTTGGTCAGAATGTTAGTTAGGTCATGAGGATGAAGTCTATTGAAAATGGGAAGGATCGGTGCCATATCACGGGAAAAGGTGTCTTAATGACAATTTTTTTGTTTACTCTCTAGAAGCCACAAATATGGTCCAATCATCATGAAACTTTGTCAGAATGTTTGTTAGGTCATTAGGATGAACTCATTTGAAAATGGAAAATATACATGCCATATCACGGGAAAAGGGGCCTTAATGACAATTTTCTCGTAAGAGCTCCAAACGCCACAAATATAATCCAATCTTCATGAAACTTTATCAAAATGTTTGCCAGGTCACAAGAATGAACTCTGTTGAAAATGGGAAGGTTCATGCCATATCATAGGAAATGGAGTCTTAATGATAATTTACTTGAAATATCAGGTGAGCGATTTAGGGCCCTCAGGGTCCTCTTGTTTTCTCTTCCTTGCACCAAAAATCGCGTTCACTCAGGGAAATTTAATGACACACAAATGAAGGAAAAATTTTTTTTAATAAAATTGACGTTTTTGTGTTTAGTATTGGCTGATTCTGTGGAATCATTGCAGCTTGTCAAAAATCCTGGGGATTTTCCAAGTGACATTAACTTACGTCGTCAAGCATACCGGAAAATGAGACATTGTTTACATCCCGCGCACGCCAAACAAATTTGCGGCCAAATCCACAGGAACCCACTACTGTGAAAATTATGAACACTTAAAATGTCATATTTTCAGCACATTTATACTTTCATGGAATGAAGTCGAAATTTTCACTTTCTCTGACTAATGATATTATTTTAAGTAAACAGGAATATAATCGGTGTCAAAATCTTGTTCATCATGTTTCTCACATGAAGTTTATTTAATTCTTCTCTGGTCCCTGTGACGAAATGCAGCTTGTTTATACATACGCCGTTGAATACAAGAAATATTCCCCAGGTAAAACATATTAGCAGTGAATGACCAAAACATCGTAATTACCGCTAATTCAAGAAATATTTACATTGTTTTGGTCTTCCCTCGCCGATTTTGATATTGAATCTTACAAGCTCGAGTACTACATTTTCGGTGACCCATCTGATGATATTAGCCAAATTGTTGTTCGTCGAGGCCATCGGCAGGGAAGGGGGGGGATTGTCCGTTTAGCGGCCAACTCCTGTATGCAGCCGATTTTGCCTTGTCCCGTGGGTGGCCGCTATTGACAGTTTTGACTTTAAATGTATGAAAATAAAGGATAATATTAATAAGTTGTAATTTATAACAACATATTAATATCATCTTTTATGTAAATACATTAAAATTTGTAATAAAACAGAATTACGGCTTTAATCTCAAATTGAAAATTGAGAAATTTTTAATTGAGCCTGAGAAAAGTTTTATAACCTCGGGCCCAGATAGCTTTGACAGTGCTGGCTACTCATTTACGAGTCTCAGGCTCTCAAAAGCTGTGTCCCTCAAAACCCTGTCATATTGTCTCAAATAAGTCAGAACACAAGCTGTAGCTGTAAGATTTTGAAATTACACTGATTGCTTATACTATAGGGTCCATATCAATGTCTGTACTGTCGGGCAAGATCATGTTCAGGGCTGTTCATTTCATCACAGAGGATTTCTCTATTAGAATAGAGTATGGATGGGTTATCTTCAAATGGTGGAGACCTTATGTTCACAGGGAACTTGGTGAAGGTATGTATGAACACTGTATACAAGATAAAAAAAAGTCTAAGACTGTTAGACAGGTCTATGTAAGAAAAGGTTTAAAATCATAGAATAAAAGGATTCTTTCTTCTGGCCATATGTTCACAGAGAACTTGGCCAAGATATGTATGAAAACTTTATAGGAAAAAAAGACAAAGAGGTGCAGATAAGAGAAGGTAAGCCAGACTAAAATGTTTATCTCTGAATGAAACCCTATGTTGTGGGTACTCATTGAAATTGTCTTGGCTAGACGATTTCAATGAGTTCCAACATCATAGGGTTTGTGCTTTAATTATTGTAATACTTTGATCTCAAATCCAGAGTACTACCTCTATCTGAAGCTCTGATTAGAAAGGTTTGAGTAAAAAGAGTTTCTGAATTTAGTAGCAAGTATTACTGTAATTTCCTATTTTCTCACAGAAGTCCCCCTATTTAGTGGACTATATAATAGGCCTAAGGTCTTAAAAACTATTTTATTTTTGGTAAAAGATTAATGATTTTTTAAGGTTGACTATTGATTTTGAATTAAAATGACTTTTTGTTGACCCTTTTCATGCTGAACTCAGAATATTCCTGCTTTGGCAGGAGGTATAGAGAAAGATCAGCCTGCACATTATGTGCATCCAGATCTTAGTCTTTACCACCAGATTTTCTATTCTCAAACCAGAAAAGTTTAAAATTATATTTTCAAAACAAATACTGACTCACAATTAGTGCATTTCTAGTGATTTTACTTCTTTGGTTTTCATAAAATTTTGTCCAGGTTTTTATTCAGCATGGCAAGGGTTAAACTATGTATGTATGATGTTATTGAACTGTCATAGTTATGTACTTCCATATAGTCAGTATCAATATGCCACTATGGTCAAAACTTGAAGGCTATTGTCTGAAAAAGCTACTGACTTACTTATGGAAAAAATCTTTTTCTGTGCATCATTCGTTCACATAAATATTGTGAGAATTTGTAACTTTGGTTTATTTATTTGTTAACACCAGATATGTCCCATGCCGAGACTAGATTGATTGGGTTTATTGATATATTTGAACTGCACATCTACAACCGGTCCCGTACCTATGATACACTGGAGAAACTGTTTGGTTTGAAAACTAATTTAGGTGATGATGATGATGATGACAGTTTGGTTAAACCTGATGAATCGAAAGACAATGGAGATGGAAAGAAAATTAAGTGAGTTTAGTTATTCTTGTGGTTCAGAAATATTATGTCAGTTTTTTTAGCTCACCTGACCACGAAGTGCTAAAGTGAGCTATTTGGATCGTAGAATGTCCGTTGTCAGTCGTGCGTCGTCCGTCATCCACAATTTCTTTAAACATGTTTTCCTTCTAAACCAGTGGGCCAATCTTGATGAAACTTGGCAGGGATGTTCCTTTGGCCAAGCTCTACCAAAGTTGTTCAAATAAATGAAATCCACCCTTAGCTTTCCCTTTACCCTTAACAAAAAGGGTGAAAATATGAAAATCTTTAAAAATCTTCTTCTATGAAACCAGAAGGCAGACAGCTTTCATATTTGGTATGTAGCATCATCTAGTGGACCTCTACCAAGTTTGTTCATATCAAGACCCTGGGGTCATATTTGGTCTTTGCCCGGGCCCAACCCTTTTTACATAGAATCAAAGAGTGAAAATCTTTAAAAATCTTCTTCTCTGAAACCAGATGGCAGACAGCTTAAATATTTTGTGCGTAGCATCACCTAGTGGGCCTCTACCAAGTTTGTTCATATCAAGACCCTTGTGTCATATTTGGGCTTTGCACGGGTGCATCCCTTTATCTCTTAAGAGAACGAAGGGTAAAAAAATGAAAATCTTCTTCTATGAAACCAGAAGGCAGACAGCTTTCATATTTGGTATGTAGCATCATCTAGTGGACCTCTACCAAGTTTGTACATATCAAGACCCTAGGATCATATTTGGGCTCCACCCGGGCGCGACCCTTTTTACATAGAATGGAAGAGCGAAAATCTTTTAAAATCTTCTTTAATCGAAACCAGAGGGCACACTGCTTTCATTTTTGGTATGTAGCATCATCTAGTGGGCCCCTACCAAGTTTGTTCATATCAAGACCCTTGGGTCATATTTGGGCTCCACCCGGGCACATCTGTTTCAGCTCATCTGAGCATGATGGGTGAAAATAGGAAAACCTTCAAAAATCTTCTTCTCTGAAACCAGAAGGCAGACAGCTTTCATATTTAGTATGTAGCATCATCTTATGGACCTCGTCCATATTTGTTCATATCAAGACCCTGGGGTCACATTTGGGGTCCACCCAGGTGCATCCCTTTTTACATAGAATCAAAGAGCAAAAAGGCATATCTGTCTTGCTCTTCGCTGAAAACGTTCCATGGTATTGGTCTTAGGCAATTATCTTCTTTTTGACATCTGCCTATCTAATTAATGTGTTGTCCCAGGGGTCAAAGAGACTCAGGGGAGCAATCTAGGACCATCTTGGTCCTCTTGTTTTTGTTTTTCTCAACAAAATGTATATCATATCTCGAGGGTTTAGCGCAAGACTGTACTTAGTGTATATACACTGTATATACACTGTAAAGTCTTGCACTGAACCTTCGATCTGTATACTGAAATTTTCAAGCAACAAGACCTAAGGTTTCACAAGAAAAAAATAAAGAGGTTTCAAAAAACGGTTGTTTTAGACAGGTTCAAGATTTAAAAGGTTGAATATAACATTATCTATTACCTGTATTTTTGAATGAGAAAGTACAGAAAATACTTTCAGAAAATGTATCAAAGGGTCAAATCACCATCCTGCTTTGAAAGATTTTTTTTGAACATTTTAACATCAAGCTGGATTAACAAATTTTAAGGGTGAAAACCCTTTTTTAAGGGCCAAACACACAGCCAGTGATTAAAACACTTCAACCATGTTTTCATTTATCCTTATTTTTCAGTGAGAACATGTCAAAGAGCAATATACAGTGGAGGGACTTGATTCCTGTCTTCAAATTTGATATAACTACAGTAAGTTTGTAAAAATAAGATTTTTTGATTGATGTAAATCAAGACATATTTTACATCATATACATAATTTTCTTTCTGGTGTCCTTCCTGTGTTTTTTGACATCCTTTAACATCTTGTGTGTCTAGAGGCCACATTTTTGGCTTAAATGTCGTAGAAAGAAATCAGAATTTTTGTTCTCTTAATATCTTAGGCTTGCATGAAATTAGTTGTTTTGACAATTTTACACCTTTGTTGACATTGTCTCAGATGAGCTGTTTAGGGCCAAGGGCCCTCTGATTACTTTAATAATTCCTACACCAAAGACATAAAAAGTTCTGATATAAATGACAATGTTAAGTGAATAACATGCTTTTTAAACTGTCTGCTTTGGGACACTTCTAGTTCATACAGATTTCACACCTATTTTCAAATAGTTAGACATGCCTGAATATTTTCGAAGGCAGATGGTAGGATTTGAATTAATTCTGAATTATATGATGACATAACAGGAATAACAATGAAGTATATTTTCAGATTCGATTTGTGTTTGGTAATAACTTAGCCCCAAACACCTTGAAAGTTCAACTAGATGAGAGCCACGTTGTATATACCACTACCTCCCCCTCTACACCATTCGATCAGTTTATGCATGACGTCAAAATTAAATCGGAGAGATTGTCTGTGTTGTTTGTCAGGAGTGATAAGTACACTGGAGATGTTATAGATGAGTAAGTGTAACTCTTTCAAAGCATGAGATCCTTCCATCTGGTTTTGTCCAGATCATCCTACATTTTTGGATGGATTTTAAATAAATTGGATGTTATATCGTCGATTTTCTACCAAAATCTCGTAACTACAGCTTTAAACAAGCTGTAGTTATGAGATTTTAGCAGAACACCGACGATATGTATACTAATGTTTGAATTCCAAAGTCAATGTTTTAGGTCAAGGTCAAACATTCCAAGTTAGCTTGTCTAGGGCATAACTCATTTTTTTATGAATGGATTATGAAATAACTGGGCAGATTTCTCTCATCTTGTACTATTTGAAAAAAAAAAAAAAACAACTATCAGATGGCCATTAGTTCAAGGTCACTGGTGATGGTCAAACATTTCAATCTACTGTATTATTGGATTGGATTCAAATTAAATTAGCTGTAAAATTGTTCTCTGTAATGAGGAGATGCTTTATTTGAATAAATTATTCAATTATTAAGATCTAGTCAAAAGGTATGGTCTAATTCTTTGGGGTTCAACACAACATATCCTTTAACATGCAGTGGTCTTTGGGGATTCTTAAAGCCTTCAGTAGATATTTTGATTGTAACTGACAGTAGTATCATCAGATCACCAGAAAGCAACAGTCATATGTTCATTTGATATCTTATGTCTGCCATGTGTCTTCCGGCGTCAATAATTGTTGTTACTCTTGAATGTTTTGTTTTTTTTACAGCCCACCCAGAATGATGGGGGAAGGTTTTGTTTTGATGCAATCTACAGATGTCAAACTTCATTATTACCAAGATGAACCAGGTAGTGTATTGGAAATTATTGTTCAGAATTATATGGGGTTAATGGAATTTAGATTGAAATAATTGCAATCCAATAAGTTAAAGAATTTTGATTGTTTTAAATCGCATTATGTGGAGAAATCCATTGCACTTTATTTCTGTATAAAATGCAATAGGTCTTTCAGGCAACCCTTGACCTTCGATCTGCCCTATGGGCGTTATTTGCCATGTGCTAAGGCAATTGCACTTTATACCCCAATAAACGCAGTGAAAAAGACACTCATTCCTATAATATTGTATCAATAACACCACAGCACTATGTTGAGGGTACTCATTTGAGAGATATATAAGATATTGATAATCTGATGATTGTCACTATGTGGTTACCATAAGAGGTGTTGGCGTAAAAAACTTTAACCTTGGTCAAACCTTGTTGTTATTGAAGGAAGTTTCATGAATCTCTGCATGTTTGTTCAGCATTACAAAAGCTATCCGTACTATCAAGGGGGTATTTCAGTAAGTAAATGTTATGCCCTAGTTTTTACTTAGATTTTTTGTATTATCCAACACCTGCAGTGAAACATTGGCACCCGTAGTTATTGCCCTTTTCTCTAAATACTTGTCCATAATATTTTCATACACTTATGGTTATGGATGTTTCAAAATTGAACATTCACATTATTTCCAACAAATTTCATTAGCTTTACCTCTTTGATAAAATCTTATTACTGTGATTGATTAGTATCACTTCACATTGATCACATTTTATCACCACAGAATTTAGGATATTTATCATTAAGAACTTGAAATAATTAAAATGCCTTCAACAAATAACTCTATCCTCCGTAGGTGTTGTTCCGTATGAACCAGAAATAGTAGAACTAGCAGATGGTGAAACTGTGGTGAAAAGGACGTATCCTACATTTGGACTGGACGTAGAGTGTGGTAAAAACACAGATTTTAACTATGGACCTTGGGCTGATAGACAAAGGTATTAAGGGCTTAACTACCATTACGCACATTACGCAAGTGTGTAATAGAAATAAATCCTCTTTCGAAATATGTCATTGATGAATGATCATATCAAATTTACAGCTTATTCAAGCTGTAGTTACGATGTTTTGATTATTCACAAATGCTCAAATTATAGAAAAGGGTGTCAGACAGATGACATTCATCTCTTGTCACAGTCCACATATAGCCTTTATAGTATATTTTAATATATGGCCTTCTGAGTGCGTATAAATTTCAAAATCCAAGATACACCTATGGGTAATGCCATCATTAGCTTACAAATTACCCAGGCTTAACTACAGAAAATTTTTTTTGCAAAAAAGCTTTCATTTGAACTTTTGATTTAATAATGAAAATGTTTACTGGTAAATCCTGAACGTTTACTATCCTGATATATTTCCAGACAGTCCCAAATTCATATGCCCCTGAAGATGAAATATCATTGACAATCTATTACTGTAAATATAACATCTCAATTTTTTTCTTTTACAGGGAATATTTATGGAAGTTTTTCTATCCATCTGACTACCAGTCCCTCAAGGTGACAAAGATAGCAGGGCCTGGTGAAAAAAGACAGTTTAAAACATTTGAGTTTAGGTTGAACATAGTCGCAGATTCAACAAATGATGTTCTCTTTACAAAAAACTCTGTAAGTTTCAGAATTGTGTATAGTAATGTATTTTCATATGTAACCTTGAAATAATCTGACTATGAATTCAGTTTTTGCCTGAACATGGTATTTGAGTGTTTGTGGAATTTCACAACATTTTCATATTTGTTCCAAGGAGAGACTCGAATCAGTCTGTGCCTCAACACATTTTACACTTAAGAGATGAAGAGAGCATTTGTTGACTTCATGGGGATATGAGACTAAAAACCTAATCACACTGTAAGAATACCTAAAGCAGATTCATACATGAGTGTGATAAGGTTTTTAGTTTCATACCTCCTCTAAATCAACAAAACTCTTTTCACATCTTAAAGTTTAATTTCTTGAAGCTAAAATGTAAAGATTTACCCTCAAATACATGGATTGTTTTTGGGACAATTTCAGTGGAAGCGTACAAAAAAGCTGCTTAATCAAAATTGTTTTCATTTAGTAATGAAACCAATTTTTCAGAATGCACTAGTCTTGGTGAAACTACTTGAATTTAATTATTATGCATTCTTTAGAAAGCCAATGACTTAGATGAATAGTAAGGTATTTTAAGAGTATTGTTAATCTGTCAATACAAAATATTTGCTTCACACATCTTGGAATTATCACAGAAGACATATTTTAACATTTTTGCATTTGCATAAAGAGAAGACCCAAACAATGAATTTAAGATACTTTCTGATTCTCAAAAGAGCCAGAACTTATCTAGCAATTGCTTATTGATGACTGTGATCATATGGTTTGAGTGCGCAAACACTCTCTGTTACTTAAAATTTATCCAGGATACACCAATTACATTTGATATGTAGACACCTAATGTCAATTGAAATAAATTAGCCTTTTACAAAAACAAGGCAATGTTTCCAGGTCTTAATGAATAATCAAGGTTAGTTTTCTGAATAATTGATTATTTGCATGTTTCTCAAATAAAATTTGATGTATAAATTTCCATTTTAATTCTTACACTGATATAATGACATTCATGCTATTTTATCTAACTTGAAATACCACCATGATTTCAAGAAATGATATTCTTCATGTTTACCTGTTTTTGTCTTGTCAGGTAACTCAAGCCATTCACATGAACATGGGCCAAGGATCATATATAGAAGCTAGTGTACCTTGGATCACAGAGGAAAAAGGCTACACATCTGTAGTTAGAGGTCAACTGCTACTGTTAGAGGCCACCACTAGTATGAGGTATAGGTCTCTACTAGAGTGTGAGACACTTGATGTAAGTTTGTCACTTAATATATTGTTTATATAGAGGTCAGTTAACCCTAGAATAAAGAGGAAGAAGGTTATACATTTCTTGTTAGGGGTTAACTTTGATTGTTGGAGCCCACCTCTAGTGTGAGATAGAGGTCACTACTGGTCTCTACGGGAGTGTGAGACACTTGATGTAAGTTTGTCACTTAATGTACTTTACAGAAGCTTGTCTTTGATTCGGGTATTAATAATGATGTTCATTTAGTTGAAAGATTTTGTCTAAAATGTAATGAAGTAAGTATGATAAGTCTATGAAATATCATGAATTTATCATTCAAAAATGAATTATAAGTATGAATTAAGTTTACTAAGTATAATCATCTTTAGAACAAATAAAACCACAAGATAAGGGCAGTTCATACTGATCTTTTCCATGAAAAGTAAGAAATTTGAAAGCTGAAAAGATCTGAATTATTCATTGTGTTTAAAGTACATGTAATTGCTTAAGCTTGGATGCATTTTAAATCCCAACATCATGACATCTTGACACTTTTATCAGAGCCTGGGCATGACATTTCAAACAATTCATATGAGCCTGTGCATGACAATTCCAACAATTTCAAAGTGCGCAAAGCAAAGCTTCTGACTAGCCTGTGCAGCCGCACAGTCTGACCAGAATCTTTACTTTGCCCTATATTGATATATAAGGTCTTAAACCATCTTCATGCAGTCAGCATATGTTATTTTTGCATTGTGCCATTGTCAAGGCTACCCAGTGTTTATTACTCACGCAGATGTGAAATTGTTGGAAATGTCACACACAGGCTCATATATGCCTTAAGTGCCGACTTTTTAACAATCTTAGCATCTACTGACTGTAATAGCAATATTATCTGAATATCTGATAAATATAAGTCACTTGCTATCTACATAGTGCATAATGATGACTCTAATCAGACTGTGCAGATGCACAGGCTGATCAGAGTATTTATTTTGCAGGCATGTGAAGATTAATAGAAATGTCACACACAGGCTCAAATTTAACTTTAGCCATAAGGGCCTACAAGATTGAATTTTTTTTTTCAGTTTAATGTATCTGTAGCCTATCCACTAGAATGGAATGCTCACCAAGAATGGAAATGCTCATTTACAGCCTGTAAAGCCACTGTATTTCTTATATTTGAGATTAAACATTTCTTAACAGGTATGGTAATCATTTATTGCCTGTAAAGTAATTAAGTTTAAGGATATGATAGAAAATTAAAGTCAGAACTGTATGGAGCCTCAGAGTTTTTTTTTATAGATGTACAGTTTTTGAGTCTGAGACAAATTAGATACTAGGAATCTCAAAACTATCTAGTGTGTTTCAAAATTATCTCAAACAGTTCTTGTCCAATACTATACACTGCAGTTTCATTTTATATAATGAAATCAAGAATCTGATGAAAAACAGTTTAATGGTGAAAAAAACATAATTATATCCCCCCTAAATTATTTTTGGGGTTGGTGTTGGAGACAGTTTGTTGGTTGGTCCTTCAGTCCATAGGGCGTGGTCCGTCTGTAGCTTTTTTTGTACTGAAGTTTCTCAGCAACAAATGGGCAGAATTTATTGAAACTTTACATATGTGATAAGTGGTATTTTGGTTCAGATCCCTTGACTTTTGACAGAATTATGGCCCTTTGATTGAAAATGGCTTTTCATTATTGACAAGCACTTGTAGAGGGGTATAAGTCTGCTTTGGGACAGTCTAGTTTTCATAAAGGGGGATCCAAAACCTTGAGAAAGGACACTAATAAACCATGTAGGACCATTTAGGACCCTGATTTCTTGATCTCAGTCTAAAACCCTGATTTCCTTCTAATATATTAAAATTGCAGATCTGATAGCTGACTGGTCGTCTAAAGCAGTTCCAGATGTTTACCATTTTGTTCCGTATACCTACAACATAAATATATTGATCAACCAGTTTGAACTAGTCACTCTGTGTAATGAATATAACTGGATTGATACCTCATCTCACAACCCTGAAAATGGTATGGAGAATAAAATTAATTTTTGATGTCTGTACAATTTACTGAAAATTTACAAAGAAAAAATCGTAAATGCTAAATTCTCATGCTGTTCACGGTATATTCACTCTGTACACAAAGCTCTACCAAAAAGTAAAAATTAAGATCACCTTGCAGAGATATGAATTCTGATCTTAGCCTACACTGCCTTCTTTTTACTAAATTATTGGATTAAAAACTTGAACCAGATCGGTTGAAATGTCGGTTTTAAAAGTATGTGGGAAACATAATAATTGGAATCAGTAGGATTAAGGTTAACACATTTTCTTGAATGCTTTTTGGTGGTTTATCAAGAAATAACGGAAGATAATCAAATGATAAACTTAATGCCTAAAACACTTATACCCCACTTTTGTTCATCTCCTATCTGAGGTTATCTAAGAGGAACCCTAAAAGTAACATCATCATGAATGTTGCATTGCAATCAAGTGCAAAATACCAGCTCCACCACTTGTGAAAATATAGCTTTTATTGTTCACTCAATGAAATGTAAATTTATCTTACACTGAAACAATCAATTATCATCTTATGTTTGTTCAATTTCAGCTCACATTGCATTCTGTGGAGACATGTTTGACCTCTCACTTCAACTACCTTACACAGATTTTTTACCTTTAACCAATGCTATTACCTTTGTTTTCAAGGTTAGATTTTTAAAACTTCTTTTTATACATAGGGGTCTGGGGCCTCCAATCTTTTCAAATGTAAATGTTAATGCAGTAAGTTTTTCTTTACTAATCTCTTTGAATTTGATATTGAAGTATTTCGAAGTTATAATAAAACTGAACTTAACTCGGTGTCTATTTTAATTTCGTTAAATATAAATCTAGACACACAGTTCACAAAAGTTGGTGTTCTGAGTTTGGATAAAATTAATGAAATCTAGGTCTGAAAGAAAGAACTGACTATATGCAGGCATAGTATTTTTTATTCTAGAAAATCATTCTTACTTACTCTGGGACAAGCGCAGAAAATCAACATTTCTACACTACTGCTTTGTTTTATACACCTAAAATACTTAATGTTACTAAGCTTTGAATCTTTGCTTTTTTTGCCAGGTTGAGACAGTATTTTGTCGGCTCTATCTCCCGGAGAACAACACAAGTCGGCATGTTCTCATTGCCTTGTCTGAAAATATGAAAATTGTTGACAGAGACGGAAATCTCAAAGAGAAGCCATTTTGCTATGAAATGGAGAAACAATGGAGACGTTTTACTCAAAGAAGGTATTAAACTTTTACTGTCAAAATTTAGTTTTACTTTTACTGATATTTGAATTCACTAAAACACATGTTTCCCCTAGTACACAATAATTAATTTACATGAAAATAACATGATATACAGTAAATTATGTGTCAAACATTATCAAGTATAGTATGTTAAAAAATCATGTTAGCATGGTATTATAAAATACCAATGTTGCATGAATTTATTAGATTTTTCCCAAATAAGACAAATTTTGAAAAATTCTTGATGCACATAGCTTTGAAATGGTTTAATACACACTTTATTGTTTATGTTGTTTCAGTTATAAAGATAACTTTAAAGACTGATAAGTTTTCATTTTTTTCTCTTTTTTGACCCCTATAAAATAAGTTTTGGCCCCCGGAATTATATGGTTAAGGGGTCAATGACTCCTGAATTTAAAAATCTAGCACAAGCCCTGTACTAACAATATCATATTTTTGCCTAAAACTTCTTTATGTTAACAGTATAGGATGGATAGATTGCTGGATGACCTCAAATGTTTCTCTGACAATCACCTATAAATACTACCCCATGCCACCTCTATTAAAAATGGACACCCACCACATTCTACCTCCCTCACCAGAAGATTTTATGGGAACACCTGGCAGCGACGATGCCTTTCCTATGAGAACTATGAGCTCGGACTCGTACAAGATTCCTGACGATTTTGATGCGTCCGATATGGAGGCTGACCTTATAAGTGTAGAACTGGAAGTGGCTCCTTCTGTGTTGTGTCTCTATGGATCATTATTGCGTAACTTCTTACATGTCAAGGTATGTTTGACATTTGTTTGAGAAAAGGCTGTAGCATACTCCTGTAACCAGTGGAATGAAACTTTCACTTTAAGATCAGGGTTTGAGGGGACGCAGGTTTTGTGCATCTGAGACGCAAAAATAAGTATCCAGGACCCTCAAAACTATGTGATGTGAGTCCCACAGACTCTCTGGGGATCAATTTCAGAAAAGAATTGAAGACTGCTTTAAACAGTCTTCAATTCTTTACTGTATTTAAGCCCCAAGTAATAATATACTTCTACAAATTTCTTTACCTTTCACCAGGGAATAGCTCTAAATCTAGAAAATACAACATTATAGCCTAAACGAAATAGTCTATACCTAAAGCAGGGACTCTTAGAATTTAAGACAGGACCCTTACGATCCTAATGATCGAGTCCTTTGGACCCTATTTTGTTGATGTGAGACTAAAACCCTGTTAAGATTCAAATTTATATGGCCACAGGTGTTTATTGAAATGCTTAATATACCTAGGTTTATTTGACCCGATTTTGACCTCTGTGGAAAAAATGCTTAAATAACAATTACCAGCATATTTTATCAATTGACAAAATATATATATGACATACAATACCAATTATTATTCATTCCTATGAAAGCATGTACAAAGCCAAGAAGGAATAATCAGTTTTTAATTCATCTGAATTACAGGTGTCGGATTTGAGTCGATAGAACAGTGCTATACCTAGGAGCGTTCCATCACTTAATTTATACTCAGTGCTGTTCACTTTTCAATTAGTCTGCTTCCATGAATTAAACCTTGGGTAAACATGGTGTTTGACATTACAGGAGAACTATTTTGGTGAGGACCAAGTGTTCACAGATTTCTACGACAGCCCGTCGGGTCATCTAGTGGTCGAAGAGACGGAGGGTCTGCAGGGTCCGCTGACGGAGAAGGAGGTGAAGGAGAGAGAGTTTGATCCCAGACAGTATAGACCCTTCGCTGTTACCGTCTCTGTGACGCTACATGATATACAGGCTCATTTAGTTAAGGTATTGGTTGAAAAAAGATAAACTCCAAACAGTAATTTTGGAATTCAATTGAAATAATCTACACTTTATATATTATAAGGTTTTTAAACGAGAATTTTATTAAGAAAAAAGTCACTCATTATGATCATACATACTTGTTAACAGGGATATTTTTCAAGGTCCAATTACTATCAGTGTAACTGGATTTTACTCTAGGTTTTTAGTTGTATGTATTTGATTTGCTCAATAATCTAAGTTGAATTAAAATTGTATTATAAAATATAAAAACAGGACCTACCCTGCGCTCAAGATAACATAACAGTGCAAAGTGTTTGCAAATCATAAACCGCTCTCAACATGCACTTATGTGCAAAGCCGGGTATAACATGCAAACAGTTATAGCTTGCAAATAGTTTGCATCATTTTGTCATCCTGAACCCAGGGCTGAATATCTACAAAAGTTCTGGTAAGAGCTGAATCTGCATTGCTCAGAGTGTCAAGAGAGTAATATTTGGGAAAGTTCGATTGTATTTTCTAAATCTCTATCAAGGCAAACCCTTTATAAGAATCAAAGATGAATTATACCAATACTCTAAAAAATATTTAGGATTAACCATAATTTATTTCAGAACTGTAATAGTGTCAATGAGACGTATGTACCATGTCCAAGTGCCTACATAGAGAGAGTGGGATTTGAGTTGGATAAATCTGTAAAGGAGACTAAATTACAAGTCCTGATATCACCAGCTGTTCTAATTGCTAGTGACAGTGTTACTGTAAGTATATAGCAGTATAATAAGCTCTTCCATATTTCTTTTATTTGGCGTTGATACATTTAAGATAGAAAGCTGCTCAATTTGAGCAAACATTGATATCTAACGAGAGTACCGCCTATGGGTGTCAATAATTGAATGCAGATGATGTATAATACAAAAAATCTAAGTTAAAAAAGGTGCATCAAAAATGCTGTCAGAGTTATCCCCTTTGAGATTGTTCTTGCACATGCCAAATTTTACTAAGATATCAATAACAACAAAGATATGAACAAGGTTTAAGCTAGTCTTTCCTATGCATACACCAAAGTCAACTACACCAAGGTTATGACAACACTTTGGATTTTTTCCCAAAACAGCCAAGCTAAAGATCAATGTAAAAAGGAAAAAGAATACAAGAGCATTCCCTATGGGTGCATATGCTAGGCTGTTTGGTGCTGGATGGTGGAAAAAGAATCTAAATAAAAAGGGGGCCTAATTTGCACAAAATGCATCTAGAGTTATCCCTTATGAAAGTACATGTTGCTCTTTTGATGGTGAACACGCGTGCCAAGCTTCCAAGTGAATGCCTTCTGCAAAATTAGAAATATCACAAAATGTCAAAGTCCTGTCAATGATGACAACAACAACAATGACAACAACGACACCAAGGCTGTACCAATATTTAAGATTTTTACAAAACGGCCTAGATATAAATTAGACTAACAATTGACTAATGTACCTATTTCAGCGTGAGATGGACCATGTGAGCCTAAAGGAGGGTTATCTACAGCTGTCAGGATTACAAGTCAGGGGTCACGCGATGTTCTCACATAGAGGTCTGCCTCTAGATAGTGAGGTTCTAGAGTATGCCTGGCTGGTTGAAGTGATTGTTGGAGATCTGTGTGGAAGGCTGACCTCTCCACAGGTATATGTTTTGCCAAATGATGCTATAATTTAACTATTTGCTGTAAAGTCCCTGGGATATGCATACTCGAAAAATATTGGTGAAAAAGAAGAAGTTGCCTGCAACAAGCAATTTCTTCTTTCTTCCCAATATGTTCTATCACATAAGATGGTTTTGTTTCAAATGTTCCTTCTTATATTTGACCAGAGCATCTGCAACCTTGTTCAATTAGGACAGGTCTGAATTCAAAGAATCAGGAAGGGGTCAACGTATGCAACATTTCCAACAATGTCACATGTTTGAATTGTTTGAAAAGTAAAGAATCACGTCAACTCTACTCAGCCTAACACACTCATCAGAGTTTTTCGAGTTTACTCTCTGAAGAAAGTATGATGTATCTAAATCAAAGTTTAGTTAGGTGATCATGAAATTATCTTGTATTCCTTCTGTAGCTGTCAAGGCAAATTTGAAATAAAATCATTTTAATTAAAGTGCTTAAACCAAATTTTAAAAAAGGATTGGTTGCATTATCTTTTGATAATTTTAATCAATTTGGATTTAAATACGCCATTATTTCAGGTACAAAACATAGTAGAGTTTCTCCAGACGTTTGTAATGTTGGTTGAGGATTCAGAGAACAGTCTTCAGAAATCCAGATCCTATGAGCTGTGTCAACACATGATACCCCAGCCCCAGTGTAAGGCCCTGCAGGACAAATATAACATGCCCTGTATGTCATCTGAAGATATCAAATATAGAATGACCAGGGCTTCTGTAGACTCGATTAACCTTAGTGTGGTAGAGGAAGGATCTTCTTTAAATATTCAGGTAAGCTTAAAAGGAATTACATTTTCTATCATGCCCCTGCATGATTAACGTCAGGGGCATATTTTTTTTACAGATGTCCATTTGTTGGTCAGACCATTTGTTCATCTTTCCATCTGTGCAAAACTTATCCAAAAAACTAAACATTATCAATTACTTCAAATCTATTTATATGTAATGTTCATATTTGGCATGTTGATAAAATTCTATGATCCACATCCACTGGAACCTATGTCAAGGTCAAGTGATAAAGACAAATCTCTATGATCCACATCCACTTCCACTAGTACCAATGTCTAGGTCATGTGATAAGGCCAAGGTCTTCTCTCAAGGTAAAACTTTGCTGTTTTCGGGCCATCTATGTTACAGTAAACTTTGCATTATTTTAAATTTTCATGGTATCTTTTATCAAATGAAATGAAGTAATTGTTCATCTGTCATTCTTCCTTAACAATGCTTATCATACCTCCTAAAGTGTTTATGCTATCTACTTGAAACTTCACAGATGGATAGATCTGATTTAGTGGAAGTGAAGTGTCCAATGCATATCTTCTGAAGTATAAATTTATCAACATGAAACTTCAAACTCAGGTGAATATATTTCATTGAAGAAATATAACAGGGCATATAACTCTTTGGGTATTGCAATAAGTTGAAACAGCTTAGGTTTGGCTGATCCCTAATACCCTTCTTTTCAATACCAGATATATAAGTAGTTTCACAATATGTTATTTATGTTCTCAGGTGTATCCAGTAAGAGTATCGACCTGTAATCTACATGGAGAAAACACCAGGTCTGGTATTACAGGACTGATAGAACACATTTCACTAAAACAATTCATCTCTACAGCACCAATAAGACACGATACCAGTCAACCTGAGGTGTGGCTTGAATCTGGAGGGATATCTCTAGGACCAGTCAAGGCAGAGGCAGCAATGGCTCTACCCCATCTGGAGTACCATGACATTCAGAACGACTTTCTCATGCTACATGACGAGGCTTCGTTAAGACTTTGGTTCTTATGGCCCGCGGATCATCTCAAAGTTTCTACGTTGATACTTGGTAAATGTGGTTGTCTCGGTGGGTGTAAATTCTTTGGTAACAACAGGAATGGTGTTGGGTTCTTCCAACCCAGAAAATACCACGAGAGTAAGCCTACAGCTGTGTGTAAGATATCCCCGGATAGTGCTGATCCTGGATTTGGACAAAGTTTACTGTATAAGAACAAACTTGTGTTTGATGTTGGAACTTCATATGGGTGGATATCACCAGGTAATGATTTAATTTAGAAGTTAAATCAATCAAAATTAAGTTATTTGATTGGTCTTAAAAAAGGATTCATTTGGAAGTGAAAATAATTTTGAGCACAAGGCTGTTTTGATTCCTGAGAATAAAGTAGTTTCTTGAAATACATTTCAAATGTAGTAAAATATATGCTTTTTTCCACAATGACATTGAACTATACAAAATGAAGTCATGAAGAGTTATTAAACAAGAAAAACCTTAGTGCACTTATCTATTAATCTGCATCACATATGTATACAAAGAAGTTTTTTAATTCATGGAGGTTAAAAAATAAAAACCTAATCACATTGTATGAATCTGCTTTGCGTATTCATACAATATGATTGGACTTTGAGTTCTTCATCTAGATGAATGAATAAAATATACTCTTCATCCCTAGGTAAAGAGTTCACATTTACACGAGGATATATGAGTAACCTGACAACACCCGACACCCCTGGAACAGGTATCACTGTTATAGAGGAACAGTTTATACCCAGCAACATCCAGGAACATGATATACCAGAAACATCAGAGGAAGGGAACCTGTCTCAGTTGATGCGCAGTTCTACAACTGAGACTAGGTCTTCGTCGAGTATCAACACCACTACACCAAGTGATGGACACAGTGTTAATCCATTTGATTTGAAATCCACAGACACCTTGAGGTCCGTGGACTCTACTGGTCAGAGGGAGAGAGAGAAGACGGATGATAATTCGTCCATTAAACCAGGAAGAAGTGTGTCCATTAGTTCCTCATCATCCCCTCCACCGATCAGTCCATCAGCAAGATCCTCTATCGTTCACAGTCCCTCGTCTAGATCGTCAATCCAGAGTCCTGTAAGTCGATCATCGGTCCAGAGTTCGAGTCCTGGCTCTGTGCGCATGAGACAGAGATCTCAGTATGATGTGGCGAGACAGTTTTCCACGATGTCACTCGACAGTGAGATGTATTTCTCCGCTGAGGAAGACACGGAAAACCCGAATAAGTTATCAAAAATGGATAAAGCATCGTCAGGTAGTGATAGTGTGATGTGGGGTAATGACGAAATACGTCACCCTGAAGTGTTTGATCTGAGTGGAGGGCAGGATCCCCAGGATGTGACCATGTTGGAAAGAAAGGAGAGTATTACGTCATCGACCTCAACCCTGTCCTACATGTCCGCCGACACTGACCCGGACGACACTTTGTCAGCTGGTATACCAGATGATTTCTCATTGGTGGATCTACATTCACAGGCAAGTTAAACCCTTCTCAGGCTTTTAACGACTATTTCTTGATTTATGCAAAGCTTTTGTAGGCAGTATAGACAAACATCAGCCTGCATAGTCATGCAGTCTGCAGGAATCTGGAAATACAGAGTTTCTCCACTTGTCCCAGGTTAAGTAAAAGATGATTTCTACTTGTCCCAGATTAAAAAAAAATGTCTTCATGAAAAAGAAAATCAATCAATTTTAGAAAACATTATTACAAATTTCAGCATTTTCTCCATTAAAAACAATGTTTTCTTCCCTTTGATATTAACATAATATTAATCAATCTCTTAGATCTGTTTAGTACCATTCTGATATTTGTCCTGGTATTTACTTGTCCACGGACAATTTGCATAGAAAATAGTACTTGTCCACAGCTAGAAAAAATCCATGTGTGACAAGTGGAGCATGGGAAATCCAAACCCCTGGTCTGAACTTAGTCTGCACTGCCTACTTTTTACTTAATCACTCTTGGGGAAATTGATGGAGACTGATTGAAATGTTAAAAGATTGGGCGATTTGTTTGAAGCGGAATTCAAATTCAGCGGGATAAGGGTTGAGTTATTATTTTGATGACGACTTCAATTCATGTTTTGTTCTGTATGTGTAAAGTATCAATTCATGTTTTGTTCTGTATGTGTAAAGTATCTTGCATAGAAATTGGATATTTTTTCTTGCCTATTCTAGAAAATTAAGACTGAAGACATTTATTAATATAATTTGTAAATTGTTTTATGATTCCTTCCCAAATCAAAATATTTGCCTATCAGTCAGTCATATGGTAACATGTCAACAGTTTCTAACATCAGTGGAAAAATTCATGTGAAACAAGTCCATTAGTTATTAAAATCCTTTTGACAACATAGAATTTGATTGTACAATTTTAGGTCAACAAACCAATTACCAAGTCCCCAGTTTTGTTACCCTGCTACTCTAATCACATGACGAAGTTACACTGTAGAAACTGGGGCACAGCGGCCCCATTTCCTGCCAGGTACCACAATATGGTCAGTGAACCGTCCTTCCAGTCTCTCTCCTCAGCCAGTCAGTCTGTACAACATGGGAAAACTAACTCTTCCATGCCACATTTCTATAAGGTAAGGATATTGTACCACAATGTGTTGTAATAACAGCTTGAATAAAACTGAAGATTCAACAATTTTGTTGTCAAAATATGATTTGTAATTAATGTAAATTATAGTTCCATTTGGCACCGGATCACTATGTTGGGGCATCAAGGAGAGTAACTAAGTGCACCTACATTTTACTTATCTTGATGATAAGATGAGCCTGTAAGAGGGTATCTAGTCATAGCTTCTAACACAAAAATTAAAGAAAAAGACTTTAGTTGAAAGATGCTTTAGTTGTAAAAGGAGTACATGTACTTTAGTTAGAAACGGTAAAATACATACACTGGCTGATGTCAATAACGATTTAGTATATATTGTTTAAGTTCATGAAACTTTGTCCTCACATACAGGAGATAAACAGGGGTTTTGTGTAATTTGTTGACCACCTTTTGATGGAAAAACAAGAAAAGAACCTGATTGATTCAATTCAGAATGGATTTATCTTTTCCTTTTACTTGAAAATCATATTGACAGTAAAATTTATTGTGGTCTGCTTGAATTCCGAGATTTTAGCTTGACTGTTTTCAAAGAAAACTCAAGGATTTTTATTTTCTTAGTGACTATGTTGTTGTGCAAAACTTTTAACATTTTTCAATATCTCTGACGTATTTGAGGGCATTTATTTTAATCTTGGCACACAAGTTCACAACTAAAAGACCATCTATACTATCAAGGGGGATAACTCTGAGATGCGTTTTGTGCAAGTTTTGACTCTAGCCAGGCGTATGCTTTTGTTGGTGGTGGCTGGTGCTTTTGTTAGTCCCCTACCGGTGTTCACACCGGAGGGGACTATAGGTTTGCCCTCCGTCTGTCCGTCTGTCCGTCCGTCCGTCTGTCCGTCCATCCGTCCGTCTGTCCGTCCGTCCGTCCGTCTGTCCGTCCGTCTGTCTGCTCAAATCTGGATCCCGCGATAACTTAATAACTAAGCAAGTGTTTTTGATGAAAGTTGGTATATGACTAGATGGCAATGTGTAGATTATGCACATCATTTTATTTTTGTTTTTCTACTTAAATTGAGGTTGCTATGGTTACAGAAATAGTGAAAATATGGCAAAAAATGGGATCCTGCGATAAGATAATAACTAAGCAAGCTAGTTTGATGAGACTTGGTATATGACTATATGGCAATGTGTAGATTATGCACATCATTTTATTTTTGTTTTTAGACTAAAATTGTTGTTGCTATGGTTACGGAAATAGTGAAAATATGGCAAAAAATATTTGATCCTGCGATAAGTTAATAAGTAAGCAAGCTAATTTGATGAGACTTGGTATATGACTAGATGGCAATGTGTAGATTATGCACATCATTTTATCTTTGTTCTTTGACAAAAAGTGCGGTTGCTATGGTAACGGAAATAGTGAAAATATGGCAAAAAATGGATCCTGCAATAACTTTATAACTAAGCAAGCTAACTTGATGAAACCTGTTTTAAAATGTAAAAAAAATTATAAGCCATGTTAGTCAGGGTGGTGATGCAGCAGTATTAATCACCTCCAGTGAAAGTTCTCATTTCTTACCAACAAGACTGAAGAAAAACATCTTGGATCAGACAAGGTAACTGTTATTGATACTATTTCTTGCATCTGTCTATTGCTTGCATGAATTGTATAGTGGGCACAGCAGAGACAACAACTCATGTAAGTCTTGTTTAACCCTTTCCAAAACAAGACCTGGTTTTGACGTCCCTGAAAGAATTGGCGTGGGAAAACATTGAGACAAAAGAAGAAAATGCTGATAAACAGCATTTTCTCCGTTTGTCTCAATGTTTTCTGAGCTATAATATTGTCAAATTATACCTTAAGTAGCATCCAATTTGTCGTCTGCAGCAGCTTTCAAATGGGACAACCCTAAATTTTTGCCGTTTGGGAAAGGGTTAAGGTCTTTATAACTTATTAAGATCGCTGAAAACTTGCTTGCAAAAAATATCACTAAACATTTAGATTACCGTTGTTCTTATTTTATAAAATTACACTTGCTATGGTAGCAATTACAAATCATTGATCTTTTAGTAACTTTATTCAAGTCATTTGAATTATATTTCCGAAATTTTGGGCATAACATTTCATATGTTTGACAATTATTTTGATGACTTGGTCATCTTTATCTATTATTAATTACCATATTGAGTCAATGTGAAGCCAGTAGGGGACTTTATGTGTTGCATACAACACCAGATACTTGTTGTTTATGACTTTAATGTCTTTCTATTTTCAGATAAAGCAAGGATTTAGTACAAGAATAATGAGAACTAAGGAGATCAAGCTTTCTAAAGAGAGAGTAGATACAGAGTCGTGGGACAACATTGAAGAACCTTTGCTTGCTAATGGTATTCTGATAATTAATTATTAAAATAGAACATGTATCCTATGTTTCTCCTAGGCTGGGACTCCAATGCCTGACTTGTCTGACATGGACTTTTCTAACTGCAGACAAGTTCATTTTGTAAAGCCACTTGTCCCTTGGCAAGTAAATACCAGGGCAAATTTTGGAATGGCACTAGATTGATAACTTATTGATTGTATCAAAGAATAGAAAACCTCATTTTAATGATGAAATACTGGATTCCAGCATTGTCTTTGCTAAAAACAATGTTTTCTCATTCTATTCGATTTATTTGTGGACAATTTAATTTTGATCCTGGACAATTAGAAAATTCACTTAACTTGTCCAGGGACAAGTGGAAAAATCTGTATTTTCAAACCCCTGTCGTAAGCCTGGTTAGCTCAGTCTGAATTCTCAATTTTGGGGTTATAAGTTTGATCCCTGTTTCAGCTTACTCTTATCTGACATTTGATAAAAGTCCATATGACAAACATCATTTGTCTCCCACCAATGTATTTAGTTACCCAAAGTGGGATCACCAGCTTTTGTCTTGTATAAAAGGTTGTGTTTATAATGGTAGGTAATGTTAGGAAACCAGTGGTAGATACACAAAATGAATTGCAGTGCCATTTATTTAAGCTGAAATTATTTGTTTGTTTCTTTTGCTATAATACATGACCTTTAGCAGTGATATCATTAAATATTTTAAGAAAGACACCAGTTGTATCAAGTTTATTTATTGGTTAGTTTAAAAGTGAAAAATAATAAAAAGCCAATATTTGTTTCATTAGAGCATGGGGCTCTATTAGAATTTTTACAAAATATTAATGTTTTTTCAGACAATATTGATGGATTTGCTCCAGATAATGTGTGCAGGACTACAGCTACAGTGAAATTACGAGGATCTGTAGACATACTGCTGTCACCTCTTCTACTGGAATCTTTTCAAAGGTAAATATATACCTTCTATCTTGTGATATACATGCAATAGGATCTAATAGTTTAATAAGTGATATATTGATTTGAATAGTTTTATTTAATCAATTTTAATTCAATTAGTTCAATTCTGATGGAGGTTTGAGCTTCTAGATATGCTCTCAATTCACTTGATTTAGATGTGTTCTCATGGTCTGGTTTAAACTTTTTTTATTTTACATCAATTGGGAAACCAGTTCTTGCAACTTAGACTAAACCCTCTCGGTTCTGCTTCCTGGGAAAGCCACCAGTAATTATGCCGAATGTGTGGGCCAATGAAAGAACCAAAATCGATAGCTGCTCCCGGGAATCGAACTCAGGACCTTTGGGTCAAGAGGCCAACACTCTTCCTCTAGACCAGGGACACCACACTAAGAATGTGTTCTCATCCCTGTTGAAGAAAAATTTTGGAGTTATTCTAAAAGTAGAGTTGGGTCACCATGTCTGTTTTTCTATCCATCCCTTCTCTATAAAGTTTCTGTTTTCTAACTCAAGAACCAAATGACATAGAATCATTAAAGTTGTACAATTCTTGCCTTTGACCTCAGGAAGTGCCTATTATTTTTATGCCACTAAGGTCAAAGCCCCAATTGAAATTTGTAGTAAAACTTTTGCGAACTAGATAAAAGGGCTGTTGTATGTGCAGGGTATTAGTTGACAGATCTAGTTTGAATTGAAGGCATTTCAGTAGTTTCAATACTTAATAACAATATACAGAATTCTCAGGCTATGTCCTTAAATTTAATGCATATGCACTCATTGTCATTCCCATCTTTTGTTTAGTCGCAAAATATAATGTTTTTTTTTTTTTTTTTTACTCGAGGATAACACCATAAAGGGTCGAATGACTCTTATTTCCATCGTGGTCCTAACTCATTCCAGATCTTATCCTACACATTGAGAGAGAGGCAATGGGTTCTAACCACTGCTACCCACTTTTACAGCTGGGTGGACTGGGGCCCTGTCTGTAAAGGGTCCTGCCCAAATACACTACCCACCTCCGGTGGGGCTCGAACCCGCAACCACCAGGTTACGAGTCGAGCACGCTAACCACTCGGCCAACGAGCCAGACAAATGTTAAATGCTTTGTTCAATTTACTCAGGGGTATGGAACTCCCATGCCTGACATGTGTGACATAGGTTTTTCTACCTGTGGGCTAGTACATTTTCCATTTTACATGTTTTTCTTGTCCAGGGATAAGTGAAAAAAATGTGTACTTCTACAACCCTGAATTTACAAATTCTGTACTTTTTCCATTTAAAGGTTATGTGAGTCAGTGACACCTACTCTAACAGACCTCCATCCCTCCTCTATCCTGGATGGTCTACATTTCCGATGTTTAGACAGATTAAAGAGTCAAAATAGGTTAAAAAAGAGTCAGTCAGGAGGTGATGTAGAGACCCCCGACAGTGATGAGGCCCCGACCACAGAGAGACAGTTCAGTAGTGAGAGTAGGACTGGCAAAACCGCAGAAATAAAGACTTCTAGTTACCAGGCCCTCATAACTCTACCTAGGGTAATATAAGGATTTTTTTAATATGGCTATATGAACATATGAACTTGCAGTTTCAACTCTTTCAATATTGAACAATAATTGATTTTAGTTGTGTCCATCAATATTCCCCAATTTTGAGTACACAGATGTTTTATAAGCTTCCACAAAAAGTAGTTCTGTAAGAAATCTGTTTCTTTACTGTTAAACCTTAACATTTTTGCTTCATGATATTAAATTATAAGAGATAAAGAAAGTATTTGTTGATTTCATAGAGGAATTTAAAAACCTAATCACAGTCTTCAATTCTTTTTCGAAGCTTATCCCCAGAGGGTCTTTGGGACTCACATCAGATAAATGTGCGGGGCCTGGCTACTCATTTGAGAGTCTCAGACTCGCAAAACCTGCGTCCCTTAAAACCCTGGAACATTCTATTAGTTATGTTGTCATAATGTCATCTAAATGAATAGTTATCATCCATTTAATAATGGGAGTAAAAAGTTAACTTAAAAGCAAAAAAAAAAAAGTATAAGAGACAAAAGGACTGTTTGTCAATTTTGCTTGAAACAAACTGATTGTTACCTCACCAAGACTATAAAGGTTTATAACTTTGCCAAGACCCGATTAATAACATTTCAACTTAAGACTTGGTTAAGATCAGTTTGTCTCTAACAAAATCTAAAGATTGATTGTATGTTCTATTTTAGATAAATATTTGTGCCCTCCAAGCTGGTCTTGTTGAGGAACTGATATCATTTTCTGCCTTAGAGAACATCCATGAACTTACTTGCGTATCACTGCTGGGCGTGTCCGTCGATGACATCAGGTGTCAGTTATTGTCTAACAGCCATTCCTGTAAAACAGTGAGAGGAACTCAATCTATAGGCCAAAACCCTTCTCCAGTACACTCCAGGGCTAAAGGGGATGATTTGGAGTTGGACGATAGACCAGAAGTTCTACGTGAAGAGGATGTTGGAGCCCTGAATGTTAAAGCTGTCCATTTACAGCTGAGACGTCTGGTTAAAGATAGTAACTTCTCGGAGGACATTATTCTGACTGCTATACCTGAACACAAGTCTAAGGTTATGTTCTGTTTTGAAAATGATGCCACTAAGTTGTTCTCACCAGTGTCTGTGAAATCTGGAAAGGTTAAAAGAAGTGCCTCGGCTAGGACTGAGAAAGAGAATTTGACATTGGGTAAACCTCTGTATACTAGACCTTTAAGTCATGACACCCATGGGGAAAATGCTCTAAAACATGCACCATCACTGGAGGAAAATCCATTTGATGCAGCTCCTCAACCTAAATTATTGAAACAAAAAAGTTCTAGTAGTAAAGAAAAATCAGATGAAAGTATTCCAAAGAAAACAAAAGAGAAACTGACAGAAAAACAGAGTATTGGCTACATTATGTTTGAGTGTGGATTTGAGGATATTTCAATTATAGCAGTTAAAAGAATGGGGTATAAAGACAAAACAGATAAAACTTCACTGGAAGGTTTTACAATAGAACATGAAGTCAACAACACAGAAAGGGATGAAAATACTAAACCACAGCAAGAAGGTGAAGGAAGCACAAGCTCAGCAAGTAGTCAAGATAAACCTGACATGTCCCACCTTAACCCTTCTGTCACATCCCACCTTAAACCGGATTACTCACCAGGTACATCAAGAAAAGAGAAAGCAGATGTGTCTTCAAAGTCTGATGTCCAGAAGAGTACACTAACCATGGGATCTGGAGTCTCATTACCATCTGACTCCACTATGTCTGTGAATGCTGTTCCTTTAGGTGGGGATGCTTCCAGTGGACGTTTACATCTCAACACCATCTGGTTTAACTTTGCTGCTCCCCCACCTCTACCCATCAAGAGGAAAGCTGACTTTACAAAGTAAGTTGGCCATATTGTTAATGGGAAGAGTTACAGCTCAAAACTGTCTATTATGACTTGCCTACCCAACATATGCATCCTCTCAAACATTATTAGAATATCCACAAAAGAAATTTTGTTGTAACATTGCCAACTTTGTAAGATTGTCATTTTGAAATGGATTCAAGGATCCTGATTTCTATGGCTATATGATAGATATGTTGAATTTAAGTAAATATTTAAATGAAATTAAATTTTACTTATAAACTTGTAAAACAAAAATTATGTTGACTAGATTGAGATCTGATTGCACATAATATGAAGAATGCTATTTAGCTGTCTCTCATATAAAATATCAACTTATTTTGTGTCCAACATGACACAATTTCAAAAATTGCTAGGTCAATTTGAATTAATGAGTGAAAAATGCATCTTTTGAGTGTGGCAACATGATATCAAAGTTGCTTTGACTTCCAATCTTAGACCCTAGATTCAATTCTGACTATGGAACTTTTATTTGTCTCCCACTAATGGGTGGATAATTTTAAAGCTATGTAGGATTAGTTGCTGGAGGCTCAGAAAGGATGTCTTTGGTTTATTGTTGAGAGAAATACAAGGTATCTTTAGTGTATTTGGTTTATTTGGAGCAAAATGCCAGGTTTCTTTAGATTGGTGCTAAAGTTGCCAAGATATGACTGAGTTTTTGTTTAAAGTAGCATAAAACTCTATTTAAACAAGCAAACACTTTTTTGTGAGTGCTCAGTTGTACAACTTGATTTACAGATATGACTGGAATTTATTGAGTACCTCCACTCCTGCTATAAATGCCTGGTTGAGTCCATTTGACAGATTGATGACATCAGCTAGAACACTGGCTCAGGAGTTGACACACAGAACCAACTCTGTCATGGCTTGTATAATGACAGAAGGGCTGGAAATACAGAGTATTCATATGCCATACAAGGTAATCATACACCACCAGATCAAAAATTTTATCAGTTAATGAAAATCAATGTCTGATCTCATTATACATGTTTTACTATACTGTCCTGTTGTACATGAATCAAGGAAATAGATGAATTCCAAAATAGTAAAAACTGTTACAAAAATAACTGGACTGGTAATACTTCATGCATGATGGAAAGATATCTTCTTCTTACAAAATTAAATGCAATTATTGGAGGGACCTTGGAGAGGTTTTCTCATTTAAACCTCTGCCTGTAGCCTGTTTATTTCATTTTTGTAGGGAAATTCAATGAAAATTTGGTAACAATAGGCGAACACCCCCCTTTGTAAATTGAATCTTTTGACAAAAAACCTATGTCCACCTTTTTCAATACATATCACTTACAATTTTTCTTACCTTAGAAAACAAACCATTTGAGCCTGTGTTTGACATTTCCGAAAAAAACAGGTGTAAAAATTGAGCAGTCTAGAAACTCCTTCACTGCAATTAGAATATTGTCTTACTGTCTAAACATACTTTGAGACCTTGTCTATCTACCAAAAGCATAGTGAAGTCTCTGGCCAGACTTCGCAGATGCACTGGCTTGCCAGAGTCTTTGCTTTGCACACTTTTAAATGATTGGAAATCTCATGTACAGGCTCATATTTATTAACCCTTGTCAAGCTGAACCCGGATAGATCTGCATCGGCAGGAGGTATAGAAAAAGATCAGCCTGCACATGTGTGCAGTTTGATCTTAGTCAATACCACCTGAAGTCACTTTATAAACAAGAAAAGTATAAAACCTTTTATTTTAACAATTAAAACTGACATAAATAAATGTATCCTGTGATTGTTAGCACTCTGATTTTAATACCACTTTGCCAATGTTTTTATTTAGCATGACTAAGGTTATACATATCTTTGTTTGAATATCTTTATTTTGTATTTTAGAGTAAATACTACAAGACAACCCAGTTTTCCAGAACACTGCAAGAAGATGCATCATGTCAACTCCTGACTGTACTCCGTAAATACATTCACATATCCTGTACACCATCTGTTGAAAATGCTGTTAAATCCGACAGTATTCCACAACTGATCACAATTCAAAAGGGTATTCTGGCTCTTACGAGACAGTGGAAGAATGTATTATACATGCCACAACTGTCCCAATTCAGTTTTAAAACAAAGAAACACAGACCCTACACAGTGACCTTCAATGTGGCTGACCCAGCAGTTGACGGGTATGATGATGATAATGACGGGTCCGTTGATTTTGACGCATTGGATGAGAAACATTCCTTAATAGATGAAGAGGTTTGGTATAAGAGATCGGAGTCTGTTGGGAGTATAAACAGACCTAGACATTCATCACCCCACAGGATGACAGAGGAAGGTCAAACATCGGTCCCCCATGTGGCTGTGTCCAGGGCCTCTTCTCTGTCTGGTGTGGCTAAACCTCGACGACATAATAGGAGTGGTAACTCTCAGGTATGTACATACATACTATACATAAAATTCCAATGTGATTTTAGTTACTGTGTTTTATCAAGACTTATATCTATTTGATTGTAACATGATTCACAAATGATGAATAATTGGAGAAAATGCTTTGATATAAATGAAACTAGGATAACAATTCTAAAGAAGCCCAAATTCTTTCATTAATATATTGAACTTTGCTAAAATAATGGAAAATTTTGTAGCTAAGAATAAGAAAGAAAATTTGGGAGTAATTTTAAAAGGCTTGAATTAAGTTTAAGTAATCATAAAATGAAATATTAATGCTTGTGTATAGGTATGGTTTAGTATAAATTTGTCCATTTTCTCTCTACAGGGCCAACGAGTGTTTGAGTCCCCCCAGAGAGACACTAATCCCCACATGACAAGTTTACTTAGAAATGAGAGTATACACAGTTTTCAGTCAGCTAGTGCAGCCAGTGCTGATGTACCAGGTGTAGGTCAAACACCGCCTACAACTCCTTATAAGGTAATTCAAATACATGTTTATTAAAATGGGGGAATATAGCTCAATTGTGTGCATCTGACTGTCAATTTTGTCTCCCCATTTCTTGAATTTAAGGCTTGAATTTGTAAAACAATCATTGAAAGCTCCCTTTTGATGAACAATTTGTCTCTCAAAAACGATGCTTAGTTTGTTTAAGAAAAATATGAGTTTTAACTGAAGTCATTCAAGAACAAAAAACCAAACAAGTCAATTGTACTTTCGACCAAATTTGTAAGAAGAGTTGTAATCAGCATAAGTGTTTCTTAAATATGAACATCATGTTTAAAAAACATATGAAGGCACTTTTGAAAGATGAAATTAAGTTTGGAAGTTTTGAAGCTATGAATAGCATATCGATCAAGGTCAATAATTTTTCTCAAGTGTTTGCACATCGAGTGTTCAGCCCAAGACTGTACTAAGTGTCTAAACATTGTATAGACATTAAGCACATTCTTGTGCTGAACCCCTGAATATATTTTTTTATCAGGCTGATGCATATCGCCATAATGTATTGAGATCCAAAGTAGATGATCTATACAGATGGATGACACAACAACAGAAGGGCTTTGAGCCTCAGCACTCAATGGAGGATGAACCTGGTGTGTCGGTGAGGAGGCAAGATTCATTCCTCGAGGCATTTGGACGCGGGCTCGGACAGGAAGACAGTCATACTGATGTAAACACTGATCACTACACCCTTGGTACTTCAATCATGCAGCTAGCTGATGCTCAAAATCTATTCAAACCTTTCTTACAAAGTATTGGTTTACATGTTGAGAACGTGAGGCCAACAGCCATGTTGAAAAACTTTGGTGGAAACTTATCCCTACAAGGAAAGCTTGACAAACTGAAGATT
The DNA here is from genome assembly GCA_948146395.1 of Fragum whitleyi. Lineage (NCBI taxonomy): Eukaryota > Metazoa > Mollusca > Bivalvia > Cardiida > Cardiidae > Fragum > Fragum whitleyi. Next base: position 39,741,632 of record OX411549.1, read on the forward strand.
CAGATTGCCGACTCTGTCAGAACAAAGGGTAAAGGGAAAGGAAAGGGAAAGAAGAGTAGTAGAATGGCAGGTTTAATGCAGGATTTACCAGCTTTTCATTGTGAAATGTTTGCCTTGACTATCTCAATGAAAGATGTGATAGATTTTGATAAGAAGGGATCAGATGATAAATTCAGAGACTTTCCTTATAAGTTTGCTATGCATAAACTGGAGGCCAAACCTGCGACATTGCAAGTAAACTTTCTTGTCAACTGTCAGGCTGTAACACAAAACGTTGACATGCCGTTGTTACGGTTGATCCATCAGTTTGTCACAATGGTTGGGAATGTGAATGAGACCAGGATGGAACTGAAACAGGGTCACTCATCTATAGATTGGATACGAACACACAGAAAACAAGACTCTAAAGGATCGACATCCAGTGGGGATACTGTCCATTCTGATATATCAAGGACTGGCTTACTGGGATCTAAATCAGATGAAAATCAACATTCTTCATCAAAGGTAAGATTTTGACATTGCTTTTAAATGACAAAGGTAATGATAAATGATTTGATTCAAAAAGCAAATTTTACACAAATGTACTTGTTTAATACTCAATAAATTTTGCCTCAATATTAGTTAAATTTCCTTTGAAAGATTTTTTTAGTTGGGTTGCTTAAGACTTATTAGCTCACCTGAGCACAAAGTGCTCAAGGTGAGCTATTGGGATCGTAGAATGTCTGTCGTCAGTTGTGCGTCGTCCGTTGTGCGTCGTCCGTCATGCGTCGTGCGTCGTCCACAATTTCTTTAAACATCTTCTCCTCCTAAACCAGTGGGCCAATCTTGATGAAACTTGGCAGGGATGTTCCTTGGGTCAAGCTCTACCAAAGTTGTTCAAATAAATGAAATCCACCCTTAACTTTCCCTTTACCCTTAACAAAAAGGGTGAAAATATGAAAATCTTTAAAAATCTTCTTCTCTGAAACCAGATGTCAGACAGCTTTCATATTTGGTATGTAGCATCATCTAGTTGACCTCCACCAAGTTTGTTCATATCAAGACCCTAGGATCATATTTGGGCTCCACCCGGGCGCAACCCTTTTTACATAGAATCAAAGAGCGAATTTTTTTTTAAATCTTCTTTAATCGAAACCAGATGGCAGATAGCTTTAATATTTAGTGTGTAGCATCACCTAGTGGGCCTCTACCAAGTTTGTTCATATCAAGACCCTTGGGTCATATTTGGGCTTTGCACGGGTGCATCCCTTTATCTCTTATGAGCATGAAGGGTAAAAAAACGAAAATCTTCAAAAATCTTCTTCTATGAAACCAGATGGCAGACAGCTTTCATATTTGGTATGTAGCATCATCTTGTGGACCTCTACCAAGTTTGTTCATATCAAGACCCTAGGATCATATTTGGGCTCCACCCAGGCGCAACCCTTTTTACATAGAATCAAAGAGCAAAAATCTTTTAAAATTTTCTTTAATCAAAACCAGAGGACACACTGCCTTCATTTTTGGTATGTAACATCATCTAGTGGGCCCCTACCAAGTTTGTTCATATCAAGACCCTTGGGTCATATTTGGGCTCCAACCGGGCACATCCCTTTCAGCTCATCTGAACATGATGGGTGAAAATAGGAAAACCTTCAAAAATCTTCTTCTCTGAAACCAGAAGGCAGACAGCTTTCATATTTAGTATGTAGCATCATCTTATGGACCTCTTTCAGGTTTGTTCATATCAAGACCCTGGGGTCACATTTGGGGTCCACCCGGGTGCATCCCTTTTCACATAGAATCAAAGAGCAAAAAGGCATATCTGTTTTGCTCTTCGCTGAAAATGTTCCATGGTATTGATCTTAGGCAATTATCTTCTTTTTGACATCTGCCTATCTAATTAATGTGATGTCCCAGGGGTCAAAGAGACTCAGGTGAGCGATCTAGGACCATCTTGGTCCTCTTGTTTTTGTTTATTTTCTTTCTTTCAATCTTTTTTTATCAAACGGGACCTGTTTTGCTAGACTTTCTTTCAGAGATTTTTTTCAAATTATTCAATTTGTGTAGAAAAAATTACTGTTTTAGACATGGTTCTCATACCAGTGCACTGATCTTTTCAGACAAACTTGCAGCAAGAGACCAAACCACCAGAGTTGCCTAAGCCAGTCAGAGGCCATAAACCTTCAATTTCATCATTCAAGTTTCCTTTTGATACAATCAGACCAGAAAGACTTGCAGGCTTATCTGCAACATTGAAAAAATCCAACCTGAAATTCTCCAGAGATGGAAAGAAAAAACATGAGACCAAATCACCAGAATCTAGACCCAATGTCATAACCCCACCCCAGTCTTTAAACCTGAGTGATTCCCTCAACATGGAACATGGGGAGTCATCTTCACCAGCAGTCGGAGAGAAGACGATAGTCGATGAAATAAAGGAGGGAACTCCAAAATGTTGGCGTACCTTGTACCATTTGTTAGAGCTGTACTCCACGATGCCAGAGACGAAGACTGTGGGTGGTCACAGACCGAACAGACAACAGCTGCCAGTGATAGAAGAGGAGCCATCAGAGAAGGCCAATACCAGTACACCGTCGGGGAGTATTAAAACTAGGATAGATCTGGCGGTAGAGGAGGAGGCTGCTATAGGTACAAAAATATTTTTAGACTTTATAGCTCTTTGAGTTTCCACTACAAAAATTTTTGAAGATAACATTTGCTTTACACAAGTAGTACATTGACAGAAAACTGGACATCTTCTTTAGGGGAGAAGCTTGTGGCAAAGAAGAAATTGCTTGTAAGAAGCAATTTCTTCTATTCCATAATTTTCTCCCAATATGAAAATTCAATCTCCTTACTAACACATGTTGAGAGTCCGGTTGACTCCTGACTCGCAGAGGTAAGTGTTGATAGCTGAGCAGCTTCATTTAATGGAGGTGGTAAACAAACCAACCTTTAAATTGGCTTTCATCATTCTTCTTCTGTTCTGTATCTGCAATTGGATAAAGTTTTGTCACATTGTACAGAGTATCAGCCAATCTTATAAATAGAATGAAGAGATTTATTGGTCTTCCCAAAAAAAAAAAAAGATTATTCTATTTCTTTATATGGAAAAATGAGACAAGATTGACGATTAATTGTCTTTAAGTATTACTTCTCACAAGAATACCAGGCAATCTGAAGACCCAGTCCTCAGTCCAGCTTAGACGACATCCAGAATAGTTAAATGAATAAAAAGAAGGGTTAAATTTTAATTAATTTCACCACTTTGTTGTTGAAATTATCACATTATGATTCACTGACAAATCTTGATAATCAATCATATATTCATCAAAGCATCAAAAAAGTTTGAATTTTATCTTATAACTATATAAAATATCCATGTGATAAATCCTACATGATATTTTTTGTGATATCACATGGATATTTCTAAAATAATGTCAAATGGGGTTATTTTTTAGAAACTTGCATTTCTGTTAGAAACATTGACGAAAAAAAGGCAAATAGAGGTAATTAGATAAATATAATGCATACTTAGTGCATTGCATGAAAAAAATATCTACTTCGGTTGTGGGAATTGATAATTGTCTCGACAGAGCCTTGACAATTATCAGTTCCTCCCAACCTTGTTAAATATTTTTTTTCATACAAAACACTAGTTACATATTATATATATATTATCTTCTAGGATCTGGGACATCAGGTGGCTTTGAGAACACTCCTTTAGCAAGGTCAACTTTCAGGAGAACAAGATTTAAACAAAGTAAGTGAACTTTCAAACATGACTTTTGTCAATATGATGAATAATTGAAGAAAATTTTATTTTTTTGTTGTTTGTCAAGAGCATTTGAATCATAAGTTTCCCAAGTTTTAAGTTTAAACATGGTAATGCATCATCAAAAAATTATAAAAAATGATTTTGTCATAAAGGTATTCTTGACTTATGCAATGAACAGCAATCAAGGATATACATGTTCAAGATCACTCTTTAAATGGCATCATCATAAGGTCAATAAGTTAATGTGGTATTTCTTTGTTAATGGAAGTAAAAAGTGTGTTAAAAAGAACAAAAATGCAGTTTATGTGAGAAAAAAGATCTGTAATGAAAATTTTATTTGAGACAAGAAATTCTTAACTGAATCTATGATATAAAAGTTATTAAACTCGCCAAGGCTCGCTTTATAACTTTTCTGTTCTAGACCCAGTTAAGAGCTGCTTATCTCAAACATAATTTTATGACAGATCTTATATGTCGTATTTCTTACAAATTTTAACCATCTAACCACTTTAGAACTTGAAACATGCATTCAGAAGTTATTTTCTATAATACAGGTATATACATTGGAGACAGTATACCACTGGTTGTATTTGGAATAGCCAAGTTAGAGAAGGTGAAGATTCTGGCTGTCCTGAGTGGTCTAAAGTTAGAGGCTGAGTTGAGGAATGTCCATGCTAGTGCCACAATCAAGGAGAAAGTGAAGGGGTTTCTTCAACGTAAATCATCTGAGGCCTCTATCACGGCTCATGTTGGTCATACTATGATGGTGTTATTGGAGGGGCCTCCTTTACAGTATGTAAAAATGTTTATGAGAGCTAACTCAAGCTCTTTCCTGGTTTTCAAAATTCTACATTGATCTTAATTGATATAGCTTGCAGCGACAATTGAATAGTGGAATTCTATTTCTTAGCACTAAAATTTTTTATGAGCCCTTTTAGTGGAACTATTTTTGGAATAGGAGAAATTGCATGTAACAATTACTTAATTACTAAAAAATTTCTTGATAATAGAATGACAGGGACACAAAATCCTGGGACTAAACAAAGGGATCAATATAAGATATTCATAATAAGTTGGTTGAATATAAAGAGATGAAAGAGAGGAATATATGGGCAAATAAGTTAACTAGTTGTCATTAAAGCAAGAAACTTAGTTGTCAATAGATTCAAAGTTGAGTTTGGGTAAATTGTACATTTATAACAATATTGAAAGGCTGTACATTTATAACAATATTGAAAGGCATTGGAAGAACCAGAGGGGATCCCAACCCATCCCTCCATAGCTTATTACTCTATTAAAGTTGAGAAGTTTAACCAATTTTCGACATTCATAAGAAAATGCAATCCAAACATATTAGCCTTTGCTTGACAGTTCCAACAATTTGAAACATACGCAAGGTGCAAATAACCAGCAGCTTGTCTAGTAACACAGTGAAATTTGAAGATTATTTGTCTGTCTAAAAATACTATGAAAATACTATGAGACTTTATCTATCTTAAAAGCACAAGGTGAAAACTCTGGACAAACTGCAGATGCTGGCCAGAGCCTTTGCTTGGTGCACTTTTGAAATTGTTGGAAATGTCAGGCACAGGCTCATATGTAAGTTTTAACCCCCTTTACAGTAACTGTTACTCTGCTCTGCTATTGAAAGGTCTACTTTTTTGTCTTACAGAGAGCTTGGGTTCGATCCCCGACGGCGGCACTCATTCTTTCAGACTATTTGTCACTCACCAATGGGTTGATAACCGTAGACCAATTTGAGATAGTAGCTGGGGGCTAGGAAAGGATTTGATGGTTGTACTGGTGAGAGAAATACCAGGAATCCATTGTTAGGTACTCCAGCCGCGTGATATAACTGAAAAATTTTTGAAAGTGGCATTAAACTCCATTCAATCAATCAATCAATTGTCTTACAGAACAGTTGTGACTGTGAATATTGGTAAGTCTCAAGCCCTGCATACTACAGTCAAGAGGAGAGGGAAGGGCCATAACTCTGCCATGGTATCTATAGGGGAGATAGAGATAGACATTCCACAACACCCTGTAGTTCTTCATGATATGTTGACCAGAGGAACCAATAAACTCTCAACTACTTTACAAGAGTTTAGGAGACCTATAGTTAGATCAAGGTAATGTGAAATGTAATATATTTCACCCTGTAGTTCTACATAATATGTTGACCAGAGGGACAAATAAACTCTCATTAACCTTACAGGAGTTCAGGAGACCTATAGTTAGATCAAGGTAATGTGAAATATAATACTGTTATTTATCCTGTAGTTTTCCATGATATGTTGACTAGAGGAACCAATAAACTCTAAACTACATTACAGGAGTTCAGGAGGCCTATAGTTAGATCAAGGTAAAATGAAATATAATACTGTAATTTATCCTTTAGTTTTCCATGATATGTTGACTAGAGGAACCAATAAACTCTAAACTACATTACAGGAGTTCATGAGACCTATAGTTAGATCAAGGTAAAATGAAATATAATACTGTTATTTATCCTGTAGTTCTCTATTACATGTTGACTAATAATTTCTCAACTATGTTACAAAAGTTTAGGAGACCTATAGTTAGATCAAGGTGATGTGAAATATGATATCATAGTTCACCATGTGAAATATGATATCATAGTTCACCATGTAGTTCTCGATGACATGTTGCCTAGAGGGACCAATAAACTCTCCTCGACCTTATAGGAGTTCAGAAGACCTAAAGTTAGATCAAGGTAATGTCATAGTTCACCATGTAGTTCTCTCTGATATATTACCTAGAGGGACCAATAAACTCTCCTGCGTCTTACAGTAGTTCAGGAGGCCTAAAATTAGATCAAGTTAATGTGAAACAAAACTTATGTTTTACAGTTTGGAGATAAAATTTATACACCCTTTACTCATGCCATCTGTTTTACAAGACAAAAGGATAAGATTGTGATTAAAATTGTAAACAGTTGAATGTTTCTTTTTCCTTTCTTTCTAAAGTTTAACATTGCTATTCAATTCCCTAAATGGATTGCAATAGATTTGTGAGATTGTGGTTCTTTTGAGAACTAGCTTAGTTATTTCAAGTTTGTAAACAAGTTTTGTATTAATCTCATGAATGGAATAAGAATTTTGATTGAAAAAGGCACACACATTATCCAAATTTAATTCCAGTCGTAACATGGAGATGGACTATGCCACTGTAGATTCTCGAGGATCAGGAAAGGAAACTCAGAAATCAGCGTCACTACCACGACCACACAGACTTGTAGACTCAGATACATTTGGGAATCTACATATACATCTGAAGGCAGTGTTACAGGGTATCACTATAGGGGCCTCACTTCTACCTTCTCTCAAGGCTCAACATAAGGTATATTTTTAGCTTGGCTATTTTCAGAAAAAAAAATATGGAATCGTCAGAAGCTTAGTGTCTTTGCTGTGTGAAAATTTTTCACCTTTTGTGATATTTTTTATTAGCTCAGCTGTTTTCGGACAAAACTTGAGGTATTGCTATAGTCTTGGAGTTGTCATCTGAAATATGGCACACATGTTCACTATCAAAAGAGCAACCTATAGGTGGGCAGGATTCACTTCTTTGTCAAAAGCACAACTCTCTCACCTTATGTACAATTGACTTGAACATTGGCCGTCATGTTTCTCTCATACACGGTGCAGTAGACAAGAATTACAACTGTAGCTAGCTTAATTTTTGAGTTGCTTCCCTTTGTTGTTTTTCATACTTTGACATCCAGCAATAGTCTCTGCCCATTCTTTAGTCATTCAGTCATTACATCCTTCTATCTTTTTGTCACTAAACTTGTCTGGAGCATATCTCCTAAACTATATCAATTTGAAACTTCATAGATAGTCCTTAAAGAGGAGAAGTGCAGTGCCCAAGAACAACAAGTCTTGATGGCATACTTTTGGAGTTATTTTCCTTTGTTGTTTCCATGTGTAACATGGCTATTGTTTTAACCCTTGTCATGCTGAATAAATTTTGGCAAAAAATTTCATAGAAATCGAAGAGCAAAAAGCACTGAAAGTACCAACTGTATGTCAATTTTTATTAGAAAAAACTAAATCTATTGACAATTCTGGTTTGAAAGTGAGAAACAGGTGATGTAGATTAACATCAGACTGCACATATATGCTGGCTGATGTTTGTCTATAGCTCCTGCCAATGCAGGAATATTGGTTGTTCAGCATGATAAAGGTTAAATGAATTGGAAAAAGAAATTGTGTTTCCTGTATTACAGACTGGGCCTATTACAATCAGTGCAATGACGATGAAGAAGGCTAGATTTACCCTGGACCTACCCAGCCACACTCTCAGCTTTAAATCAAAGGTAGTTAGAAATATTGTCTTATTATAGAACAAAATTTGGGTTGTTTACAGGCATGTGTGTTGTATGTGTGATTAAGATAAAGAAGGTTACTTGTCATGTAATTTAACCATCTTGGAACTCAGGAAAGAAAATGTGACCTGTCATCTGAAAAGGGACACTCTGAGAACTCTGTAAAATATTTTTTCTAAAAAATAATCGGTTCTAGTATAGACCAACTTGAGGTGGCGTTTCAAAAATTCTTTCTCAGGAAAGTAGCTTGATTATTCTAGATTAAAAAAAAGTAAAATAGGAAAGTTTTGACCATAGTCAGTCCAAGCAATCTGACTAGGGTCGATACTTTATGCACTGCCCTAATGGTCCCTTTTTGTGTGACAGTCACAAATAATTGAAAAAAAATGCAGGTCATAGGTCAACAAGAGGTCACATTTGAAAAATAACGGTACTTGAATTTAGCATGATTATTCTTAATTCAGAAAATATAAGGAGAGGGAAAGGTTTCTGGGGAGTACAAAACATATTAACCCAGCCAGTCTGCGCTGTTTGCACAGTCTGACTAGGTTAACCCTTTGCTGTTTAATCCCTGCTTTTTACGTGCTTGTGATTTTATGATTGAGAAACCATTGCGAAAAAAGACGAAATTGCTTCTGCCAAGCAATTTCTTCTTTTTCCACACTATTTTCTACCCTACTGGATTGTTATTTTTCAAATTAAATCCACTTTAAATTTTCGTCTGCAAAACCTTTGAATTTGGATAGGTCCAAAATTTTGTAAAACAGGAAAGGGTTAATACTTTTTACCCTTCCCAGATGGGACTGTTGAAGACTGTTTACAAATCATAAAACATTAAACAAAAAAACAGGATTTGGCCAATTAAAACATCCTTGGGGGAAGTCTTTCATGCTGTTTTGTTCCACCAAAATTAATTTTGTGTGGAATAATGACAGTCTATGAATTATATTCTTCAAAAAACTTCTTTGAAACTGATAAAACATAAGATTTTTCTCAATTAATTCAAAAACTTGGATGAATTGTGATTGATTTGTGAACAGTCAACATCTCTGTTAAAGATCTTTTATCTAAAAAGTAAGTCTGTTTTAAAACAGTGTAAAGATTCATTGACCTCACCTTCTTTGATTGACTTTACACACACACGTAAAGATAGTTTTATTGAAGTTAAAAATCTGCATATAGATCAAATATCAAAGACATTTTTTTGAAGAGTATATTTTGTAATTTATTGCTATAACATATAAATTTTTTTACTGTATTCAAACTTAGTTTTTGGAAAGACAGGTCTGAACAAACATTATAGAGACAGATCAAACTTCTCTGATCAGGGTCTACAATGTTTACCTTTCTTTTTGCCTTATTTGAATGTTTTAACATTTTATTACAATAATAGTTAGACTTTCAGGTGTCAATAATTTAAGGATGAAGACAGTCTGTTCTTAAGTAAGGTGTTTCACTAATCAATAAGTATTTACAATTCAACAGCCTGAATTGATAGAAAAGGTACAGATATGAGCAGCAAATAACTCACTTGATTACTTATGATTTGTTTCTCCCACTCACTGTGTTTGAAATAAAATCTTTAGAAACTCAACACTGCACAGGCTTGCTTTACAACAAGTTACTATTTTATTTTCATTCAATTCTGAGTTTCAATGCACATATAGAAAGGCTTAAGAGCAAACAATTAGTAATAAAGAGTTTGAGAATCTATAATATGTGTATGCTTTTGCATCAATATGTTTGCAAACATATTGTTTTACTGTTTTGTATCTGTCTGTAAGTCCATCTGTCTGTTCAACCCCTTTGTCTGTGTGTTAAATATAACTAAAAGACATAATATTCCCTTTTACTCCAAGTTTCTCTACAATATTTGGTTGCATTGGGATCAATCTCTGTGTACAATAATGCCTAAACTTATCATTGAAGATCAAATTAATGAAAAAAAAGAAGACTTTTTGGGTAATTTGTGTTTCCCAAACACATCTTAAACATTACTTTTTTGTCACAACTCTCTGATACAAATTATGCCTAGTGCTTTTTAGCTCCACTGGCTGAAAGCCACTGGGGCTATTGTCATGGCGTTGTGTCCGTCGTGCGTCCGTCCGTCCGTCCGTGCGTGCGGTCGTAAACTTTTTCTTTAAAAATCATCTCCTCACAAACTACTGGATGAATTTCAACCAAACTTCACAGGAATGATCCTTGGGTGACCCTCTTTCAAAGTTGTTCAAGAAATTTTGATCCCATGAAAAACATGGATTTAATGGGCGTGGCTAATTTCAAAATATGGTAAAAAGTGACTTTTCTCAGATTCTAATTGATAGATACCAATTAAATATTACATGAATAATCCTTGTGTGACCCTTTATCAGTCTACCAAAAATTATTGTGATCAGATGAAAAATAAGCATTTTATGGGCGGAGGTCATTTCTCTATATGTTATATAGTGGAAACTTTGAAAATCATTTTCTCAGAATGTAATTAATGGATATAAACCAAATTTCACTGGAATGATCCTTGGGTGACCCTTTGTCAGTCTACCAAAAATTATTGTGATCGGATGAAAAATATGCATTTTATGGGCGGAGGTCATTTCTCTTTATGTTATATAGTGGAAACTTTGAAAATCATTTTCTCAGAATGTAATTGATGGATATAAATCAAATTTCACAGGAATGATCCTTGGATGACCCTTTATCAGTCTACCAAAAATTATTGTGATCGGATGAAAAATATGCATTTTATGGCCATTTCTCTATATGTTATATAGTGGAAACTTTGAAAATCATTTCAACATCAGTAGAACCAAAAATATCTTTAAATCTAGTCAAACCTTAGATTTGCTATTTCAAGAATTTCGAGCCTGTGGAGCGACTCAAGCCATTCATGGCTTTCTAGTTCTTTAAAATGCCTTTTCCTGAATCCTAAGTAGTTTTCTTTTTATGGAAATTTTAGATCATGCCTATTTTTTTAAGCTCCTGCATCAATAAATCTTGCGCATATTTTTTTTTTGTCCTATCTGTTTGTCCACCCAAAACTTTTACACTTTGTGATAACTTTTGATTGGTTAGTGGAGGAGTCTTCATATGTCACATGTTTAATGCATTTGACTAGACCATTCTGTTGTTACAAACTTCAAGGTCATGAATCAAGGTCAAGATATTTTTTATTTAATATGTTGAATGTGGGTTTTGCTGCTGAATACCAAATTGAATTTGGGTTTATTGTCTCTGAAAAATCGTTTTTGCTGGTGTTTAACAAACACATTTTGATGTAATTTATACTAGTCCATAAATGAAAATTATGATGATGATTCTTAATTCAACTAAACAGAAAAACATGTTTCAGGTATAACGCATTTTGCAATTGAGCCTGTGGGTGAGATTTCAAACAATTTCAAATATGTGCAAAGCAAAGACTCTGAGCAGCCTGTGCATCCGCACAGTCTGACCAGACTGTTCACTTAGCCTTTAGTAGATAGATAAGGTCTCAAAGTATATATAGGCTATCAGGTAACTGTATATTTATAGTATGTGGCTGTCAGCTTTACTCGAACGTTTCAAATTGTTGGAAATGTCACACAGGCTCAATCACAATGTCTCCCATTTCTGTGAGTCAGCAGATAAGTGATTTAGCCCTAAAAAGTATTTTTTAAAAAAAGAAATGTAAAAATATAATTTATATTTATACCTTTTTAAAAAAAAAAAAAAAAAAAAAAAAAAACTTAAGTCATTACTGAAATGTGCTATGTCTTTTAAAATGCAGAAAAGGGAACCATTTAATTCAGTTAAGAATAACTTATTGTTATATCTTTAATTATGATGTTAGTCCTTGGAAAAGTTCAATAGTTTATCTTTGTTAGCTTGGCTGTTTTCAGAGAAAACCTTAGGTTTTGTCACCACCTTGGCATGCGTTGGTGTTGGTGTAAGCATAGGCATTGGCATTAGTGTTGGTGTGACAAACTTTATTTTTTGTCACATCTTTATTGTTGTTCAAGATACCTTCATGAAACTTGGCATGTATGTTCACCATCATGAGAGCTATCCAGACTATCAATAGGGATAACTCTGAAAGCATTTTTGTAAAGGTTTTTGATACTTTTTGTCTTAAATATTTCGCATAATTCATCACCTACAGCCGAGTGTAGCACCCATAGGCAGTGTTCTTGTTATAAGTTGAAGTAGGACAGGAAAAGATAAGTTTATTTATATTCCAGTTCTTGTTTTGAAACAAATATATAATAAGTAGTTCCGTGATAGGCTCAAACTTTTCTCGGATATATTTTTTAAAAAAATGCTAGGAAAACTGCTTTATTCTGCTGTATTTGCTTCTTTTGTTTTAAATATTTGAGTCAGTGCGTGACATTTCCAACAATTTCAAAGGTGCACAAAGCAAAGACTCTGGACAGCCTGTGCATTTGCACAGTCTGTACAGTCTTCACTTTGTGCTTTTCAGATAGATAATATCTTGAAGTGTCATTCCACAAACAGGGAATCTTCTAGTTACACTGTGATACTGGCTAGGCTGCTGGTTGTTTGCACCTCTCGTATGTTTCAACTTGTTGAAAATATCACGCACAGGCTATTTTACAGATCCATTTAAAGCTATCAAACAAGGCCTTTATTTCAGAACTTTTTAGAGAATAGCAGTTTTTCAAAAACCTCTTTTCCTATCATAGAATTATATTTACCGTACCATAAATCAATGTTATATGATACACTATAATTCTTTAATTTGATATAAGGCCATACAATTGTATATATCAGACAAGTTTTACAAGATTGTTGAGTGAATAAGCTTTGTTTTAATTTACTGATTTGAATATTTTAACAGTGTGCTACCTGATGTGTGTTTAATTATTTTTACATTCAAAAGTGTAACCTTCAAAGATTTTAACATGTCAGAATCACTGAAAAAAATTTGCCTCCTTGTTTAAATTGTATTTTTCTAAGTTACACACTATTTGTATTATTTTCACATGCCATCTCAAGTGTCTTTGAGACATGATGTTTTTTGCCCTGTTTCTTGGGCTTACTTCAATCCCACATATGCCAAAAAGACATTGTGTCTCCAGTCATTCGTCTCCCATCAGTGGATGTAGTACCTGGTGGTTCGGATGAATCACAATTTGTTATTCTTGAAATATTATCCTCAGCTGTAGATAAAGGGAGAGATGTCACTTAAGAAATGAAGAATTCAGTTTTCTGTCAATCTCATCCTATTTTGGTAACCTGGGCATATTATGTTCGAATTGTAACTATGGACAAATCGAAAACCAATACCATTTCTTACTCATCTGCCCGAAATTTAGAAATTAAAGAAAAGAATATATTAAAAAATATTATTATACATTGCCTTCACAACAAAAATTTATTAACTTAATGTGCTCAAAATCTGATAAGATTATATTCAATCTATCAAAAATCATCTATTTTGCCAACAAGTTAAGATCATAGATATTGACCAACCATAAAGACCAGTATATGTCTGATCAATAACTATTATCGTTATCTTCTCTATAGGTAACAAGGAAAGCTGAAGAATCCAGTATAATCAATTTTTAGCTCCACTGGCTGAAAGCCACTGGGGCTATTGTCATGACGTTGTGTCCGTCTTGCGTCCGTCCGTCAGTGCGTCCCGTTGTAAACTTTTTCTTTAAAAATCTTCTCCTCAGAAACTACTGAATGAATTTCAACCAAACTTTACAGGAATGATCCTTGGGTGACCCTCTTTAAAAGTTGTTCAGGAAATTTTGATCCAATGAAAAACATGGATTTTATGGGCGAGGCTAATTTCCAAATATGGTAAAAAGTGAGTTTTCTCACATTCTAATTGATGGATACCAATCAAATTTTACATGAATGATCCTTTGGTGACCCTTTATCAGTCTACAAAAAATCATTGTGATAGGATGAAAAATATGCATTTTATGGGCGGAGGTCATTTGTCTATATGTTATATAGTGGAAACTTTCAAAATCATTTTCTCAGAATCTAAGTGATGGATTTCAACCAAATTTTACTTGAATGATCCTTGAGTGACCCTGTATCAGTCTTCCAAAAATAATTATGATCGGATGGAAAACATGTATTTTATGGGCGCAGGTCATTTCTCTATATGTTATATAGTGGAAACTTTGAAAATCATTTTCTCAGAATGTAATTGATGGATATAAACCAAATTTCACTGAAATATTCCCTGAGTGACCCTTTGTCAGTCTACCAAAAATTATTGCGATCAGATAAAAAATATATATTTTATGGGCAGAGGTCATTTCTCAATATGTTATATAGTGGAAACTTTTAAAATAATTTTCTCAGAATGTGATTGATGGATTTCAAACAAACATTTTTGGTATGATCTTTAGGTGATCCATTATCATGCAGCCAAAAATTATCTTGGATGAAAAATATGTCCTTTATGGGCGGAGGTCTTTTCTCTATATGTTATATAGTTGAAACTTGGACAATCATTTTCAACATCAGTAGAACCCAAAACATCTAAAAATCTAGTCAAAACTTTTATTTGCTTTTACAAGAATTTCAAGCCTGTGGAGCGACACAAGCCATTCATGGCTTTCTAGTTATTTAGATAACATTTATGGTTAGTAACATATTTATTTCTCTATTTGAACAATAACATCATGTGCTCTTCAGATAATGTCATTGTTATGTTTATATGTTGTATTTGCTATAAGAATTGTATTCTTTATGCAATAAAGACTAGTAGTAATATTATAGCCATAATTTTAGCTTACCTGAGCACAACATGCTCAAGGGGAGCTTTGAGGATCACACTGAGTCTGTCGTCTATAGTCAACAATCTTAAAAACATCTTCTTCTCCTTGACCACTAGGCTGATTTCAATGTAACTTTGCCAAAATGGTCCTTGGGTGACCCTCTTTAAAAATTGTTAGCTAAATTCTGACTGGCCCATAAATATGGGCATTGCAGGGCATAGCATTATTTCACTTTGAAATCTTTGAAAGACATCTCCTCCTGAACAACTGGGCCAATTTCAATGAAACTTTACCAGTATTTTCCTTTGATGACCCTTCAAAAATTGTTCCTGAAATTTTGATTGGTCCATAAATATGGGTGTGGTAGGGCAGGGCTTATTTTGAGTCTCCTTAGTAATTAATGGGTCAGCAGGGTTTATTATCACTTTGAATTCTTGGAATAGCATCTTCTTCAAGAATAAGGCAAATGTGAATGAAACTTTGCCAGAAAGTTACTTGGATGAGATCCACTGGACCAATAAAATTCAGGTGAGCGGTTTAGGACCATTCTGGTCCTCTTATTACAGCTCATTATCATTATTATTGTTATTTGTACAATGATATTCAGGTGAAGACATTAGAAACTTCCATCCCCTCCTCAGCCAGTATTCAGCTTCCACCAATACATGTGTATGGAGATTATAGATATTACAGTGCTAATGCCCCAATTACAGAGGCCCTTACAGAGGGGCTTATGCTCAAAGTAAGTAGTGTCTTTATCCACCAATACATGTAGATGAAGATAGATTTTAGAAAATACACCACCTGAATAAATGAGGCCCTCACAAAGGGGCTTATGCAAAAAGTATGTTTTGTAGACATACATACTTATACATTCGATATTGCTCGAGCAACTACTTTTAATCAGCAACAGCTTTTATCAAAAGTCCCTTCACAGTGAGCAAAATCTCTGAAAAGTGGATATTCTTAAATGGAAAATTGTTTACTATTAAAACTTATGATACTGGAAACCATAAGAATCATCTCAATAAAATGATTTGTTTGGTTTGAAAATTATTGGATTAAGTAAGAAATATTCATCTTGAAATATTCTAATGAGTACTTCATAGGGGAATCATTCTTCAATGTCTAACAGTAGTTTGTTTTAAATTTTCAGTGCTTTTACAGAATGTTATATTGTAATAAAGATTATGTTCAAGGTAAAAAATGATTTTCCTACAATGTTTTGGGACACTACTATGTGGTACTATGCAATATTCTACTTGTTGGCTGAGTCTATCAGGTGGTTGGCTCTCAGTCATGGAGTTTGATTCTGGCTCAGTCAACTTTCATTCAACATTTGATAAATGCAATCTTGAAACTGGTCTCCCAACAATGGGCAAAGGATAAGTAGTACACCTTACTTGTAAGGGCAGCTGGTGATTTGTGGTTGCACTTGTTTGAGAAAAAACAAGATGTCATGGGTAGGTGCACCAGGAAGTACAAATTAAATTTCAATATTGTTGAGAGTGGTAATAATATATTACCTAGCATATTACTATGCTCTTGCAGAAAAAAAGCTTTGGAAATCTTTGTGGTAATGGGTTAAAGCCTATACACACAAACAAGCATCGTTTAACATGACATATATATGTAATTTACTTCAGGAGGGTAACTATCTGAATGCAGTAGCTGAAGTTGGTATGTTTGAACACAGTCTGACTACAGATCTGCTGAACCATCTTGTATTTGTACAGAAAGTATTTATGAAGGTTTGTAGAAAATATCATTGTCAGTATGGATCTAATGGCTAACTTAAAAATTCATTGTGACAGAAACTCATCACAATTCTTAATTTCACTGTAACAGTGGACTGTCACAGGCTGATATTTAAGGAGAAATCTATAAATAGCCTCTGGGACAGTGATGGAAATTCATCACTCTCCCTGTGGCAATTTATAGATTTGTGATGCTTAACTGCCACAAGTTTTAGCATTCTGAAATTTATTGATTACTTTATAAAACTGTGTTTTCAAGGAGAAATCTATAAATAGCCTCTGGGACAGTGATGGAAATTCATCACTCTCCCTGTGGCAATTTATAGATTTGTGATGCTTAACTGCCACAAGTTTTAGCATTCTGAAATTTATTGATTACTTTATAAAACTGTGTTTTCAAGGAGAAATCTATAAATAGCCTCTGGGACAGTGATGGAAATTCATCACTCTCCCTGTGGCATTTAATAGATTTGTGATGCTTAACTGCCACAAGTTTTAGCATTCTGAAATTTATTGATTAGTTTATAAAACTGTGTTTTCAAGGAGAAATCTATAAATAGCCTCTGGGACAGTGATGGAAATTCATCACTCTCCCTGTGGCATTTAATAGATTCGTGATGCTTAACTGCCACAAGTTTTAGCATTCTGAAATTTATTGATTACTTTATAGAACTGTGTTTTCAAGGACAAATGTATAAATATCCTCTGGGATAGTGATGGAAATTCATGGAAATGCATCACTCTCCCTGTGGCATTTAAAGATTTGTGATGCTTAGCTGCCACAGGTTTTGAAATTCTGAATATTATTGATAACTTTATAAAACTTTGTTTAGCTTTGAAAAAACATGTCAGCTAAGTTGAATATGGTATTTTGTTATACAGACATTTTATTGATTATTGCTATGTTAATCTTATCAAACGAACATGCAGTCAAATATCTTTACGTCGAATGTCCATAAGACAAAGTTATCCCTATGTCGAAGTATTTTCAATTCCCAATCTATTTACCCTTTATTTCACCCTTCATTGCCGTTTATCTCTTTGTCGAACTTTCTGTTTATCAAAGTTTTCTTGGCAGTCCCCCTATGTTTCACTTAAAGAGATTTGACTGTATTACTAATTGAAATCAAAAAATTAAGATAGAAAGAGAGAAAGAAAGTAAGAAAGTTTTTGGATGCATGTATGTTTTTCAACAGATTTTGTTTTATCATTATGAAATTGTATCATCAGTGTAATTACAGTAAAACCTGTATTGAGCAACCAGGAATGGGACCACCAAAAAGCGGTTGTTCAAGAAAATGGTCGCTTAATACATGTTTTGTTTACAGTTAAGAAATAGAAAATGTATATTCTTGCAAAATTCTCAAGAATGCTATGATGTAAAAACTCAACAGAATCGTCTTATTGAGACGATTCTAGTGAGTTTTAACAGCATAAGATTCATTTACAATATTTTTTATACCAGTGATATCTATTATCATTATTTTTATTTCAGATATTTCGATTTAAAGAAAAAGATTTTGAAAGCGGTTGTTAAATAATGGTGGCTTAATAGACTTGGTTGCTTGGGCAAGATTGACTGTATTTGATATTTTCAGGAGCTGAATGAGTTATTACAGAAGGTATCAGGGACAGACAAACCAGTACCTATATGGTCTGAGAGTGATACAAATCAAGCTGTCAAGTCACCAGCTAAAGATCAACTACTTTACTCATTCCTTTTTAGATTGAAGGTATGTGTCTGAAATCTTGTTCTTTACTTTGCTGAGCCATATGTGGTTGTAGTTGTGTAATGTTTTCTCAGCAATTTAATGTTGTCATTTCTTGTCAGCAGTCATAATTTTCTGTTGGTAAGTAAATCAAGCCGACCAATCGCTGTCTGTCAGTGTTTTTCATTTGATTGTGTTCAAAATACTGATAAAAGATTTAAGAAAAAGTGATTTAACTAATTTGGAATAAAGAACTATTGAATATGAAACTTTCCTTGGAATTTGCCATTTTCATTAGTTAACCCTTTTTTGTCATGCTGGATAAAGAACCTAGGTGAAATTGCATAAAACTGAAAGTGCTGAAAATACTGGATGCACTAATGTTGAGTCAAAACCTATATTTGAAGTATGATGTGCAAACTGGTTTAAAAAGGAAAATTATGTGTTATAGACTAAGATCAGACTGCACATAATGTGTAGGCTTATTTTTGTCTATGCCTTAAGTCTATACCTCCTGTAAAATGCGGGATATTCCGGGTTCAGCATGAGGATCTTTAACAAAGAAATCCAGATGATTAACTGGAAAGCTAAAAAAGGTTGAATATTTCATACATTTTATTCCTACTTTTACAGGGCATACAGATAACAGCTACTACTCCTACTGCCAGTGCTGTAAGACTAGAGACAGAGGCTATAGATCTGGAGGTCTCTAACAGGGTACAGATGGCTTCTCATGAAGCTTCCGATGGTATGGGTGGCAATATTTTTATTCTCTTTATTTCCAGTCCATCAGTAAAAAGAAGAAATATATTGAAAATAGGAGAGAGTGTAGGCAGAGATTCAAATGCATGCTTATATCCCTAGTGGATGTCTATTGTTGAGAGGTACAGCATTGGCTTCATGATCTAGAGTACCTGAGTCAGATTCCCTGTGAGGGGATATCGATCTTGGATATGCCATCTCGACTACTGGTGTATTCTCTGGGAAGCATAATGTACAGGGATAAGTCTTAGTTGTCATTACTTTTTATACGCCCGAAGGGTCGTATTATGTTAAGGCCTCGGTCGTCCGTCTGTCTGTCTTTCTGTCTGTCCATCTGTTAGCAATTTTTTTGTGTGCGCAACTCCTCCTCAACTATCAATGGGAATGACATGAAACTTGGCACAATTACTCTCTATCATGTCTAGTTGTGCATAAGACCTTTGAAATCACTCCAGTCATTCCTGAGAAATCTTGATTTGTCTGCCCTTGAATTTAACAAAAATCAATTTTTTTGTGTGCACAACTCCTCTTAATTATCAATGGGAATGGGCTGAAACTAGATACAATTACTCTCTATGTTGTCTAGTTGTGTTTATCCCTTTTCAATTCAGAATGCTCCTGTCATATTTGATTTATCTTGAATTATCTGCCCTGGAGTTGATGAAAAACAAAGGGGGTGTTCCAATTATATAGTAAAATGTGCCCACGCTTAGATTTTTATGATATTGTGGGTAATTGTAGTACTGGGTATACTGATTAAGGAAATGACTTTTTTTCCAAAATGAGTAAAGAGGGTCGACCATAAAGTACCCGAAAGCACATCTTATCAAATGCAAAGGGGTGTCAGGAAAAAAATCACCTTGCAAGGAAATTTTGGAATCTGTAAAAATAATTTGCTACTGATTTAAAAGATAATTGGTGCCTATATGTTTTTATATAGGTTGGGATCTTATGTCTGTTTCCTCTTAACAGAAAGCCCAAAAAGTTCTTGAAAAATTCATGAAAATTCGAAAAAAATGAAATAATATTCTGAGTTAAAGGGTTAAAATTTTTAAGTTGTAGCTCTAGTCCAGTTATCAAACTCTTTTAAAATAAAGATACATATGTTCTTAATATTTACAGATAGTTTCATTGAAATCGAAAACCGGTAAGTTAGTCGAAAATCTCATAGTGTAGAAGATAGTGGGTGGGGTAAGATATAGATTTCACCCATCTGAGAATCTTAAAGTGTGAATAACTTTTCAACGGCTGTAGACAGGATGTTCATATTTCATACATAGATCCTTTGTGACAAAGCCTATTTACAAACATAAGTCAAAATCAACTGTCAAGGTCAAGGTTAATTATCAAGGTCATTGTTATAAATAAAAAAACTTCATTGAGCTTTGGGAACATACTTTGCAAAAGTAATGAATGATGATTTTGATTTTCAATTATAGTTTTTTTAAAAAAAAATGTATTTCAATTTGTTCCTAACTCAAAGTCATTTCTGAAGGTCAATGTCAGATTTTCTTTTAAACAAACTCATTTCAGTTGGTTCCTTACTCAAGATCATGTTTGAAGGTCAATGCCACTTATGAGGATGGTGTTTTAGGATTTGACACTACGTATTTTCTGTCACAATGCTGTAGAAGTTACTTGTTCTATGTTTAACAGGTCCGTTTTAGTAATAAGATTCCTCCCAAGAAAACGCGAGACACTTTTAGCAATAAATCAAAATTTAATCGAACTGTAGGTTATGAAATGAAAAACTTTGGAAGGAAAAACAGTGTGGGAAAAGAAGACAACTCTTGCTACAAGCATTTTCTTCTTTTTATACAGTGTTTTCCTTTGGGTAATGAAAATGTCGAGTTTTGGGATAGGCAATTTATATATTTGAATTTGTTAAGTTTACAAATGAAGATGAACAATCACTATATTCCTGAAGGACCTGCAACATTCCGGCATTGCTGATACATGTACTAGTCCTTCCTAAAATATACTTGCCTCCAGCCCGAGGGTTATTGTCTGTGCTGACCAGGGCTGGGGTCAATTACATGCAAATGTAATTAATTAAATTACAAATTACATTGAAATATTACAATTATAATTACAACAAAATCTCAATGTAATTAATTAAATTACAATTACTTTTCAAATGTGATTAATTACAATTACAAATTACATTTGAGGTATGATGAACCAGTCAATAGAGAATGGAATAAGACATTAACAGCTCTATGGTCACATTAAAACGGTAGATATATTGTATTAATCTGTATAGAGACAATTTGAAATCATAAGCATTTCAATTAAGGGCTAAATTACTTTATGTTATGGAGGGCCATCACACTTGCTGGGATAGTAAAAAAAAAATATTTTGAAATTTAGCCCACACTGAAAGAAAGTCTAACACTTCATAATTTAGGAATGTTTGGGACATGTTTTCAATCCAGTTTTGGAATTAAAACGAATAAAACTTGTTTGACACTCCTTAAGTGACTAGGATTGATTAAACACATATCAATTTAGGCACCAGGCAACTACGCCAGTTTGTTAACATACATCATATCTCTTATTTCTTATCTCTTATTCGTTTAAAATGCTTCTTCTATTTTTTTATTTCTGAGAAAAAATTGTACTGGATAACTGTTATTTCATTCCCTTAATGAAACTAACTGTAAAGTATTAATGGTCACCTAGTCAAAGACAATCAAGATTTTCACACCTTTACCTGTCCATTTAGGAAGTATTTGTCATCTTACTGTTTCCACATTATGGCAGGAAATGTGTGATTTTTGTGTAAATACCTCTTTGTTTACTTTTGATTGCAAGTATAATCCAGTGTATCCATAGTTCATTTTGCATCTGCTTCTTTAGTTGAAGACAAATTTTCCTCAACTTTATCTGATTTAAATAACTTATATGAGAATCAAGGATTATTTCTTTCTTTTTTTTTACTCCATTCTTATTTCAAAGAAAACTCAATACTTTGATCTTAAATAGAGCTTACATGTCTTAAAAATCACTAGAGCTTTAATGTCTTAAAAATCATATTTGGGGCCTAACAATTTTGAAGTAGGACACTGTTAAATGACTGTATCATAAGACTTCCATTATGGAATATAGATGTAATTGGAATGTAATTGAAAGTAACTGTAAATTACATGTTGATTTCATTTGTAATTAATTACAATTACAATTACTTGTAATTGAGAAAAGAGTCAATTACTAATTACATACAATTACTCCACAATTTGTAATTAATTACAGCTAATTACAATTACTTTTTTCAATTACCCCAGGTCTGGTGCTGACCCCTAGTCTTAATTGAAATAAGAAAAACATGTACTACTATAACGATAATACAATTTGAAAGAATCTTTTTCTTTCGTAAATAAATGATTCTCCTAGGTCTTTAGGTAAATGTTGTTTGTAAACAAGGGG
This sequence comes from Fragum whitleyi, assembly GCA_948146395.1. NCBI lineage: Eukaryota > Metazoa > Mollusca > Bivalvia > Cardiida > Cardiidae > Fragum > Fragum whitleyi. The sequence continues at coordinate 39,764,131 of OX411549.1, forward strand.
GAAAGAATGAAACTAAATCACTCACCTGAGTTTTATTGGTCACTGAAGTGACCTTCTGACAAAGATTCGTAGAAATTAGCCTAGTTGTTGAGATGTAATTCAATGAAAAGGGTCAGCATAGAAATTATTGAAATTGGTATATTGGTTAAAAAGATGTTGTTTTTTTCCATCCGCCAAGTCAAACAGATTTTTATGCCAATTTCAAGAACAAAGTTTGCAATGGGTTTCCAAAGGAATATTCTGGAAAAGTTGCATTGAAATTGGCTTCTTGGTGGTTCAGGAGGAAATGTTGTTTAAGGATTTAATAGTGAAAAAAGCCATGGTCATATTTATGGGCAAATCCGAATTTTGCGAACAATCTTTGCGAAGGGTTACTCAAGGAAAGTTCTGGCAAAGTGTCATTGAAATTGCCTTGAGGGTTAAAGAGGAGAAGAAGTTTTAAGAAATTTGGAAGACGGAAGCCACATGATGCACAACCTGCAACGGACTAGGGATCCTAAAAGCTACCATCGGGAATGTTGTGCTCTGGTGAGCTAGAAATCAAGAAACGATACAGTTCCCTATTTCGTTAAATTATATCTAAATATTACATTTATAATAGAATTGAAAAGTTTAAGAGATATTGTGTAGCCAATTTAGTGAAAGTAAGACTTTAACCTTTGAACTCTAGTTGCGACAAATGACATATTTTCTGTTTCTTTCTGATCTAGAATTGTGTTTATCTAATCAAATTAAACCAAATAGTTTATGGTAATTCTTTTAGACATTTGGGACAGAATTAGTCCATTGAACATAAAAGAAACAAAAGATCTATTAAAAACATTTATGCCCCCATAAGAGCAGGCCAATGAACTATTCCTTGTCAATTAACAAAGGCCAATATCTCAAAAAATATGATGAGTAGAGTTCGTGCTCAGGTGAGCTAAAAACAAACATAGAATAAAAAAAAATGCTAAGTTTTTGTATTTTATTTTAGTGTAACCTTGTTTGCTGACAATGACCTTGCACATGTAAGACTATCATCAAGTTACTGGATGTGTTAACCCGAGATCAAATATCCAACCAAAATAAACATTGTATTTCTTGAATAGGCTCGCATGTTTGTTTATTTTTGCCAAGTTTAACCTTTTAGGTGAAATTGGACATAGAACTTGAATGTGTATTCATACATACTTTTAAGCAATTTTTATTTTTGATAACATATAACTTTTCGTTTTATATATTCATTATCTTAATAAATTTCATAGGCTTTACATTACATGAAAACTATGCATATGCAATGCATAAATTGATAAGTACAAAGAAATTATAGCATATTAAACTACCCCATCCACTGACCTAAACATGGATGACCTTGACCTCATAGATTTCAGATCTCAAGTGATTTGATTCATTATGATGTCACATATGAGTGGTGTATCTAGAAAAGGATTGAAGTAATTTGCAAATATCATTTTTTATGATGTGCAGACAGATAGGCAAATATCTAAGAGGAAGACAGATAGAAAGCCAGTCACTAGCACACAATAATTTTCCTATTCTTTCTACTCAGGCAAGTAAGAACAAATTCTGTAAAACTTACTATTAGATACTATTGAAATTTTTGCAAGGTTTAAAGAAAATCAAGTAAATTATATTTTTCATCTTACCCCACCCACTTTTTCAACATTGGGGTAAAGCAAGGGCTGTAATTTGACCCAGTTTAGTGATACAAAAAAACATCTTATGCAGTAGATGCCTTGACTAATTGTCATTTGCAAATTTGTATAAAGATCAATGCATTGGCACTTAAATAATGTCTATTTCAGGACATAATACAAGATTTTGGATGAATTTTGAAACTAAAGATATGTATTTATAAGCATAAAAAATAATGTTACCGGTTTTCAATCTTCTTTAAATTTTTACACAAGAAAGAAGGATAGTAGAGCTTATTTTTTGAAGAGTAACTAAACTGGACTAGCATCAGAAGGTACTAATCTATGGGCTCAAAATTTATATTCACCTCAATTTTCTTTAAAAAAAATAAGCAATTTTTATATTCAAGAGTATAAAAATTCGCCAAACAACGTCAAACTTACCATTTATATATACATTATCTTAAAAATTACTATAAACTTTACAGTACATAAAAAATTATTAAAAAATTGATAAGTATAAAGAAATTATAGCATATTAAATAACCCCACCCACTTACCTCAACATGGATTAAGACAAGGGGATGTAATTTGGCCTCTTTTTGAGATATTGACAAATGAAAGTTTGTTTTGTGGTACATTTAATGTGTAGTATGTATATGCAAAGTTTCATGAAAATCCGTGCGTGGGCACTTTTGGAACACCTCCTTTCTTGTCAGCTCATTTTTTCCTTCATTTCGGATGGGAATGAAAGGAAACTTGCCACAATGACTCTGTAGGTTGTCTATTTGTGCTTAGGATTAAATATATTTTCATGTGTAAAGTAATTTCTGATTTATATGCCCTTTACTTCACAAAATAGTTTAAATTTACAGATTTTTTTATGTGTGTGTGTGTGTGCACAGCTCCTACAAATTTAATTGGATTTAAATGAATCTTGCCACAATGTAACCCTGATATTTGGTTGAGCATAAGACTTCAGATTCAAAAAGCTTGGGTCTTTCTTGTATTTTCTGCCCTTGAATTAATTGAAATTCACTATATTTCTTTTGTGAGCAACTCATCACACTTTGAATTGGAATGAACTGAAACTTGCAAAATGACTGTTTGGCGTATAGTTTTGCATAAAACCATTTACAATTTACACTCAAAAGGTCATACTATGTTATGGCCCCAGTCGTCTGTCTGTCTGTTTGCAATTTTTTTAGCTATCATTCAAGCTCACATTACTGACAAACCAATTAAACTGACAAGCCCCATTGGGCTTATATGAGCCGCTCTGTGAAGCTCTTGTTCTTTAGTAGATGCTCCTTCAATGTTTGTTCAGACCTGTCTGTGCAATTATTTAGGGTCACTTTGGTAAATGACCTACCTTGTATTATTTTTCAAAACAGAAATTCTATGAAACAAGTTTGTGTTGAACTTTCAAGTCATATTTATATGTTCTTTGATTATTTCAGTATATAATGACAATCAGAAAGTGTTTATCAAGGCACAAGTTGATCTCAACCTGGCACTAGGACAGCTTATCAAGGTGAGCAAACTTTCATTTGTTACTCATTACCAAACCATACCATCTTTTGGTGCCCCTGTAGAATGTAGCTTTAGAAGGCATTGTGTATTGTTGTTAGCAACTTGCTTGATTTGGACCAGTCTAAATTCCTGCCATTAGCCCTGCATTCAGGATCACAATACAGTGCAAACAGTTTTCCAATTTTACCCGACTTTGCTTGTGTGCTTGTGTGCAAAGCGGGGTATAAAGGAAAACTGTTTGCACCGTTTGGTGAACTTGAACGCAGGGCTGGTAATTGGTCAAGTCGAAAGGGTTGTAGCCTGGAAGACCTATTGCTTTTGGGAAATCATTTCATAAAACTGGATTAAGAAGGAAATACAGATGGTGTAGGCTTAGATAAGACTGCACATATTTTTCTGTTATGCCTGCCAAAACAATTGTAATCAAGGTTCAGCATGAAAAGGGTTAAAAAATCCCTTCCAAGATCAAAATTTTGGAATTGTCAAATATAGAAGTTTATATTTGTGTAATATAAAGATTAGTTATTATATAGAATGGTATGTACTGTGAGAAAAGGAGAAAATGCTACTTCTTTCCCACATTGTTTTACAAAATAATTCCTCTCAAGATCATATAAACTAGCGAAGACATGGAAAAATCAAATAAATAAAATGTAATTCTAAAAAATTAAAAAAAAAAGTGTTGTATGGTATAAAGTTTGAAACTGAATTAACCCTTTGCTGTTTAATCCCTGCTTTTTACGTGCCTGTGATTTTATGATTGATAAAACATTGTGAAAAAAGAAGAAATTGCTTCTGACAAGCAATTTCTTCTTTATCCACACTATTTTTTACCTTACTGGATGGTTATTTTTCAAATTAAATCCACTTTAAATTTTCGTCTGCAAAACCTTTGAATTTGGACAGGTCCAAAATTTTGTAAAACAGGAAAGGGTTAAATGATATAGAAATCTTTTACATGTCAAAAACAGTGGATGGAAAAACTTTTAGAAGTACTGCATTTTTTGAATAACTAAAGTTTTGATTGTTTATACTTTCAGAATGCTCTATTTGAAGAGGCAGATCCAGAATTTCAAACTATGGCTTTCTTTAAGACCAAGATTTCCATCAGAAATGCCTTGCAGGTATGGTTTAAGGTAGTGGACCAGTAAAAGTTCTGCAACACTTTGGATGTAATGAACTTTCACAATATTGACCAAGGTTTCCTAAAATCCGAAAATCATTAGGAATCCTCGGTTAACTCATTTAAAGTTCATTACTTCTGAAACGTTGTGGAACTATTATGGGTCCACTATCTGAAGGTATCATTTGACCCTGATTTAAGGTGGATGCTTGGAAAGGATGTGATGGTTGTACTGGTGAGAGATACCAGGAATCAATTGATAGGTGCTCCAGCCACTGCGATATAACTGAAAAAATGTTGAAGTGGCTTAAAACTCAATTAAGTCAATCAATTGACCCAGATATTTTTAAGGACTATGAGTCATAGATCATTTCATTTATTTTCATACTTAAGAATTTAGTCTCTCACCTAGTACAAAAAATTACTCTTACTTTGGCCCTTGAAATACAGTAAATATTTCTTCCAATATTTTGATAAAATAATGTTTTCTCTAAATACTTAAAAACATGGTTTATGACTAGCTTTAACATGTATTTCAAACCCATATTTTATTTTAGGATGAGATGATACCTGGTGTATCCACTGACCAGGAGGCTTTGTTGATCAACCTGACCAGACCTATAGTCCTAGCACAGCCAATGGCTTTTGATAAAGGTTGGTGAAATATTGTCTAAACACAATGCTTAATAATGGATAAACAGGTTTAAATCTACTATGCGCAAGAAAATAAAATACAAAAAATAACTAAGCTAGTTTTCATTTGTATATCTTCCAATACTTGTTTCAAAACGTTCATTTCTCATATTTCATATTGACTGACCTTTATGTTGTTCTAGCTTGAATGTTTAATGTTTACATGAATTTGAAATACTTTAATTTCCCTCAATCTTCTTTCCATGAATACAATAAAATATTCAATTTTTTAGCTTGGCTGTTTTTTGGAGAAAACATAGGTATTGCTTTAGACTTGGGACTGTTGTCGTCATCTTGCAAGAACTTTGACATTTTGTGTTATCTCTAGTTCTAATGTAGACATTCACTTGAAACTTGGCACACTTGTTCACCATTAAAAGAGCAACCAAGGGGGATACTCTAGATGCATTTGTTTAATTTGTGCCCCTTTTTTACTTATATTGTCATTCACCATCCAGTAATCAATATCCAAGCATAGGCACCCATAGGCATTGCTCTTGTTATCAACTTTAAATTATTGTCTGCATCTTTTTCTGCTAGTCTACAATTATGAATAACTTGAAGGGTCCAATCTAATATTTTGCAATGCAGGAAGGGTTTCATCATACCCTATAGCTATGAATACTTTATATATCTTTAATCACCTGTACTGGTGTTGCTGAACTATAAAATGCCTGTGAGTGTTGGACTAATCAGAGACTAGCTTTACACAAAGAGGTTCTCTTATTGGATTGATGAAAAATTGGGGGAAATAAGAAATTGTTTATCACTTTGCATTTCTGCATTCATAATGTTTTCAACTGAAAATATACAAACCCTGAGATTTTATCAATTTAAAATTGTTGTCTGCATTTCTTTCAATTGAACATGTCAAACATTTTGAAAAACAAGGGTCCAGTCTAAAATTTGAAAAAAATAACAAAAAACCCCAAATGATTTCACCATATCCTTTAACTATGCATGTTAGATATATCTTACATCAGCTGTCCTGGTGTGGCTGAACTATAAGAATGCCTATGAGTATTGGACTGAGCAGAGACTAGCTTTAAACAAGGAGGTTCAGACCGCAACCCAACAAGTTATAGACAGGTTACCAAACATAACCAACACACAACAACAGGCACTGAGTACACTCTTCTTACAACTCACTGTGGATGATATAGGATTGTGTTTACCCATTCTACCTTTCTCTTCTTACGTAAGTTTCGTTCCACTACTATTTTGTCTTATTGAATAGCATGTTGATTAATTTTTGTCTCGTAAGTTTAAACAATTAAGATCTAATTATGAATTTAAAACATTTCCCCAAAATCACACCTTTTACATCCCTCAAGAAAAAACTTACAAACGAACAACTTCTTCGTCTTATTGAAATTGTCATTTGCAAACTGGACTGGTCTAAAAATGTTCCATCTGGTATGAGTTGAATACTTGTAATAAACTTGATTTTGTGGTACATATTGAAAACTTGTATGCATGTATTCTAACATTAATTACTGATATTCAATTTTTTTTTTTTAGATAAAATCAAATCAGAGACATTATAGCATTGAGTAATGATGAAAAAAACCTGCATAATACAAAAATACTTGATTCAAGTGACCTGTTTAAACAAAGTCAACTTCTGTCTGTGAGAGAAATGAGAAAAAGATATGAAAAGATTCAAAAATATGAAATGTCACATTCAATATTTTAGGGCCAAAGTTTGATAGAGACAGAGCCAGGTGCCGCTGTTGTACTGACTATAGAAAGTACACAAATATCTGCTTGTTCATCTGGGTCTCTTGTTAGCAAAGGAAGATTTAAAGGTAAAGTTTAGATTTTTTGGTTAGATCCCTGACAGTGACACTCATCTTTTCCCACTATTTGTCTTCCACCAATGGGCTGGTAATTGTAACCCTATGCTGGAAGCAGCTAAAGGCTAGGAAAGGATGTATTGGTAGTACTGGTGTGAGAATCCATTGTGAAATATTATTCGAACAAGACAAACAAATATTTATCGAGTTTATACAAAAATATAAAATATAAAAGATGAATTCATTCCTATAACAAAGCTACAGATAGAGGCAGTATTTTGAATTCCAGACATATATTCCACAAATCCTTGTTCAAACCCTAACTTGTGGATACTCATTGGAATTGTCTCATTGTAGGTTTTCATTGAGATATAAAGATTTGAGACTACAGCTTCACCATCTTATCTGTACCTCCATTTTAATTCTTCTCATAGAATTATGCAAGTATTTACGTGCTCATTTGAGTCAGTGGATGGTTTGAAACATAGGTATAGCTGTAGATAACATCTCAGCTATTTGTTAGAATCAATTGGTTGTTTGATTGTCTGGTGAACAGGAACAGAGCATACTAAGATGATATCAAATGTATATGTAGATAAAGATCAAAGTGGAGCTAAAACTCTAGGTGTTTTGGCGATAAAGCTAACTTTGAAGGCACTTAAAGTAGACAAGTGTCAGGATTTCTCATCTTTACATTGTTTTTTTCTGTAACTGTTTAAATTGCCTTCAGAAATAAATAATGACATAACGATTTTATCATGGTAATACTTAATAAGAAAATATTTTGTGATACAGAAGTGTCACAATGTCATCCACAGAGTCCTGGCAATTTCAAATACAGTCAAACCTGTATCAAACTAGCACCTCAGGGACATTTAAAAAGTGCTTCCTTAAGACAGGTGCTTGCTTAATACAAGTTAATTCAGTAAAATTACTACTTTTGGGAACTTGGTGGTCACTTTCTTAATACAGGTTGCTTGCTGAATACAGGTTGCTGCTAAGACAGGTTTACCTGTAGTCCATTATGCTGTTTCTTCTAATTGTTTTGTGATTGTAACATGTTATATACTCAATGAATTAAGGACCCATAATAGTCCCACAACATTTCTGAACTCATGATCTTTCTCAATGACAACCAAGGTTTATGGCTCTATAATCTTAATAAATTTCCTAAAAACAAGACTGAATGTTTCAGGTTTTTGTCTGCGTATTGCTGAAGATTTTGAGACCTCCCTAGATGACTGGAAACCTGACCTTGAAGAAACAGTGATGAATGCCTGTGTTGTTCCTGAGGGGACATATGAAGTGTGCTCTAGGACCATTAATAAACAATCTCTGGGTAAAAGATATATCTTAATAAATGCATTCCATTTTTTTTTTGTTGAAATATGAAATGAACTTTATGCACATTCAATTGCACATTCAATTATCAGTATAAATTGCTGTGATTAAAGGAAGAAAACTAAAGCCCCATGGTCATCAATCAGAGCTACAGATAGAGGGAGTATTTTCTATTTCAAATTAAATTTTTTTTAAAGAATACTTGCACAAATCCTATATTGCTGGTACTCATTGGAATCGTCTTGTTAAGACGATTCAAATGAGTACCCACAATGTATGGTTTTAATGAGAAAAAAAGATTTTAGACTGAAAATCCCCCCTTTTATATGTATGTTTGATCAATACTTAAGTTGTTATAGAATGTTGAATATTATTTAATGTTTTCATGGATTATTACCTGGTAAGAAATAAATAAGGGTAGATTCTCATGTGATAATCTCACCGCATTATCAGTGAAATTACCAAAAGGTTATACCCTTCTTTTGTTTATTTCACTCTATTTGACGTTATCTGAGCCAAGCCAAATAAATAAAATCTTAACCCTTGTCACGCTGAATAAATTTTGGCTAAAAAATTTTCATCAAAATCTACGGGCAAAAAGGACTGAAAGTACCAACTGTAGGTCAATTTTTATTTGAAAAACTAAATCTATTGACAATTCTGGTTTGAAAGTGAGAAACAGGTGGTGTAGACTAACATACGTGCAGGCTGAAGTTTGTCTATAGCTCCTGCAAAAGCAGGAATAGACAGGGTTCAGCATGACAAGGGTTAATGACATCATGATGATGTTGCCACGTTATCACATACAATATAACGCGCTTTAAGTGAATTGGTCCAAAAACTTACATGTTTTGTCCAACTTTTGCTTTAAAGAAATACATGTAGAATATATAATTGTTTGATTTTCATGAAAGATCAATAAATCTTTCATTTTGTGACAACAAAAATCTTTCATTTTGTGAACAACAAGAAATTGTGTGGCCTGCACATGTTGACCAGTGTCGAGTCCTTTTGCTATTTGGCCTATTTGTGAATCTAAAAAGATTATTCTACATACCTATTTAATCATCTCTGAGAAGGGACCTCTAGTTGACCTCTGATGGATCTAATTTATTGTGAAAATATTCAATTCAATGAGCTCCAATATATGAACCTTTTGGGATGATGGGTAACAATTAATAAAACTTTAGACCAGTAAGGCATATTGATGAAGACTTTAAGTCGAAAGGTTTCAATTATTTGTCAATTATAATGAGTTCACATAAGATTCCTAATTTAAGTTTTTCCACCTATTTCTTCTTAGATCCAAACAGCAATGCTAAATGGATAGTAAACATCAAGTGGGAGATGCAGGGTATTGATGTTCAGTTGGACACCAATATTGGTAAGAGGTTATCTGCCCTTGGTAGTAACCTGACAGCACTAACAGGAGAGGAGGATGAGGAGTTTATGTCTGACCAGGTGGATGGAAGACATGATGTATCATTGGAAGATCTGTCTGATACACAGGTATGTAGAGTTATCTGCCCTTGGCAGTAGCCTGATAGGACAAGGAGTTTATGTCTGACCAGGTGGATGGAAGACATGATGTATCATTGGAAGATCTGTCTGATACACAGGTATGTAGAGTTATCTGCCCTTGGCAGTAGCCTGATAGGACAAGGAGATTATGTCTGACCAGGTGGATGAAGGACATGATGTATCATTGGAAGATCTGTCTGATACACAGGTATGTAGAGTTATCTGCCCTCGGCAGTAGCCTGATAGGACAAGGAGTTTATGTCTGACCAGGTGGATGAAGGACATGATGTATCATTGGAAGATCTGTCTGATACACAGGTATGTAGAGTTATCTGCCCTCGGCAGTAGCCTGATAGGACAAGGAGTTTATGTCTGACCAGGTGGATGGAAGACATGATGTATCATTGGAAGATCTGTCTGATACTCAGGTATGTAGAGTTATCTGCCCTTGGCAGTAGCCTGATAGGACAAGGAGTTTTTGTCTGACCAGGTGGAAGAAGGACATGATGTATCATTGGAAGATCTGTCTGATACACAGGTATGTAGAGTTATCTGCCCTTGGCAGTAGCCTGATAGGACAAGGAATTTATGTCTGACCAGGTGGATGAAGGACATGATGTATCATTGGAAGATCTGTCTGATACACAGGTGTGTAGAGTTATCTGCCCTTGGCAGTAGCCTGATAGGACAAGGAGATTATGTCTGACCAGGTGGATGAAGGACATGATGTATCATTGGAAGATCTGTCTGATACACAGGTATGTAGATTATCTGCCCTTGGCAGTAGCCTGAAAGGACAAGGAGTTTATTTCTGACCAGGTGGATGGAAGACATGATGTATCATTGGAAGATCTGTCTGATACACAGGTATGTAGAGTAATCTGCCCTTGGCAGTAGCCTGAAAGGACAAGGAGTTTATGTCTGACCAGGTGGATGAAGGACATGATGTATCATTGGAAGATCTGTCTGATACACAGGTATGTAGAGTTATCTGCCCTTGGCAGTAGCCTGATAGGACAAGGAGTTTATGTCAGACCAGGTGGATGGAAGACATGATGTATCATTTGAGGATCTATCTGATACTCTGGTATTTAGAGTTATCTGCCCTTGGTAGTTTCCTGTCAGGAGGAGGAATTTATGTCTGACCAGGTGGATGGAAGACTTGATGTATGATTGGAGGATCTGTCTCTGATACGAAGGTATGTAGAGTTATCTGCCCTTGGTAGTAACTAGTAACCTGATAGGATGAGGAGTTTATGTCTGACCAGGTGGATGGAAGACATGATGTATCATTGGAAGATCTGTCTGATACGAAGGTATGTAGAGTTATCTGCCCTTGGTAGTAACTAGTAACCTGATAGGATGAGGAGTTTATGTCTGACCAGGTGGATGGAAGACATCGTGTATCAGCCAAGGGTCTGTCTGATACTCAGGTTTGTAGAGTTATCTGCCCTTGATAGTAACTAGTAACCTGACAGGACGAGGAATTTGTCTGACCAGGTGGATGGAAGACATGATGTATTGCTGGAAGATCTGTCTGATACTCAGGTATGTAGAGTTATCTGCCCTTGATAGTAACTAGTTACCTGACAGGACGAGGAATTTATGTCTGACCAGGTGGATGGAAGACATGATGAATCAGTGGAGGACTTGTCTGGTACTCTAATAGAGAATTCTGTCATAGAAGTTTTGAAGGCACTGAGGGAGGAGGTTGAGGGGTTTGGTTCTTCTAATGAAATTGTAACCATTTTAATTGGTTAAATCTAATTGCAAGAATTCATATCAATGATAGCTGCTGTCAAACTAATTGCATTTATGATTTTTATTTAGGAGCCTCATTTCTGAAAAGGATTCACCTTAGATGGCACCTAAGTATGAATTGTTGAAATTTTGTATAAAATTTTTAAAGCTTGCCTGGACAATTTCTCCTTTTTCTGGCCAAAAAGATGAATCAAAATGCATCCTCTTTTATTTTTTGTTTGCATTCCCCTTCAATATTTGGACAGGTGCCCTATGTAGTCAACTTATTATACTTTAAAACATATTCTTGTGTTTAATCAGATGATGGATTCAGACAGAAGGAGACCCAGTGTGTTACTAGAATCTCTACCAAAGTTCTTATTTGATATGACTATTGATCCAAAGACCAGAGCCAGGAATCTCGAGAAAGCTATGAATGAACAGGCAAAAGTTGTACAAGCATTGAAGTATGTAGTTTAAACTTGGTCAACTGTTGAATTTCAAGATCTTAAAGATTGAATGTAGCCAATGAAGTAATATAAGAATATCTTGTTTTATGAGTCATGATGTGAAAAAAACAACAACATATTTTACAAAGAGAAAAAAAAAATATTTTATATACAAAACTTTATTATTTTGAAAGTTAATTGAAACAGTCATTTGATAGATCATATTGTTTTCATGATTTGATATTTTCTAGTATTCATTTTGCTACTTTTGAACTTTTATCCTAGAAAGCTGTTGGGTAAAGATATGCTTTGTAGGCTCAAAATCAGGCTTTTTATGCCCCCGCATCGAATTAATGGGGGCATATTGTTTTAACATTGCAGTATATCTGTCTGTCTGTCTGCAAAACTTAACCAAAAACTTAATATTGACAATTACTTCAAGGCTATTCAAGATATAATGCTCATATTTGGCATGATGATAGATCTCAATATTGCACATCTAAATATACCAAGGTCAAGGTCATGTGACAAGGTAAAGGTCATCTGTCAATGTCAAACTTTAAAAAAAAGCTGTTTCGGGGGCATTGGTGTTTCACAAACACATCTTTTTTGTTTCAGAGAAAAGGTTGCCAGTCAAACTATGATTGAAGCAGAAACCAAGAAACTTGAAGAATTAAAGAGTCTGATATTCAATGACTTTAGGCGAGAGGTTCTGAGTAGAATCAAGAAACAGAGTGAAAAGGTAAACACATTCTACCCAGGACTTTAGTGACGATGCAGTCTAATGTGCTACAAAAAAGATTTAATGCCCCCTCATTGAAAGAGAGGGGGTATATTGATTTATCATTGTCAGTCTGAAAATGAAATTTGCTATCTCGAGGGTACTTATGGTTCACAAACACATTTAATTATTTGATTATCTCCCTTTGACCAGTTTGTCCTGATTCAGCTGAAGTTGCAAAAAATAAAACCAGCAGTATTTCTAACTTAAAACTTTATTTTTTTATAAAAATCAAATGAAATCTGTTGAAAATTGATTAGAGACAAAATATACACAGAAAGGCTCAGTTTTGTGTTCTAATTGCCAAGTTTGTGTACTGAATAACCCATTACCTGTCAATCTTAGTTTTTCATGCTTCTGAAGAATAAAGCTTTTTAAAATATTGTGTGGAATGAGGAAATTGCTTATAATAAGCAATTTCTTCATTCCCCACTATGTTTTCTCCACCAAAAATTAAAAATGTTAATATTTTATTAAAAATAAACAGTGATTGTGAACCTCCTTTGAATTTAGACCATTCTGAAATTTCGTTGTTAGGAAATGAAATAATACATTTATGTAGGTATGTGAATTAAGTATAATATAGGAATCTTGTTATAACCCCCCACCTACGAAGTAGAGGGGGGTATATTGATTTCACCATGTCTGTCCATCTGTCCGTCCGTCCTTCCCTCCATCCGTTCGTCCATCCTTTTGCCGTCCGTAGACCTTTTCGTTTCCGGACTCTAACTCAAGAACCAAGTGACCTACAATCATGCAACTTTATACAAATGTTGCTTATGACCCAAGGAAGTGCCATATTGTTTCTGGTTCAAATAGGTCAAAGGTAAAGGTTACAGTCAGCCTTTGTTCAATTTTCGTTTCCGGACTCTAACTCAAGAACCAAGTGACCTACAATCATGAAACTTAATGCAAATGTTGCTTATGATCCAAGGAAGTGTCCTATCATTTTTAGGGTCATACAGGTCAAAGTTCAAAGTCACGCTCACTTTTGTTTAATTTTCGTTTCCTGACTCTAATTCAAGAACCAAGCCACCTAGAATCATGAAACTTCATGCAAATGCTGCATATGACCTCAATATTTGTTACAAACACATCCTGCACTAATAGCACTTGAATTTTGACAAAGTGCTTCTGGGGGGTATAAGTCCGCTCTGCGACAGTTCTAGTTATAAACTGATTGTGTGTTACTGTATGCCCCTATCATTATAGATACACAAGTTTGAGTGCGTGATCAAAGGTCAATTTTGTCTATACAGGTATAAACAGATTAGACCTTTGATCGCTCACTTAAACTTGTTTATCTATACTGTTGACAGATTTTTGTTTCATAGCAATGTATTTCACCTTGGATGTACATGTATTTTCAGGCATCTGTGATAAAAAACAAACTGGGTATTGGATCTAACCCGACACATTTACGATCCAAATCTTACGGAGGCAGAGCTGATGATAAACATCGAGAAAGGTTTGTCTGAAAATATGTATAAATATACATAATTTTGATTTTTGAATTATGACGGTGTTATTGAAATGACTCTTGTAATGTTATGCTATTAAATGATACACAGATCAGCCTGTGCACCTCTACAGGTTAAACTATTTGTCTTCCACCTATGGGTTGATTATCTTAGACCCTATGTGGGATGGCAGCTGGAGGCTAGGAAAGAATGTATGGGTTGTACTGGTGTGAAAAATACCAAGAATCCATAATTAGGTGCTCAAAGATTGTTGAAAACGGAGTAAAAATCCATTCAAATATAGTCTTAACATTGTCTTCACTATGTCCTCTGTAGAGAATCATTGTCACTATGTTTCTTAAGATGCAGGGCTTCAGATTCTTTTCAAGACTGATGGGTCCAATTGACCCATGAGGTAAAAAGTTGTGGGTCATTTCCTGAAATGATGGGCCAAAGCATATTTTCATTATGGTAATAATGTTTCATATCCAAGCAGGACAGGGTCACAGGACCCCAACTGTTGGAAAGTTGTGGGTCATCATGTGAGAAATGACCCGGGCCCACTGTCAATCTGAAGCTCTGAGATGATCAGCAAATATTGCAAAAAATAGATAAATATAAACTGAATTAATGGCTCCATGTTTCAGTGCCCCACCAGACCTGTTGAAGGTAGATCCACAATATCAGAGGGGAGTGTCAGATTCTGGAGACCCCAGGGATCACGCAGCTTCCACTAAAGTTCAGTTTGGAGAGACGGTGGCTTCGACATACACACCTCCGACGTAAGTGTAGCAGCGTTTTTTCTCCTTGCTTTGGGAAAGGGTCCGAGACCGGACCAATTGGGAAAAATGCGGTGTTTTCTCAAAAATTGGGAATTTTAATTGTGACACTTTTTTTTTAAAACATTACTTTTATTTATATCATTAGTATTCATTTCAATATGTATAATAGAAGTTCCTATGCCTCTAAAGTCATATCTTAATTGAAAAGCAAACCATAGTCCTTAAACAAGGAATCTGAACAAAAACAATGACAAAGAATTAGTCTGATTGCTCTGGAATAAATGTCTTATTTCAAATCTAGAAATGTCACTGAGTTTTTTGTTAAACAAAATATCATGGTTAAACCTAAAATATAGAAAAATCAAGTTCTATAATAAATTCGTGGGTTGAACATTCTTGGGTACGAATTAACAGAAAATAAAAACATATTCAATCCTATTGTTTTTAAAACAGCTATAAATGAGTATTTCTACTAAAATCATAGAAACTTTTTAACCCTTTCCCAAACAAGACCGGGTTTTCACGTGTCTACGTTATCTGAACAAGACCGGCTTTTGACGTGTTACCTTTATCTGAACAAGGCCGGGTTTTCACGTGGTCGCCGTATTTGAACAAGACCGGGTTTTGACGTGGGTGTTTTTTCATTACAAAAATCGGCAATTTTCATAATAAAAAATTTATAAACGATTAACAAAGCAGTAAATATGTTGAGTTATCTTTAATATTCCGAAAAAAAATCGATGGCTTTGTTCTTCAGAAAAATGAGTAATTTTGAGTTAAAGACTAGTGGGGTCATAAATTAAGCGCCATTCACTTTCATAATGAAAACATCGAATACGAGCTTGTAAATTTCTAAGTTGAACTTAGATATTATGATTTTCAACAAGCAATTTAAAGTTGAAATGGAAAATTGGTGAATTTGACATATTTCTTACCAGTAGCAGACGAAAATCCGTGTCTATGTGACGTGTTAATTTTGTCGGGTAAACTCTTTTGTGTGTATGCCACGTGTTTTATTACCCTTTACGCGACTCGGCAGACTCGTCGCGCTATCTCTATCCAATATTTCCCCTATCTTTTCAATAGAGAATCGTCAATCGGACACCTGATAATTTCAATTAATCGCGAATTTGAATTCTTATATTTTCATTTTCCAAGTACAAAAAAAAAAAAAAAAGAAAAAAAGAATATCTGACTAATCGCATGATGATGCGAGAGACAATTTTTCCCTTTCCCGAACAATACACAAACCCATTTCACCACCGTGAAATATTAGCCACTGCGCGAACCAAAAGCATTTTCAACTCTCGTCAGACCGAATGCACGAGACTTGCTGATCTTTCATACAAAGTGATACAAATTTACAATTCGTCGCTTTTCTAGGAAAACCTCGTATCTGCAGCTTGTTTAAGGCTGCAGATACGTGGTTTTGGCTGAAAATCAGCGAAATGCTAAATTGTTTCATTATCCGAATTTCAAACGGTGTATATCGAGCTTCCTACTTCACTTTTCTCTTTCATTTGAAATACTCTAATCGTGAAAGAAACAAATAGATCTATATTGATTTCTATTTTTTCGCACTTTTCACAATGGTTATTTCGTATTCTTATGGTTTTGAAAGTACATGCATTTGTCAAATAATTTCTTCTTGTGTAGGCTACACCTTTTCATTCTTTTTTCTCTGTCTTTCATTACAAAATGACAGTATGAATACGATGTAGAAGACTCCTCCCTAGCTAGACAAAAACTCGACAGGATTTGAAATCTGCGCAAGATTCACAGAAAATTCTTTTCAAAATACTCATGTGCTAAAAGCACCCAAGTTCAAAATAAATTTGACAATATGGCGATTTATAATTTCAAAACAGGCTTGATAAAGTAAAGGAAAACTGGCATGTTAATCTAGGTGTCGTATCTAAATATTTTCGTAATAAAAGATTTGTGGTTTTCGTTTTTTTCAAAAATCAAAAGGAAGGGTAAAATAAGATGCGATCAGAAGCTGTCCACTGTATATAATCTTTACGCTTATCAGCTTGATTTGATTTATTGCCCCCTGATTGCAGTTTTTTTTTCGGAAGCCTTTGATAACATGCTATATTGACCCAATTATCGATCTCTATTGTTCTAATCGCGTGCCCAGCTGCGTCGTTACATAATGATACATAATATCGGCGTATGGATTGTGGGAGACTGATAAGCTACGCGACAACAACGCACGAGATTGGTAAAAAAATTAAACTGGTCAGTCAATTAAAATGGAACAAAATTTACCAATTAAAGGAAAGTGGAAATATTCGATCATTACGAAAATTATGCTTGTCTTTCAGTTTGTTTGAGAACTTTCGCTTATAAGCATCTCACTATACTTCGAAATCGTTATAAATAGATCTAATCTACTTGGAAACCATGTCTGGTTACGAGTCTGACGAGTCTTCGCATAGTTCAGAGTCTGGAGAACCTGTGCTCAGATTTGATTCTGACACAGACATTTCAGAATTTTCTGGATTTTCGCCTGTAGAATCTTCCGATTCTGAGAAATCTTCCGATTCTGACATTGACGAGCCGCTGCCTCAGGCAGATCCCGAGTGACATTGGTGTGTTTGACTTGCTTTTTCTATGCAATTTGTAAAGAGACTGAAACATTGCAATCTTAATCTTAAGCGCAAATAAAAAAATGTTTCTTCGCGTAAAATGTTGGACGAAATAGAGCTAGTTTGCATCCGCAATCTTTTCTCCGTTAATTTTCGGGTCTGAAAAAAGAACGAAAATTGTAGGGGCGAATATTTCGGTTTTTGCGTAATCGCAATTTCTCGGTGTATAGCGGGAGCGATAACAACAAAGTTTTTGAATTTACGTTGTCATGGGTGATCAGTAAACAAAAGATATTTCTTGGGTCTACTGTAGTTATGAAATAATAAAGGCAAAAAATACGATATTCGTCATTCTTTTGATAATATTTTGTCAAGTACAGACTTGAAATAAAATTAGTTTGCAGAATCGCGGAGATAGAAATCTTGTATTGAGATTTCATGGATGGACTGCTAAACTACCGTAACTTCAGATGATTTTAGTTGTAGTTACGAGATTTTGATCGTCGACTGATATTAAGCTGTAAATCGACGATTTTCGCTAGTGTAAAAATAGACTTGAAATGTTTTTGAAAATATGTAATAACAATGTAGATTGTCATTATAAGATCGCTAATCAGTAATGATGATTAAAAACAACAACAACAACAATTTCTATCGGCAGTTTCACATTATTTAGCCCATGGCCAGTGTTGGAAAATGTAAAAAAAAATTGAATACATTAAAAAAATGATAAAATAAAACTTCCTTTTGAAGAAAACACAGACAGAAAATGACAAAATGCTGTTTTTAACATTCTCTCCCTGAATTTTTTCCAAAGTTCTCTTTGTTGTGAAAGGCTAAACAAGACATGGTTTGGATAAATCAGCTCTTTCTCCTTTTCTCTCATAGCTTTCCAACCTAAGTCTGCCCATTCATTTCAAAATCTTGCTTTCATCATTGACTGGTATTTTGGATTTTGAAATGTTTGCCTATTATTTTATAATGAAAAAACAAACAAACAAAAAACTTGTGTGCCAATTTACATAAATGTGCCTTTCCTTCACAGAAAGAGAGTTGCTGTTTTTTTTTAAATTACACATCATGAAATATATTTTGATAAAAAAGTAAATAAATAAAGGAAGAAATAGGAAATGTTGAAGAAATATAAAATGTATAGACACAATCATGTATGTTAAAATCAGTTTTACTTCTTAATTTCACCATCAAATGTTATAAAAATTATACCATTTTATTGAAAATTAATTCTTCCAAAGACATCATTTAATAAAAGAAGTGTGTTTCTGTTATTAAAGCTTTGTTGCTCCATTTAGAAGAACAGACCTTAATTAAGAAAATAGGAGAAAAAAATAATGGGAAAATTAAGCATCAAGTTCAACTTCTTATAGCTCCTAAAGTTGCAATAGCACAATAAAAAGAATTACACCATGTGAAAGCTCATCTTTTCCACAAAAATATTTTTATAGATCATGAAAATGTGAGATTTGAAATAAAGGGTCAAATTTCACATTTTTAGCTCGGCTGTTTTCGGAGAAAACCCAAGGTATTGCTATAGCCTCCGTGTCGTCGTCGTCGTTGTCGTCGTCGTTGTCGTCGTCGTTGTCGTCGTCGTGCGAAAACTTTGACATTTTGTTATATCTCTGGTTCTACTGAAGGCATTCACTTGAAACTTGGCACACATGTTCACCATCAAAAGAGCAACCTATACTATCAAGGGGGATAATTCTAGATGCATTTTGTGCAAATTATGCCCCTTTTTCGACTTAGATTTTTTCCCACCATTCAGCACTTGACAGCCGAGCGTAGGCACCCGTAGGCGGTGCTCTTGTTTAACACATGTGTAAAAAATGTCAAGAAATTTTGAAAATCCAATAATAGCCTGTTCAGATACTGTCTGGATATTGGAAATTCCTTATTTGGTATTGATTATTGGTTTACCCAGGTGACTGTTCAGTCTAGGTAACCCTTTAGTCTACCTTCCTGTTTGGGAAAGGGTTAAACATGTTTTCAAAATAGATCATATACTCAGATGTTCTACCTGCTGTAGAATGTTTGAAAGACAATTCAGGTTGGTTCTGAGAGGTGCCGAGATCGTGAATAACAGTCAACTTTGTTTACGAAAATTAAACAAAGATAAACAATTATGTTTTGGGTTATATAACAGGAAAATAATTTGCTTCAACCATGACAAAAAGTCCTTCATTTTAGTAAGTTTTTTCCTTTAAAATTCATCTTACATCAAATGATAAATAAATGCAAAAAGATCGTCTACTGCAAATCAGGTCCAAAAATCACAATATCTTGGCTTCACAAAAATATGCCGTTTTGTAATGCAATAACTTCCGAGTTATCCAAATTACACTGGGTTTCCTGCTTCATTATTGTTTATGCCTATGAAATCTAGAACCATGTGACTTAAATAAACTGATCTTCGGAAATTCCCCTCTTGCTGACAAATTACAACACAGATATTTATTGCTAAAAGTACTTCCAGGTTTTCCAATAGGAAATAATCGAAGTTTATGTTTACTTCGGGAATTAGCTTTGAATTGGGAATTTCATTCTCTCATTTTGGGAAAAAATAGTTGTTTTCACCATTGGGAACGGGTCCTTTTACCGGACTTGTTCAAAGAAGGAAAAAAAACGCTGTGTAGATATATACAGAGCTACAGATAGAGGGAGGGATTTTTGTTTTTAAAATTTAATTATTTCATAAGTCCGTAGTTACATTCTGTATTGTTGGTACTCATTTGAAATGTCTCGTCGAGACAATTCAAATGAGTACCAACAACAAAGGGTTTCAATGTAAAATAAAGTTTATAGACTGGTTTAAACCCCTCTTATCTGGACCCCTGTATACGGTAAGATACTATGGAATTAAAACCTATTTATTTTACATCGTTTGGGAAACAAGTTCTTACAACTTAGATTAAACCCTCTTGATTCTGCTTCCTTGAAAATTCACCAGTACATGTACTTGCACAAAATCTGTGGGCCAATGAAAGAACCAAGATCGATAGCGGGGAATCGAACTCAGGACCTTTGGGTCAAGAGGCTGACGCTCTTCCTCTAGATCAGGGACAGCACGCCATAAGATACCACTGTAAATGGTATACAGACTTACTAAAGGTAGACCTTTGTAGCTCTTAAAAAAGTGTAAAGAAGAATGCAGAAACTTCTATAAACTTACCGCTGACATGGGACTCGTGTTTGACCCTCAAATCAGGATTTTGACCCTCAAGTTCTGAAAATATCCTATTTTGACCCTTAGAAGTTTCTACTAAGGGGGTCAGCTTAACCCCCTTGAAAGAAAGTTCTAATGGTCAAAACTGGGAATCATCACTTAAATTTTCAATGTTGTATCTTGGATACTATTTAGAGTTCTACTATTTAATTTCTATCGACAAATTATTACAAGAAAAGGTCAAATCACTCTGCAACCTAGATAATTCTACCTACAATATGCATTATCTGTTGTGTTTGACCCTTCTAGAATAAGCTTTTACCCCCAGAATTTGATTGTAAAGGAGTCAATGACTCCTCAATTTCAAACACTAGCATTAGATGAAATAACAAATAGTCTTTCATCTGTCTGTTGATTTCAACAAAAGATGAACAATGTAAGGTGGCTATTGTATTCCGACTATCATAAAGTTAATTATGACCAATTTATTCAGCTGGAAATGCAAAAGACATGTCCAGAGCTGTTTTCTTGCAAGCTTTTTTGTTTAACTTCTCAAGACTAATTTCAGTATAATTTTTCTAGAACTCCAGAAAGCACACCACAACATAAAGCAGATGAGGAGGGAAGAATCTCACGTAAAGTTAAGAGTATGATTGTACCGATGATAAAAGCAGACTTGATGTCATCATCATCGTCATCATCAACATCATCATCATCAGTTACCATAGATACATACAGCAGCGATGAGGATGTTGATACAGCTGTGTTTAAAGGGGAAAGGTGAGTGGCATAGAAAATTCTGATAAAAAGTCAATTATATTGCAGTGACTGGTGTACATACCTTTGTTTCATGTTTTTACACCTGTACAGAGGATCAGCTTAATAGCAGCACCTATTTGAATGAAGAATAACTGGTAATAAGCAGGGTAACTTTCATCTGATATTCCTATTTCAGTCAGAAACACAATCTTGGAAGAGTACGATTACATTGTCGGCATAAGAACTAGCTGTGCATACATGTATAAATGCATAAATTACATTGGCCTGTTACAATTGATTGGTTCTATTTGTGTCCCCTTTCAATTTCACCGAAATGAAAAAAACACACATATTTTTGAAATCTATACATGTCTTTATATATATAATCCCAATACCAACGGCTTTCAACGTCACCAATCGGTACAATTAGGATGAGAACATGGTTAGCCAAAACAAATCACCTTTTCAAAGAAGGTCCGCTATATGTTTAATTCACGAGAGAAAAGAGTGTCGTTTTGAAAACACAGAAGCCTTCTACAAGGACAGGTGTTTGGTGGCGCATTTGATAATAGTCAGGTCATTCTCCAAAATTTATAGAGTGATGTTAACCAGTTACAAATAGGTTAAAGGTAAGATTATCAGCTTGTGATGTTGATGCTTCTATGTGTACTCTTGGATTCACTGCATCACTTGAAAATCAAAGTCAATACTTGTATTTTTAAAACATTTTGTCACGATCCTCCAATAAAAAAGGGTCATTGAACAAAAAAATTATTTCCATTATCTGGGAGTTTCTATTTTCAGAGGTCTGATAATTAGACATATTTTTCTTAGGCTAAAAAAGAAATGGTTTTGCGCTTGAGGCAATGAAGCCAATAACTGAAAATTCCCATTATCAGAGTTACTTATAAAGGGATTCAACTGTACAAGTATAACATTTCCACAGAGCCGTAAGCTTGACATTCAACTGAGGCGTATCAATCCGCCCCATAAGTGAGAGACAAATTACATGTGTCTCAATGACTTCTGTCTGTCTGTCTATCTCATGACCCCAGGGTTAGGAGCCAGATTGCTACTGATAGAGTTTACTGAGATTGTCTGATTGTAAGTCAAAGGTCTATTGATACAGGTACCCATTGATAGGCTGAAAATTTAGCATGAACAGAGGTATAGATAATAGGGGGTAACTCCATTCTAAAATTTTTATTTTGCAATGAAACCCTATAAAGTGGGTACTCATTTGAATCTCAATTCCAATAAGTACCCACAAGATAGGGGTTGAGTAAGGACTAGTGAAGTAATTAAATTTAGAATCCAAAATACCCCCTCTATCTGTAACTCTGATGACGGAGGAGGATTATAGAAAAATAAAAGCACAGTGTACATCTGAATAGTAAGGTTCTCATTCAATTGTACACCCTGGCTACTTGTAATCTTATCAAGATTTATAATCTTATTTATTGTGTTCCATTTCAGTTCAAATGGAGGTGTTGAGAGGCGAGTTAAGACCCTTTCCAATCCTAGTATAGGTAGTGGAGGGTCCAAGACTCTAGAGCCCAATGTCGACTTTGAGTTAGACGTTAAAGTGTTTATTGATAGTGGAAAATGTATTTTACATCCTAAAGAGAGCAGGGATGAAGAGGCTAAAAGGTAATGTATTGTTATACCTGATTACAAAAGTTTTGATGTGTCATAATTGTTAGAAGATGCATAGCCTGAAACTGGTAGAACTGTCTTTTCACACATGTCTTTGTAACAAAAAAAAAGGTCATTAAACCTGTTAATATTTTGGAACCACTTTGACCAATTATTAGTGGAAAACAGGAATCACAAAGCATTGTCAAAATTATGGACAACTCATTGCCAAAGTTTGATGTAATTCCATGCATTGAAAATTTCATCTTAGCTTTACTGACAATAATCCCTTGATTTGTTCCTAGTAAAAGTATGGGATTTCGTTCAAATTTAATTTCAACCAGGCTGCTTTGGCTAGTCTAATTTTGAATTGTGTAATTCGAAATCATTAGAAATAGCATCAATTTACACCATCATTGAAATGAGATGAGAGCATTATTTACACCATCATTGAAATGAGATGAGAGCATTATTTCTGTCTTGTCAAATATGAAAAATGACAGATTCAAAAATTAAACACATCAACTTGCTTTTACAAAATAATATATTTTTCCAGAAACAAGCGTGAGAAGACCCCTACCCCACTGACAGGAGATTCTATGGGTTCTCCCCAATCTAAAAGAAAGATGAAGAAACAGGAGACCGCGTCTCAGATTCCCAGTGGTAAAACTAAACAGGCCCCACAGCAACCCATCATAGAGAATACAGTGTTCTTCTTACCAGGGGTCGATGTCAAGGTAAGAAGATCTTTATTATCCCCTGCCCTTTGGTGAAGGAGATACAGTAATGGTCTCTGTCATTTTATCACTAAACTTGTCCAGATCATATCTCCTAAAGTATAAAAGCTATCAACTTGAAGCTTTATAGGGCAATAGATCTCATGGAGGAGAAGTGCAGTGCACAAGAACTACATCTGTTGCTTTCATAATTTATGGAGTTATTGCCCTTTGATTCGATTCAGTTAACTATCAAGCTTTGATGGTGGGGATGGCCATGTCCAACATGGCTCTTGTTTTTATAACTATTTAACTCAATTTGAATTATGGAAGGATTACAAGGGTGTAGATAAGGTTTATTGCCAGTCTAAAATTATTTTAAAATCATTTAGACCCTATGTTATGGGTACTCATTTGAATCGTCTTTCTGAGACAATTCAAATGAGTACCCTCAACATAGGTTTTGTGCAAGCTTTATTGAAATATTTGGTATTGAAATAAAAAAAAAACACCCTTCTATCTGTAACATTTGGCCATTGAAATGAAGAAAAATGAGACCACTTTCAACATACACAGTGGTAATACAAAACAGGCCCCACAACAACCCATCATAAAAACTACTGTGTTCTTTTTACCAGAGGTCGATGTTGTTCTTGAAATTTGAAAGACACAAAAGGGTTATTATTTGTTAATCGATTATGATGTCTTTTAGGTACACTACAATTCCAAGACAGACCATGTGAACTCTCCATCTAACACACTTGGTGATTCAGTAGATCAACCTGATGCCACTCTGAAGATTGATGAATCCAATACTAGTGGGTTTTGTAGGGTGAGACAGAATGTGAAGAAAGCCAGTCTATATGCTTGGTTATCACTGCAGTCTTTACCTGAGGTATGTTGAATTATTAGCTAGGGATTAGGTTGCTAAGTGACAGCTTTTATTGGGATGAAAGTATGCCACGATGCATTTTTTCTGAAAAAATTCAATTTATATCATAAGTCAGTGAGTTTTCTTACGACTTTGAGAAGCTTTATGACCATCTCTTCAAAATGAAGGAAAATTTTAAATTGTTTTATAATGTTTGTCACAATGAAGCAATGATCCATACACCTTTTGAAGAAGGCCTGACAATGCTTCAAAAAATTCAATGAAAATTTAGTGCTATTGAAAGAGTTAATATGCCATTCTTCAATATGTTTCCAATTTTCTATACCTCCTAGATTGATTATTTGTTTGGTGTTCGATACCACTTTCAACCACTTTTGGTTACCTGTTATTTTTTACACCAGTACCCTGTGGCAGATCCAGAGAGAGTTCAAATGAACCACCTCAAATTACTTCATTGAAAATGACAAATTTAATCAAAACTTTGCAACATGAGGAAAACAATTCTCTTTTTGTAGTGTTTGAATCACAGGAACTTGAAATTCCACCAATAAAATATATCTTATGGACAGAATTTGAGCAATTTGTCCAATAGTATCCCTATCTATATAGATAGGGATACTACTGGACTAATAACTCGAATCTAGGCCGATATAAAAAAAAACCCTATATAGAAAACCTGGATCTGTTGCAGGTAAACAACATTTCAACCAAGCCATGAACTGCCCATCCCACTTAGGCCAAATACTTATCATTAGCCACTTGGTGGGTGACAAATGACGCTTGTTACAATGACTTATGTCCAATGCAGGATGAAAGTTGGTGGAGTCAGTATTTGAACTCATAATCAAAGGTTTGACAGCCTAAAGCAATACCAATTGAGCCAGCCAGGCTCGCCCCCACCCCTTTTTTTTGGAACAGGTCATTTTGTGTGACTGGAATTGAGAAATATTTGTGTTATGGCAACAGCTCTACCTTTTTTAGCTCACCTGAGCACAACGTGCTCAAGTGAGCTATTGTGATCACCTTTTGTCCGGCGTCCGTGCGTCGTCCGTCGTGCGTTGTCCGTCGTGCGTCGTCCGTCGCCTATCAACAATTTCTTTAAACAACATCTCCTCCTAAACTACTGGGCCAATTTAAACCAAACTTGGCAGAAATGTTCCTTAGGTGGTCCCCTTTAAGAATTGCTAAAAGAATTGAAATCGGTGAAAAACTCTGGTTGCTATGGCAAATTTAAGAAAATCTTTAAAATTCTTCTTCTTCTGAACCAGCAGCCCTACAGCCTTGAAATTTGGTATGGATGATCAGCTCATAGACCTTAATAAAAATAGCTAAAATCATATCTGTTGGGCCACCAGGTGCAGAGCATCAGGGGGGAGGGGGTAGTACTTTGGGTAAATTTTGTAATCTTTAACCTTCTTCTTCTTCTGATCATGAAGGCCTACAGCCTTAAAATTTTGCATGTATCATCACGTCATAGACCTTAATAAAAATAGCTAAAATTATATGTGTAGGGCCACCAGGTGCGGAGCACCAGGGGGGAGGGGGTAGTACTTTGATGAAAATTTTGTAATCTTTAACCTTTTTCTTCTTCTAAACCAGGAGACCTACAGATTTGAAAATTGGCATGGAGGATCAGCTCATAGACCTTAATGTAAATAGCTAACATCATGACTGTAAAGCCACCAGGTGCGGAGCACCAGGGGGGAGGGGGGAGTACTTTTGTGAAAATTTTGTAACTTTTAATCTTCTTCTTCTTCTGAACCACAAGCCCTACAGACTTGAAAATTGGCATGGAGGATCAGCTCATAGACCTAAACGTAAATAGCTAACATCATGACTGTAAAGCCACCAGGTGCGGAGCACCAGGGGGGAGTACTTTTGTGAAAATTTTGTAACTTTTAATCTTCATCTTCTAATGAACCAGGAGCCCTACAGACTTCAATATTGGCATGGATGATAAGCATATGGAACTAAAATAAAATAGCTAAAATCATGAATGTAGGGCCACCAGATGCGGAACATTAGGGGGCAGGGGGTAGTACTTTGGATCAATTTTGAAATCTTTAAACTTCTTCTAATGAGCCAGGAGTCCTACAGACTTGAAAATTGGTATGGATGATCAGCATATGGACATATATTGAAATAGCTAAAATCATGACTGTAGATTCACCAGGTGCAGAGCATCTTGGGGGAGGGGGGAGTGCTTTGTTGAGAATTTTGAATCCCTACAGCCTTTATATTTGACATGGATTGATCAACTCATTAAAGAAAACTTTAAAAGTCTCAGACTCGGCCTGTATATCTGGCATAGATTAGCTGATCACAGACCTTTTATGGAAAAAGCTTAAATAAATAATGTTCAGGGGAGGAGCAGAGGGGGGGGGAATGATTATTTCAAATGTTATCTGATTGAATAAGTGAAAATCTCTTTTTCTGTGGTTGCATGGACATACCTAGGTAATGAAGCTTTTTTCTCAGGTGAGCGACCCAGGGCCAACGGCCCTCTTGTTGGAAAGATTGCTCTTGTATTAAGAAATGAACCATGTTTAAGAATCCTTGTGTTCAAATTCTTGATTCTACCTAGCACTGTAACATTTGATTGTTTTTTTAGGAGATGGTGATAAGTCCATGTCTTCTAGACTATTTAGAACAAGCATTAGAACCCATACCAATTACACTGTCATCACAAATCAAGAAAGGTTGGTGTTTTATTTAACCCTTGTCATGCTGAATAAAAACTTTGGTAAAATTGTTTTAAAAACATAGTGCCAAAAGAATGGGATAAACTTATTGTGAGTCAGTATTTCTTTGAAAATGTAATTTTCAAACTCTCTTCGTGTACAATGAATAATTATGATAATCCCGGTTCAGCATTACAATGGTAAAGATGAAAACAGATTAGCAACAACTGATCCTGTTGCCCTTCAATTACAATCACATAGAGAGGGAACAACATAGCATACATTTGAAAAGATATTTGAAAAAAAAAGAATTTGCTTTGTCAATCTGAACAACATTTCTAGATTCAGAAAAAACTGATCAAAATTGAGAATGATGATCAGTCTGAGATCTGTTGTGAGAATTTTCTAGAAAAAAAGGAATTTTACTTTCCCAAAGTGGCCCTACAAAAAGAATCAAAGTCTTATGTTATATCTTATGTAATTATTAGATGTGATAAAACTGCTGAATATCATAAACATTCATATGTCATCTTCAGCCCTGCTGACAAGTCCATTGAAAAATTCAATATTGCTTGCAAGACAGTGTAACGTTTGTTAATTTTTTTCTGATTATGAAACCTGTCATGTCCTTTGTAACAAAAATACCCCTATGTACAATATATATGTTTCAGATACATCCAACACAACTAATGCCATTGATATGGACCTAAGTGCCTCCTACAACTCCATTGGTGCTCCCATAATGTTGGGATCATTTCCTGTAGATGTGGTTGTATTAATCAGGGTAGAACCGTCTGTGATCAAGTTCAACTGTCACCCTGTCTCCAGGGTAGAATGTTTGCTTCAGGTAAATAGTAAATGTCTTTTTCAAAGAGTCTAAGCTATATTGGTGCTCCCATAATGCTGGGATCATTTCCTGTAGACGTGGTTGTGTTAATCAGGGTAGAACCGTCTGTGATCAAATTCAATTGTCATCCAGTCTCCAGGGTAGAATGTTTGCTTCAGGTAAAGATCTCTAAAATAATCAAATAGGCATTCAGATAGAAGGAGTTGTTTCAATTTTAAATAAAAATTTCAGTTAGCTGTTGAATAAAGCATATGTTGTGTGTACTCATTGGAATTGTCTTGATGAGACAATTTCAATGAGTACCTGTAATAAAGTGTTTGAATGAGAAAAAACAGATCAAGATTACAATTACTTGCTCTAATCTGGTGCTCCTATAATTCTGGGATCATTCCCTGTATACATGGTATTATTAATCAGGGTTGAACCATCTGATCAAGTTTAACTTTTATCCTATCTTGAGGTAGGTAAGTCTGAAAAAGTCTATGGCTAGCTCCAGATAGAGTAATTTAATTGACTTTAAAAAAAAAAAAAAAAAAGATTATCAGTCAAATGAAACCTATGTTGTGGGTGCTCATTGAAATCATCTCAATAAGATGATTTCAATCAGTACACACAACCTAGAATTTTGATGAGAAATAGCAGATTAAAAGTATCATCACTCGCACATAACCTGAGCTTTAATCATGGTAGAATTATCTGTGAATCAAGTTAAATTGTCAGGCTGATTCCAGAGTAGAATGCCTGCTACAGGTTTATGAATAACTATTGTAATGTAATGCCCCCCTTCGAAGAAGAGAAATTTTGCGATTCTGGCCTACCATCTTTATATATCCTGACGTACATGTAGGACAGGTCAACGTAGCATAATGTAGATTGCACAAGTTCCATGTGTTTCAAATTCCGAAAAGTGAATTATCTTTTTTCTTCACTGTAATACAATTTTCTTTCAAAGAATGTGAAGTGTGACCATCAGGACATGACAATATGAATGAGTTCCTCCAATATATTGTTCGAAACGTAATGATATATAAATTCACAATATTGTTGAGCATGCCTGAGTGAATAAGACATAGTTGTTACTATGATAAAATTGTGTATGTGCGTTAAAGCATTAGTGTGTCGATCTAGAGTCAGCTCCTACAACTATAAATGAATTTCAAAATAACATGACATAATTATTCTCCATTACGGGTAGATGACCCATTTGAAGGAAATTTTCAGATAGCACCATGATTATGATCACACTCAAAGTCAAACTTAAATATTGAGCTTGTCCAGAGCATAGTTCCTACATTTACAGATGGATTTCAAAATTATTTTGCACAATTTTTTCCCTCATGAGTAGATGTGCTATTTGAAAGGAATTTTCACATAGCTCTAAGGTAAAGGTCACAGCTGTAGGCCAAAAGTTGGAATTAGATCTATCCTTAGCCACAGTAAAAATATTTAGAGCTCCACACCCTCTGCCATAGAACAATTACCTTGTTCAAATGTGATCTGTTAATTGATTCTTCCTGCATTCAGGTTCCCTCTCTTGAGCTTGTGTTTTCCACAAAGAGATCTGATGTTGAAGGGTTAATGTCTGCTGATGGAACACCTCCCCTCAAAACTAAATGTAAGATAATTAATGTGATTTGTTATTGATAAATACAATAAATGGCCAAATAATTTAAAGGCCATGTGGCTGCTTAGGAGATTCTGTGAGGTGGTAAATCAACAGCCGAGTGGTTAAAGGTCGGAAGTGTACTTGTGGTGTAATGTTTTAGCATTGAAGTTTTAAATTCAGGGTAAGGGGTTAAGTGTACTCCTTTACAAATTATCAACAAAAATTCCAAAGACTATCTGGTATCTCTATTTAACTGATTCAATGATAACTCAATGATTTCTTATATTGCAACATTTGATGTGGAAAAAACTAAATAGAAAGAAACATTCTTAATGCTTCCTTAATACAAATTTACATTGAAATACTGACATTGTCTTGACTCTTTCTTTATGTGCTTTTTGCTAGAAGCCATGTTCATGTAAAAGCTTGAACTTATTATTTTAAAAAAATCATATATAATTTCTTGCAGTTGGCAAAAAAATCAGTCGAGAGCGAAATCTGAGTGGAGGTAGGTCAGGACATGACACAAGGACTCGTACAGGCAGCACAGTGTCGTCAGAGATAGGCGTGCCTTCGTCATCAGGTGGTCTCAGTGTTACAGGTTGTCTGTCTGACTTCTCTCTGTACATCTTCCATCCTTATGGTGGGGGACAGAGAAAGGCAGGGGCGCAGACTTCACCTAGGTTGTTAGGTAGGTATATACTTTGAGGGGTCAATGTAAAACTACTTTTTTTACGAGTATAAATTTAACCACTTATTTAGTAATAGTTTTTCATTGAACCCTCCATTTTTATACAAAAGGAATGTAATCATAATAAGAGAAGGAAAAAATGAAAGACTTCACTTCTAATTTGCATTTATGATGTAAGTTTTTGGAATATTATGTAAAGTATGGAATAGCCAATACTTTTTGCTTGTTATCAAATCGAAAACACTTTTTGAAGTTGAACAATTTATTTTGTCTTACTTAAAAAATGAACTTTGAAACTATATGTAGCCTTGGTTATTGTAAATGTACTTCCATGGTACAGATCAGTCTATTATGCACAGGCTTCAAATGATAAAAAAAAAATCAAGAACACACATATCTCATAAGCTCATTCTCTTATCATTCTATCAGCCAGCTCAGTTGCAGGACCTTTTCAGGGTCTTGGCATTAAGATGCGCCTACTCTATTCATCATTTAAGTTGCAATGATTTTTCTCATGCATGATATTAAAGGTTTTTATGAAAAGGAAGTTGTTTATGTCATAATGAAGCTTATTAGATAACTTATTTTCACACAATTTTGCTTTTTGACAACATTCTGGAAAATGAAAAAAATGTTTGTGATAAGTAATTTATTCAATCTCCAAAATGTTTTCTCCCTAAAATAGCAAAGTTTTTATCAACCAAGAGTTTTTGGTTTGTTTGTTTAGTTGTTGTTTTTTTTTTGTTTGTTTTTTAGCTCACCTGAGCACGAAGTGCTCAAGGTGAGCTTTTGTGGTTAGGTTGATGTCCGTCGTCAGTCATCCATCGTCCGTCGTCAATATTTGCCTTGTATGCACTCTAGAGGCCACATTTTTGCCCAATCAACCTGAATTTTGGTCGAAATTGAGTCAACTAGGGTCAAAAACTAGGTCACAGGGTCAAATCATAGAAAAACCTTGTATGCACTCTAGAGGCCACATTTTTTTCCCAATCAACCTGAAATTTTGTCAGAATGAATGTCTTGATGAAATCTCAGACGAGTTCGAAATTGGGTCAACTGGGGTCAAAAACTAGGTCACGGGGTCAAATCATAGAAAAACCTTGTATACACTCTATAGGCCACATTTTTTGCCCAATCAACCTGAATTTTGGTCAGAATGATGGTCTTGAAAAAATCTGTTGAGTTTTAAATTGGGTCAACTGGGGTCAAAAACTAGGCCACAGGGTCAAATCATAGTAAAACCTTGTATGCACTCTAGAAGCCACATTTTTTGCCCAATCAACCTGAATTTTGGTCAGAATGATTGTCTTGATGTTATCTCGGACAAGTTTTAAATTGGGTCAGCTTGGGTCAAAAACTAGGCCACAGGATCAAATCATAGTAAAACCTTGTATGCACTCTAGAAGCCACATTTTTTGCCCAATCAACCTGAATTTTGGTCAGAATGATTGTCTTGATGTAATCTCGGACAAGTTTTAAATTGGGTCAGCTTGGGTCAAAAACTAGGTCACAGGATCAAATCTTAGAAAAACCTTGTATGCACTCTAGAAGCCACATTTTTTTCCCAATCAACCTGAAATTTTGTCAGAATGAATGTCTTGATGAAATCTCAGACGAGTTGGAAATTGGGTCAACTGGGGTCAAAAACTAGGTCACGGGGAAAAATCATAGAAAAACCTTGTATACACTCTTTAGGCCACATTTTTTGCCCAATCAACATGAATTTTGGTCAGAATGATGGTCTTGAAAAAGTCTGTTGAGTTTTAAATTGGGTCAGCTTGGGTCAAAAACTAGGCCACAGGATCAAATCATAGTAAAACCTTGTATGCACTCTAGAAGCCACATATGTTGCCCAATCAACCTGGAATTTGGTCAGACTGATTGTCTATATGAGATCTTGAATGAGTTCGAAATTTGGTCAACTGGGGTCAAAAACTAGGTCACAGAGCCAAATCTTAGAAAAACCTTGTATGCACTCTAGGGGCCTCATTTTTTGCCTGATCAACCTGAATTTTGGTCAGAATGATGTTCTTGATGCAATTCTTGATGAGTATTAAATTGGGTCAACAGGGGTCAAAAACTAGCTCACATGGTCAATTCTTAGACAAACCTTGTATTCACTCTAGAAGCCACATATGTTGCCCAATCAACCTGAAATTCGATCAGAATGATTGTCTTGATGAAATCTCCGAAGAGTTCTAAATTGGGTCAACTGGGGTCAAAAACTAGGTCACAGGATCAAATCTTATAAAAACCTTGTATGCACTCTAGAAGCAACATTTTTGTCCAATCAACCTGAAATTTGGTCAGAATGAATGTCACGATGAAATCTGGGACGAAATTGGGTCAACTAGGGTCAAAAACTAGGTCACATAGTTGAATCTTAAAAAACCTTGTTTGCACTCTAGAGGCCACATTTTTTGCTTGATCAACCTGAAATTTGATCAGAATGATTGTCTTGATGAAATGTCGGACAAGTTCGAAATTGGGTCAGCTGGAGTCAAAAACTATGTCTTGGGGTCAAATCTTAGAAAAACCTTGTATGCACTCTAGAGGCCCCATCTGTTGTTCAATCAACATGAAATTTTGTCAGAATGATTAAATTGATGCAATTTTTGATGAGTATGAAATTGGGTCAACTGGGATCAAAAACTAGGTCACGGAGTCAAATAATAGAAAATCCTTGTAAGTCAACCTGAAAATTGTAAAAAGGTATTATCAGGTTTTACAGAGGCAGGAGAATATTGAAAAAAAATTGACAGTTCATTCAGGTGAGCGATTAAGGGCCACTATGGCCCTCTTGTTTTTTAAATCAAACCAGTCTAGAATTTTGCCATCTGTTCATGGGTCAAGATTTAATTACAGGCAATATTCAGGAACAAAACATTCTAGGAGAAATAACCAGAAAAGACTCACTTAGTTTGAATGTGGAGTTTATCAACCTGAATATATCCAGAAGTCGTAAACTAGAAATCAAGAATGAAGGCCTAGCAGGACTAGCTTCAGATACATCCAATACAGTCAGGTTCTCAGGTAATTTAACCCTTGTCATGCTGAAATAATTTAATTTTGATTTATTCCGTCAAATTTAGTGTATTCTGATTTGCTGAAATATAGTTTTATTCCTAAATGAAATTAATTTTAGGTACGCAGCTATTTTGTAAGCTTCTGTACCAATTAGTCCAAAAATAATTCTGTCTGATTTTGAGAAATGTCTACATTTTTACTTCATGATATTAAATTATAAGTTATGAAGAGAGTATTTGTTTATTTCATGGAGGTATGAAACTATATACTTAATCACACTTAAGTATGAATCTGCTTTGCACAATCAAAACAAAAAGGATGTGCTTACCTTTCACTTTTAAAATGATGAGCACATATTTGGTTAACTTAATTAGGTATATAGATAAAATAAAACAATCTCACTGTAATTATGCTAAGTTTCATACCTCCATGAAGTAAAAAGATAATCTTTGTTTATAATTAATATGATGCAATAAAGTAAAGATTTTGTCTGTTTTTAATGAGCTTTTATAACAAAACTACTTTGTTCATACAAAAGTCATGCAAAATTATTATATGTTCATTTTTTTTTTTACATGGAGGTATGAATAAAACTTTCCAGCAAGTCAGAATTTTCTATAAACAGACTAGAAATTTTATTCATAACATGATACAATTTCAGCTGTGTGTGACATAGGAACTGCGGCATTCAAGTATGACATGAGAAGGTTGTCCGAGATTCTGTCATTTCCAAAGTCGTGGTATCGACGGAATCTAGCCAGAAGGTTGTTCTTGGGGGATGAGAGTTGGATTCTAGAGGAGGAAGGTAAGATAGGAAAACTTTTCGGGGTTATAACTAGCAGATAATTTAAGGGTCAGAACAAAACTATTGTAAGTGCCTATGAATTCATAGGCACTTACAATAAATTTGCACTACCTCCCCACCCTCCATGATCTTTTTGAAAATATTTTTTCAATTTGAAATAAATGTTCTTTAAAATGTGAAAGAATTGATAAACAAGGAAACAGAAATGAAATACTAACATCATATTAATCAAGAAACAGAAAAAGATAATTATGTAAAATCATGCTGGCTGATTATTTGCTCATTGACTACTAACTTAAATGGTTGCCTGCGTGTCTTACGTAGATATGTCTACATCTTGAGCTCAACTGTCTTTCAGAGAAATTTCAAAGTATTGCAATATCCTTGAAGTCTGTGTTTTTGTTGTTGTTGTTGTGCAAAAACTTTGACATTTAGTTATATCTCTTGTTCTACGAAAGGCATTCATTTGAAACTTGGAATTAATTTCACTATCAAAAGAACAACCTTCACCATCAAGGGGAATATCTCTAGATGCATTTTTATGCAATTATACACCATTTTCAACTTAGATTTTTTATCACCAGCACTCATCAGCTGAGCGCAGGTAGAGCTCTTTTGAACAATAAACTTGAGTTTCATGTATATCTGACTTTACATTTTAACTGAAGAGTTCTCAAAATTCTTTTTCCCAAAAATTAGGATCAGTTTGACATGTTCCTGTAAACTGTTGAAGTTTTTATACTGTCATGATGTTGTAGTTTGGATTATTGTGTTGCTGTTGTTGTTTTAGTAAAAATTGTTACTTTTATTGAGTTTATCTTTTTAAGGTAGTGGACCCATAATTGTTCCGCAATGTTTGAAAGCTTATGATCTTTCACAATGTTGACCGAGGTTTCCCTAATGAGAATCATTAGGAAACTTTGGTTAACATTGTTAAAGTCCATAACGTCTAAAATATTGTGGAACTATTATGGATCCACTACCTTAATTTCATAGAAAGGTTCTTGACTTAGTTTTATTTGACACTCAGTATATTGAAAAGTGTGTGGCAATCTTTTCTGTATGTAATTTGCACCTATTTACTTCTTTGTTGTTTAGTGACTTTATAAGGCAATCACCTCAGAGAATATTATTAATATGAGAAAAGTGATTTTATAAGAAATAATTATAAAACCTTGAACATGCCTTTTTCCAGTTAACCCTCACAGATGCTTTATGTATGTTAATGCATGGTAATAACATTTATAATCTCTTTCAAGTCTGTGATTTAAGATCCACTGGAGAACTGTTTGTTGCTTGAAGTTTTGGTCTTATTTATATCCAAATGTATAATTTTGGTCAATTTACAAAGACAAACAGAAACTTTTGAGATCAACAACATTTAGATGTTCATGTTTTTATAAAAAAAGGTAGAAATTTCTATTTGGTAAAAGTTTTATTCATTTCTTTAAAGTTAAACCTTATTTACCCTTACAGCTGAATACAAAAATGGGTGTAATTATATCTCTGGTAAAAATTAGATATCTGTACCAACTATTGTATTACTCATTTATTTTTCCCAAGTTAAAGAGTTTGCCTTAGTAAATTACATTTTTGTAAAAGAATAAATGTAAAATACCTCATCTATTTGACTGAAAATACACAAATATAACACAAATTTTGCAGATATTGATCTGCATTTTACCAATATGAACAATTCATTGGTTGTTGAATTCAGAGACACAATGAGTGTTGAATTGAGATTTTTGTTTTATGTGTATTTTCATAGCTAAAAGTGGTTTTCTTTTTTCATCCATTTATTAGGCCCTCTTCGAAGAAGAGGGAGTATAATGCTTTGCATTTGTTGGTTGGTTGGTCGGTCCGTAGAACATTTTATTGTCTGGAGCACATTTCAAAAAATATGCATGCTAGAAGCCTGAAACCTCACAGGTGGATAGATCTCATTGATGATAAGTGCAGTGCACAAGAACAATAACTCTACTTGTCATATTTTATGAATTTTGACCTTTGTTGATTGACAAAGAATAGGCTTTTGATCTGCTTTTATTTGGGGCATAAATGTTTTACAAACATCTCTTGTTTAATGTTGTTTGCATGATTGTTGTTGTTTTCAGACAGTTCAAGCCTTTCATCCAATACCTCGTCTTTAGGACTGGGGGAGGGGCTTGGTGTATTTTACCCGTCTACTCCCGCCTTTCCCACCTCCTCTGCCATGCATGATTACCCAATTAGCGATCTTGCGTCACAGCTAGGACATCATAGAAGGGGCTCATCAGGGGACAAGAATAAGATTCAGATTAGTTCTGATTTTAGGCGAGAGCTGACCCATAGGAGATCAGTCAGTGATTCAAAAGGTGTGGTATTCTTGATATATATCACCATAAGGTAGTGGACCTGTAATAGTTTGGCAACATTTCAGAACTCATGAACATTCACAATTTTGATCAAGGTTTCCTAATGAAATCATTAGGAAGCCTCAGTCAACACTGTTTAAGTTAAAAACTACTGAAACATTGCAGAAATATTACAGGTCCACAACCTTAAAAGACCTGGGTTTAATGGATTTCATCAAGGAATCTTTTTTGAGGCCTATGAAGGAAAAAGATAAGGAAACATTTTGGGAAAAAAAATGCTTGTTACACATTAGAAGTAATTTCTTCATTGTCAACATTGTTAGCAATCCTAGAATTTCCAAAACTAAAAATTGACGTCTACATCTTCTTTAACCCTTGTCATGCTGAATGAAAACCTTGTCCATTAAAACCAATGTACGGAAATGGCTGGATGCACTTATTGTGAGGCAGTATTTAATTTTGAAATCTCAATTTTTAATTTTTTATGCTCCCACATCATTTGCATAGTGAATTTCACTCATTGATGACATAAAAACTTTAAAGTTAGGTATGACTTTTGATTGGTAAGACTCTAACTGTTGAAAGTTGGTATAAGGCAGCAGTTTTAGAAAATCAAAAGACTTAAATTTAGGATTTCCATATTCATGTATCAAACCACTGTTCTAAAAAAATGGCAGTTGTGGGGGCATTGGTGTTTAACAAAAACATCTTGTTCTAATTTAGAAAGGAAAATCTGGTGATATAGGCTAATTTGCAGGCTGATCTTTGTCTATATCTCCTGCCAAAGCAGGAACAATCCTGGTTCAGTCT
The DNA here is from genome assembly GCA_948146395.1 of Fragum whitleyi. Classification (NCBI taxonomy): domain Eukaryota; kingdom Metazoa; phylum Mollusca; class Bivalvia; order Cardiida; family Cardiidae; genus Fragum; species Fragum whitleyi. The sequence goes on from OX411549.1 coordinate 39,801,582, forward strand.
GAAAAGAGATAAATTGGACTTGTCTTTAATTTTGTCTGGTAAGGGGTTAAAAGCACTTTCCTATAACTTGATTGAAAATAAATGTGTGTATGGGTACAGATGAGTTACTTAACTTTAAAAATCTGAATCTCTGAATGATACCTTGGGCAACATAAACATTATACCTGTTTTGAGCGACCTTGGCTACATATAGAGTAAAACAGTATACAGTAAGCAACCACTAACGGTATCACCAAAAAGCGGTCTTTAAAGAATATGGCCGCTCAATACACATTTTGTTTACTAAAAAGATGCCTAATTTTTGAAGAATGCATTTTGAAGTGCATTTAATTGTGAATAATCCTATGCTGTTAAAACTCATTACAATTGTCTCATAGAGACGATTCGGGTGAGTTTGAACAAGATATGAGTCATTTTCAACCAATATTTGACCAACAATACTTCAGATATTTCGATTAAAAGAAGGAGATTTTGAAACGGCCCCTTAATAAAAATGATTGCATAATAGACGTGGTTGCTCAAGCAAGATTGTCTGTACTTGAATCATCATGTTTACACACTTGCAATAAGTACCAACAACAATGAGTTCAATTTCCAACCTATACCTTTACCCCTGAATACACTGGATCTAACCAACCACATAACACCTTGACCTTGTATTCACAGATTATGAATTTTGATTTGTATTTGAGTTTAAAGTAAAGAAGCTTTCTCATTTTAAGGATTTTTTTTTTTAAATTGGCAATCTGAGGGAAGTCATAACATCAAAAAGATCAATATATTGTAGCCTTTCTATCAAATGTCAACTTTTTCAGATAAGGCAATTTCTACACGAATGACAAAATTTGATGATGTAGATTTGTTTAACAAACTGGCAATTGGACAAGAAACGTAGTGTCATTTTGAATGAATGTGGTCTGGTAAAGTTTCAAAAATCATTTAAGTTATAAATGATTACACCTTTGAATAGAAAATGATGGAAGAGAAATTACTAGCAAAATCATTAAGTGCATAACTGCTTTTGACAAACTAAATTGATAGTACCTGAATACATGGTTTGTTTTGTGATTAGCTTGCTTTGAAGGAAATTAATCATATTCTAATATGCTTAATAAAACTTTATTTGAACTTAGTTTTGAGATTTTTTATCAATATTGGAATAAAAATCATTGTCAAAAATATTGCTGCAGCATTATAGTTATACTGTATTTTGTCTAGCATTCGAATTTGAGCTTGAATTTCATGGATATTTTTACCTATGGACATGTACATGAATATGTTCAGCTCAACTCTTGTCACTCATGACCTAGTATATTCCTTTTTAGGAAGGAAGGACAAAGATCACCCAGTTAATAATATAGATGGCCCAGTGTAAAACAGTTGTAACTGCCTATAAACAAATAGGCAGTTACAACTGTTTTGCACTGAGTCGTTGCTTATGCAGTCTGACTTAAGTCTATAATTGAATTTTCAAAAAAAAAAAAAAAAAACACACACACAAAAAAAACAAAAATCGGCCAAATAGCTTAAAAAATTTAATTTTGAGATATACGGGTAATTTGGAAAAAAGTTTGTTGCTGCAGAAAAACAGTTTAAAAAGTTTATATCTTTCTTTTTCTTATGATAATAGTTCATAACTGGATGACCATTCAAAAGATTGTATTTTGATTAAAATAGAAAATGTCCCTTCTACATAGGAAAACCATTTAAAAAGATAAGTGTATTTCCATGAAATGAATATTATTTTATAATTTGGAAGAAAACTTGGACTTCTTAATTATGTGTGTTGTGAAATTGATATACCATTTAGTTGCTTGTTTTGTTTCTGTTTAGCTTTTACTTGAATTTTAAAGTTCTCCTCAGTTTATCAATGAAAAATTGTCAATTTTTTGCTTAAATCTTATAACTATAGAGATTTTTAGCTCACCTGAGCACGAAGTGCTCAAGGTGAGCTTTTGTGGTCGCATGATGTCCGTCGTCTGTTGTCCGTCGTGTGTCGTCCGTCGTCAACATTTACCTTGTAGACACTCTAGAGACCACATTTTTTGCCAGATCAACCTGAAATTTGGTCAGAATGATTGTCTTGATAAAATCTTGGACGAGTATGAAATTGGGTCAAGTGGGGTCAAAAATAAGGTCACAGGGTCAAATTTTGGAAAAACCTTGTAGACACTGTAGAAGCCTTATTTTTTCCTTAATCAACCTGAAAATTGCTCAGAATCAATTTCTTGATAAAATCTAGGTCAAGTTCAAATCTGGGTCAAGTGGGGTCAAAAATGAGGTCACAGGGTCAAATCTTAGATAAACCTTGTAGACACTCTAGAAGCCATATTTTTTGCTCAATCAACCTGATAATTGGTAAGAATGATTGTCTTAATGAAATCTCGTCAAGTTCCAATCTGGGTCAAGTGGTGTCAAAAATGAGGTCAAGGGGTCAAATCTTAGATAAACCTTGTAGACACTCGAGAAGCCACAATTTTTGCTCAATCAACCTGAAAATTGGTCAGAATGAATGTCTTGATGAAATCTATGTCAATTTCAATTCTGGGTCAAGGGGGGTCAAAAATGAGGTCACAGGGTCAAATCTTAGATAAACCTTGTAGACACTCTAGAGGCCACATTTTTTGCCAGATGAACCTGAAAATTGGTCAGAATGATTGTCTTGACAAAATCTTGGGCATGTTCGAAATTGGGTCAAGTGGGGTCAAAAATGAGGTCACAGGGTCAAATATATGAAAAACCTTGTAGACACTGTAGAAGCCTTATTTTTTCCTTAATCAACCTGAAAATTGCTCAGAATCAATTTCTTGATGAAATCTAGGTCAAGTTCAAATCTGGGTCAAGTGGGGTCAAAAATGAGGTCACAGGGTCAAATCTAAGATTAACCTTGTAGACACTCTAGAAGCCATATTATTTGCTCAATCAACCTGAAAATTAGTCAGAATGATTGTCTTGATGAAATCTCGGTCAATTTTGAATCTTGGTCAAGTGGGGTCAAAAATGAGGTCAAGGGGTCAAATCTTAGATAAACCTGGTAGACATTCTAGAAGCCACAATTTTTGCTCAATCAACCTGAAAATTGGTCAGAAGGATTGTCTTGATGAAATCTCAGTTTAGTTTCAAATTGGATCAAGTGGGGTAAAAAATGAGGTCACAGGGTCAAATATATGAATTACCTTGTGCACACTCAAGAAGCCACAATTTTTGCTCTATCAACCTGAAAATTGGTCAGAATGATTGTCTTGGTGAAATCTCGGTTTAGTTTCAAATTTGGGTCAAGTGGGGTCAAAAATGAGGTCAGGGGTCAAACCTTAGAAAAACCTTTTAGACACTCTAGAAGCTTTAATGATTGCTTAATCCACATGAAAAATGGTCAGAATGATTGGCTTGATGAATTCTAGGTCAAGTTCAAATCTGGGTCAAGTAGGGTCCAAAATTAGGTCACAGGGTCAAATCTTAGATAAACCTTGAAGACACTCTAGAAGCCATATTTTTTGCTCAATCAACCTGAAAGATGGTCAGAATGATTGTCTTGATGAAATCTCTGTTTAGTTTCAAATTGGGTCAAGTGGTGTCAAAAATGAGGTCACAGAGTCTAATCTTGGAAAAACCTTGTAGACACTCTATAGGTCATAATTTTCCCAATCATCATTAGAATGTGTCAGTTTGATAGTCTTTTTAAAATCTTAGTCTGGTTTGCATTTGGGTCAAGTGTGGTTTTAAACTAGGTTAAGAGGTCAGATCTTAAGTCCATTAACTCAGGTGAGTGATTTAGGGCCACTATGGCCCTCTTGTTTTAAAGTTGTAGTAACGAGTTTTGAAAGAAAATTGACAAAATACAGAAAATGTCACATTGTAAATAGATTTCACACTACATTACCTTTTATTGTAGGTCATTCAGTCCCCCAGTCACCTACTGATGCTACACATTCAGCCCAGGATTTCTTCCCTGGTTCATCACAACCAAGTCCTATCACTGGCACACAGACACCTTCAGCCACACCGGGTAACAGGTTGAAGTCTCGACGCAGCAGTCAACAACAGACAATGCGCAATGTGTCTGTACGATCTAGCGGAGAGAGAAAGTCTGCAGGCTGGGAGACTCTTGTGTTGTATGCTGTTAATTTATCACAACTCGATGTCAATGTGAACATGAGCAATGTTATGGGAAATACTGTGTAAGTTGGACCGAGGTTCTTAGTTCATTGTTACATGCCTTCTATATTTGTCTTTGAGATTTAGCGGAGAGAGAAAGTCTGTGGGCAGGGAGACTCTTGTGTTGTATGCTGTCAACCTGTCACAGCTTGATGTCAATGTGAACATGAGTAATGTTATTGGAAATACTGTGTAAGTGGGGATCTAGATTCTCAATTGTGCCTCTTTGTGACAATCCCAATAATTTTTAGCTCCACTGGCCGAAGGCCATCTGTCGTGTGTCCATCTGTCCAATGGGCAGATTTTAAAGAAACTTGGTAGAAACAATCCTTGGTTGACCCTCTTCTTAAACTGCTTCAGAAATTTTGATTGACTCCAAAGTATGGGTGTGGCATGGATGTTCTTTGGGTGACCATTTACTTAAATTGTTCAAGTTATTTTAATTGACCTTGAGATATGGGCGTTGCAGGGTGGGGCATTTTTCATGTTAAAATCTTTAAAAAATCCTCTCCTCTGAAACCATTGGGCTGATTTCAATGAAGTTTGGCATGATTTTTCCTTGGGTGACCTTTACTTAAATTATACAAGAAATTTTGTTCGACCCCCAAATACAAGCGTGGCAGGACGGGGCATTTTTTCATGATAAAGGCTTTAAAGATTTTCTCCTCCCAAACTATTGAGCCGATTTCAATGAAACTTGGCATGCATGTTCCTTGGGTGACCCTTTACCTTATTGTTACAGAAATTTTGATTGACCCCAAAATTTGGGTGTAGCAGAGTGTGGAATTTTTTATGTTAAAATCTTTCAAAATCTTCTCCTCCCAAACCATTGGACCAATTTCAATGAAACTTTGCATGGATGTTCCTTGGGTGACCCATTTACTTAAATTGTTTTAAAAATAAATTTGAATAACCCTAAACATGGGTGTGGCAAAGCAGGGCATTTTTTCACATTAAAATCTTTAGAATCCTTCTCCTCCCAAAGCATTGGCATGGATGTTCCTTGGGTGACCCTTTACTTCAATTGTTAAAGAAATTTTGACTGATCCCAAATATGGGCATGCCAGGGCAAAAGTCAGGGGTTATTAAAGCCAGTGGAGCGATACAGGCCCTCTTTGGCCTATTGTAATTATATGAGAAGACCAGACGTAAAAAGTCTCAACATCCACTTGTATTGAAAATATTCACAAGACTTTCAAATGAACCTTAAATGAACTTTAGGTCCATAGCTATTTAAAGATGCTTCTACAGTAGTAACTAAATATGGAATTCTGCCATGCATCATCTCATTTTAATTGTCTTCTAAAGACAATGCCAATGAGATTTTGCAAGGCAGAATCTAACAATGAATGAAAACACCAGGTATGATTTGTGAGTTTATCTTACGATTAATTTTATGGCAAGAGGTGTAGAAAAACGGGCCCAAGGAGTGGGGACATCTCATCAGCTCAAATTTATGGTCTGCAACCCACTCAATTTGGGTCATATGAGGCCATTACTATTTTATTTTCTGGTTCTCGGGACAAATCTAACGATACAAAGGGTCAGAGGAGGGGATGAAAATAAAATGCCTTAAATCCTGTAGTAGGAATAAAAAAAAAATGAAATAATCTATGTTATTTTTTTCATTTTGAATTCAATCACAACAACAACAACAAAACTCTTTTAGAAACTGTTGATGTAACCTCCCCCCCCCCCCCAGAAAAAATAAATTTACCAAATCTTGAGGCATACTTAAATATTTTTTAAAGAACCAAATCCCTTTTGAAACCAAAAAATGAAGAGGATAATTAATTGTTTCAGTTTAAGATTGATTTACAAAAACCATATTTTCACGAATTAGAGCCACAAGTGAAAATATAGCTTTTGTTGTTCACTCAATGAAATATCAATCAATCTTACTTGATAAACAAATGATTGTTCTAATTCTTTGATGCCAAAATAAGACAAAACATGAACATTTTTAGACAAATTTTCTTAAAGCGTATCATTTTGCATGTGATTGCTATGGGTGATCTTTGTTAAAATTTCTATTTCAGCTGGAACACTAAGGAGATTAGGAGTCAAGGTCGGTTGGCAATAGACAGTACAGGTCACAAAGATTTACGGATATCTGTTGGTTTAGGCGGATCTCATTTTGACAGTAAGGGCGGAGTTGTCGGAGGAAATGTTGATCTTCAGGAAATATCAACATACTGTAAGCGATAACATTTGTTGTTTTGTTGTAATATGTTGTAGAAACTTTTATTGATTCATCCATTGACATTTCAAAATGCCTGGACCACCAAAAGATTTGGTGTTCTTTCCTGCTTAATTTCCTGTATGAAGTTTGAAACATAAGATTTCATGATCCACTAAAGTTGTTTATTCTTTTTAGCAAGGTCTTTGTTGTGCAGGGCATATTGTTTTACTGTTGTCCATCCGTCCGTCCATCTGTCTGTCTGCAAAACTTAACCAAAAAACTTAACATTGCCAATATTTTCAAGGCTATTTAAGATACAATGCTCATATTTAGTATGATGATAGATCTAATGATACCCATCTGCTGGTACCAAGGTCATGTGAAAAGGTGAAGGTCAAATTTCTAAAAAAAAAAAATGCCGTCTCAGGGGGCATTCATGTTTTACAAACACATCTTGTTGGTATGAAGATCAAAATCAAAGAGATTATAGATGAATTGAATCTCTGTTACAAAATAAAGCTTGAATATTGGTTTTGTAACACTGAATATAGAGGGGTCAGCTCAACACTGTTGTAAGTGCCTATATTTATAGGCACTTACAAATGCATTGCACTAACCCCACGATATTTAAACTGATGAGTGATAAAGGATAAATATTACAATCATATGTTCTTCTTTACATTCATTGCACAACTTTAAGTATCTTTGTTTCCAAATTTATTCACTAGTTGAAGTAACAGAAGATCCCAAACAGGGTAAAGATCCAGTCCACAAGGCCTGTTTGTCATTGTTTGCCCTGGAAGGTAGAGTTGATTATATGGGTTCCAGTGTATTGATGGCTCGTCTAAGTGACATGGATCTCAGTTTAAAAGATGAATGGAAGTTTGACAAAAATAGCACCACTGATGCTCCATTAGCTACAACCAGGTTTGTATTTGGTGGATTACTTTTATGTCTTGTCATGCTGTCACTTAATAAAACTGTTTGTCAAACTATTTGAAAACAATGGGCTGAGCACTTAAAATCTAGGTAATAAGACAAGACAGTTCAAACACCCTTTGGCCGCCACCATAGCGCAGTTGGTTAGGCATAAGACTTCCAATCTGGAAGTTGTGGGTTCAATTCCCGGTGGCGGCAAATATCCTTTCCGATGTTTGTCTCTCACCAATGGGTACATAATCGTAAACTTATGTGAGATGGCAGTCGGAGGCTAGGAAAGGGTGTAATTGTAGTACAGGTGAAAGAAATACCAGGAATCCATTGTTAGGTGCTCCGGCTGCCGCAATATAACTGAGATTGTTGAAAGCGACGATAAACCCATTCAAACAAACAAATCAAACACCTTTTAAGCCGAGTCTGTCTAGCTCATTTAGCCACAGGATGGGCTGTCAATCCAGTAGTCATATGTTCCACTCCTCGCTTGGTGAGCTTTTATTTGACATTTGAGTCATTGTAGCATTAATATTTTGTCTACAACCAATTAGTGTATGATAAGTAGAATGCTGAAGTTGGATGAGCAGCTGGTGGCTTGTATGAAATTTTGTGGTTGTTTTGTTAAAAAGAAAGAAAGGAAACCATAAATAGGTACACCAGCTGCCATGATATAACTGCAATAAAGTTGAAAGTGGTGTTAGCCCCAATATGAACAAATAGATAGACAAACAAACACCTTTCAAATACTACATGGATAAAGAATGATAAGGTCAATTCAAAGGTCAAAGTCTGGCGTGACATGATATTTCTGTTTGGACATTATTGATACAAAAATACATGAAGATGTCTTGTACAACTTTCAGAGAAGCCTTGTTATTTGCCCATGGTGATCTAGGTTGGGACAAATTCCACATGTTGATATCAAAGTCAACCACACCAGATCTACTCAAGATTTGTTCCAAACTAGAAGAGTTTATTATGCAGCAGTTTGATAGCAGTAAGAGGGCTCTAGGATCTATAGGTCCCATATCCAGACAGAGACTACAGGAAAAACACAGGTCTGGGGATGAAGACTCATGTAAGCAATAAAGTTTGATGATTTCAAGACTTTAATATTAGTCATGCTAAATAGGAACTTATTATAAAAGTCAATTCACTTAAGTCTGATTTGACTCTTTGTAATATTCTATGTTAATAGAGACAATTGTCCTGTATCATTTATTGCTCTGCTGCTTTCCGAGGAACTAGCATTGTTATCAACTCCATTGTTTTATTTCATTTCTATCCAGCAATGATAATGTTTTGAATAGTATTTTCATACAACAAGTCATCTCAAAAGAGATGCATAAAAGCCACATATTAAAAAAATGAAAGTTGATAAAAACTTGATAACTTATTTATAACTGTACCTTTGAAATTACCTTCTATATTAGGGAACTTAACCCTTGTCATGATGAACACGAAATATTCCTACTTTTGTAGGCGGTAAATACAAAGATCAGTCTGCACCTGTTTGTACTTTTGAAACCAGGAAAGTTTAAAAATTATGTTTCTGAGATAAATAAACACTCACAATTAGTACCGTGAGTTCTTTCAGCACTGATTTTGCAACAGTTTTGCCAAGATTTCTATCCAGCATGACAAGGTTAAAGAAGCAGAAAAAATAGATGTCATGTCTATCTATGATTTACATAAATTGCCAAAATTACATATTTAAAAACTTGATATTAACGGGTAGAGAAAACTTAATATTATCCAAGCAGTGCGTTCCAGTCCTCCATGCAAATAATATGGTTTAAAATTGGTATTTGTTGCAGTAATGTCAGAGTTACGTCACCACAGACATTGGCAGAAGGCCCTGAGTAATATTCCAGGATGTAGCTTCAACATGCTGCCCACCATGTTACCTAAGGATGGGATGATTCTGGGAGGGACCCTGACTCTCCGTGGCAACAACTTGACCTTGGGCTGTTTCCATGGTATCAACTTCAGGTCAAAATCCTGGGCTATATTTACCATGTGTGAACCTTATATCTGCTTTGCTACTGAAGCCCAGAAAACCAAACATGAAGGTAAGTAAAACCTGCATTTTCTGCATGTATTATTAACCTGTTTTCTATTATGTGTATTCCTGCTGTAAAAAAGCATTGACAGACTGAAAAGACTAAGATCAGTCTGCACAAATGTGCTGTCTGATCTTGGCCAATACTGCCTGCTTGAGTCATTGACTCCTTAACCAGGAAATTCCAGGGGTCAAAACTGGTTTTACAGGGGTCAAAATAGCAGAAAGATCAAATCATTTTAGGTTAGACAGTTTAGACCCTTAGATTATGACCCCCTTGGGAAAAATTCTTAGGGACATAATAAGGTATTCTAATATTTTCAGGAGTCAAAACTCTGTTTTAAGGGTCAATACGAGTCCTTGACTAGTTGAAATGTAAAAAAATAAATTCAAATTTAGTAGGATATGAGTTCATTAACAGTTTTCACACTAATTGAATCAAATTAAGGTCTATTTTGTGGTGACTCATTTTAACATAGAGGTTATGAACGAAATGCTCTCATCCTTTAACATCAGCCATTTCAATTGTAGGATCGTTTCACTGTGATATATCAAAATGATTTCAAAGTTTTTATCAGTCTTTTATTGAAATTTTATAGCCTCCATCGTGGGACCTAATAAATTTCATAGAGATGTGATGAGAAATAGGACAAGTTAAGTCCTGTTGGAAAACATTCACAAATATTGTGTGATCCTGAATGCAAGCTAGGCTAACCATGTAGGTCAGGATTTAACATTAAATTAACTATGATCTAATTTCAACAGCCTTATATTTTTTGGAGAAAAAAAACCTAATCAATTATGTGTTTATCTAGGTATCCATGTAGTTCAAGATTTAACATTCTATGTTGGCCATGATCTCACTGCCCATCTACAAGGGAAGCCTATGGCCCATGTACTGAAGTTATCTAGAGGACATTCCATGCCCCCAACATTTACAAGTGCCAATGAATGGTTCAATTATGCATTCTCAACCTCAGAAATTAAAGGTAATGAGAGAAAAGGGAGAAAGTTCTTTCCAAAAGCAATTCCTCCTTTAATCTCAATGTGTTCTTTACTTGTTTGTCTCCAGCTCAAAAAGATATATGAGCCTGTGTGTGACATTTCCAACAATTTGATATGTGCGTGAGGCGCGAACATTGAGTAGAGTAGACAGCCACATACTCTAAATATAACGTTCCTGATGGTCTACAGATACTTTGAGACCATTTCTATCTACTAAACACACAGTTAAGACTCTGGTCAGACTGTGCGGATGCACAGGCTGGTCTAATTCTTTGCTTTGCGCATTTTTGAAATTGTTGGAAATCTCACAGCCAGGCTCATATGATTGAAAGGTTTTTTACTTTCCAACAGAAAAAAATGCCTTTGTCTTTGAACAAATAACAGAAAAATTTGGACAGCTGAATTTTCAAGCCATATAAGTAAAATCTAACTAGCAACTTGTCCAAGGACAAGTGAGATAATTTTGTATTTCCCCACACACATGGTTTGTTTTTGATTTCTTAACCCTTTACCTATTTCAAAATTAAGACCAGTTGAAATTGAAAATGGTTGAATATAGCTATGAAAAACTAGAACAATTTGAATACAAAATATCTTGTGTAGTGTGGTAGAAGGTATTCTTCAAAAGAGAGAATTGCATCAAGCAATTCTCTCTTTTTAGCTCCACTGGCCAAAGGCCAGCGAGCTATTGTCATGGCGAGGTGTCCGTCGTCCGTGCGTAAACTTTTCTTTAAACATCTTCTCCTCCTGAACCATTGGGTGGATTTTGATGAAACTTTGCCAGAATGTTCCTTGGGTGACCCTCTTCTAAAGTTGTTCAAGAAAATTTGGATTGACCCCCAAATATGGGCGTGGCAGGGCGGGGCATATTTTGACCCCAAAATCTTTGAACGACATCTCCTGAACCATTGAGCCGATTTCAATGAAACTTTACCAGAACGTTCCTTGGGTGACCCTCTTCTAAAGTTGTTCAAGAAATTTGGATTGACCCCCAATGATGGGCGTGGCAGGGCGGGGGCTTATTTTGACCCAAAAATCTTTGAACATCTTCTCCTCCTGAACCATTAGGCCAATTTTAATGGAACTTTACCAGAATGTTCCTGCGTGACCCTCTTCTAAAGTTGTTCAAGAAATTTGGATTGACCCCCAAATATTGGCGTGGCAGGGCGGTGCTTATTTTGACCCCAAAATCTTTGAACCTCATCTCCTGAACCATGAGGCCGATTTCAATGAAACTTTACCAGAATGTTCCTTGGGTGACCCTCTTCTAAAGGTGTTCAAGAAATTTTGATTGACCTTCAAATATGGGCGTTGCAGGGCGGGGCATATTTTGACCCCAAAATCTTTGAACAACATCTCCTCCTGAGCCATTGAGCCTATTTCAATGAAACTTTACCAGAATGTTCCTTGAGTGACCTTCTTTTAAAGTTGTTCAAGAAATTTGGATTGACCCCGAAATATGGGCGTGGCAGGGTGGGGCTTATTTTGACCCCGAAATCTTTGAACCTGATCTCCTCCTGAACCATAAGGACAATTTTAATGAAACTTTACCAGAATGTTCCTTGCGTGACCCTCTTCTAAAGTTGTTCAAGAAATTTGGATTGACCCCCAATGATGGGCGTGGCAGGGTAGGGCTTATTTTGACCCCAAAATCTTTGAACGACATCTCCTGAACCATTAGGCCAATTTTAATTAAACTTAACCAGATGTTCCTTGTGTGATCCTCTCCTAAAGTTGTTCTAGAAATTTGGATTGACCCCCAAATATGGGTGTGGCAGGGCGGGGCTTTTTTTGACCCCGAAATCTTTGAACGACATCTCTTCCTGAACCATTAGGCTTATTTCAATGAACTTTTACCAGAATGTTTCTTGGGTGACCCTCTTCTAAAGTTGTTCAAGAAATTTGGATTGGATGAGATCCACTGGATCAATAAAATTCAGGTCAGCGGTTTATGGCTATTCTGGTCCTCTTGTTTCAAAGTGATATCTATATAGTTTTCTTCCTTGTTATTTTACATATTAGTTAAATAATTTCATTTCTTCATAAGTTAGTTTCTACTTAGAAAAAGTCAGAATTCCTTTTGAATGCTGTTCACTTTCATTACCTTCTATTTTCAATATCTCTCTTTCAAATCTTGAGATTTTTAATCCAGTGGAGCGATACAGGCCCTCTTGGGCCTCTTGTTTATGCCCCCGTATCGAGAGATGGGGCACATATTATTTTACTCATGTCCGTCTGTCTGTCTGTCTCTCCGTCCGTCTGTCCGAAAACTTAACTCGAAAACTTAACCTTGCCAATATCTTCAAGCCTATTCAAGATACAAAGCTAATATTTAGCATGATGATAGATCTCAATGATCCACATCCGCTGGTACCAAAGTCAAGGTCATGTGACAAGGTCAAGATCATCTGTCAAGGTCAAACTTTGAAAAAAAATGCTGTTACGGGGGCATTCGTGTTTCACAAACACATCTTGTTCAACAATATTTTCTCAACTATAAAATCATAAACATAACATTCAGGGACTGTTCAGAAAGTTGTCACTAGTATGATGGGTCACTTTATAAAATGACTGTTTAATCTTTCTTTAAATGTAGTCAAGCTAGGTTATTTCAGTTGGACTCAAATCTGGGATCACATTTTTGACCCCTGACTCATATGTCACTGTTACATGAATTATTTGTTGCCCACAAGTTGGTGTATAATAAAAAGTATGCCTAGGTGCGCTAAACATTGTAGCTGTGCTGGTGTCAGAAATAACAGGCAAATTATGGGTAGCTGCATTAGCCACTTAAATATAACTACAATAATGTTAAAATTGGCATTAAACACCATTCAAGCAAATAAACATATCAATTGAAATTTACCACATTGACAAATTAAATGAATGTTTATAATGTTTTGATCAAACACCAGTATCATTATTCATATTCAGATCTTGCAGACTTTCCCAGAATGCAGAGAGCAGGAAGTGAGAGTCCTGCGGATTACAGAAAAAGTCGTAGAAAAGATTATAACCATGACAGTGAGAACATATTTGTACTACCATCTTTACAGCTGCAGCTAAGGACCAAGCACCATCAAACTGAAAATGAGCCTACAGAAGTTGGTAAGTAAAACTGCTAAAAGATCAGAAAATTTAAGTTATCAAATTAGAGTGAATTGAAAGAGATTGCAAACTTTCAATTGGTGACAAAAACATCATAAATACAGCTTTATGTAAGCTGTATTTATGAGGTTTTGGTCACTCATTGCCAAATTACCAGTCTCACCCATAAGAGAAAGAGTGGTTAAAAGATTATAACCATGACAGTGAGAACATATTTGTACTACCCTCACTACAGCTGCAGCTAAGAACCAAACACCATCAAACTGAAAATGAGCCTACAGAAGTTGGTAAGTAACTGTTCATATACAAGAAAATATTTGACTGGTCTATTACAGGTGAGATTGAAAAACATCAGTTGGCAATCAAACCATGTAAATGAGGCTTCATTAAAGCTGAAGTTTACGAGGCTAGGGCCATCAATCACAAAATATCAGTTATAGTGTAGAAATGGTGCTCTTCACGATGACTTTTTTTCCCATCTTAATATTTATACAGGCATTTTCAAAGGTGTGGTGTAAAGCAAAGAAATTAGCTTTTTACAGAATGAATACAAAATCCCTAAATTAAACAAGTTCTTTTCATCTTTTACTGGGCATTGAAATAGGAGAGAATTTTCTTACCAAGGTTTTGGAAAATTTGATGAATTATTTTAGCTTTTTGTCTTTACACAAGCTTTCCTTTTTCCAGACCCTAAACCAGTGGTTCAGTGTAGTTTTGTAACAGAGTTTGAGGACCATATCTTTGTTGCAATGGATGCAGAAGTCTTATTGTTTCTTCATGATTTAGTCATGTCATATATCAAGGAAAAGGACAAAGGTTAGTTTTGTTATTGGAAAAGTAATGCAGTTTTCTTCAACAAATTCCCACACAATCCAACCATATGATGCCCTTTAAGAAAAAACTTTTGGAAAACATCGCTGACAAAGAAGAAATTGCTTCTTTGTCAACAATGACTTCTTTCCAAAAATAAAAGATTTTAAAATTTTGATTAACTACAACTCCTATGAAATTCAACCAGTATACAATTTTGTCATCTGTTAAGGGATTTTTCAATAAAAAGAAGTTTTATACAAATACACAAAAATGCGATATTATTGTATGGTACAAAACTATATGGATAAAACAAATCTTAGTGAAGTTGGAAGCAGTGCCAAATTAATAATGCCTGTGTTAATGTTTTAAAATATTCTCTGTTATCTTTGGCAATGACTGAATAAAAAACTACACATTCTAGGTGCTAGATCATCAATAGTGGGAAGCAGTGCCAAATCAGCCAAATCTCCTGTAGAATCGGACAAGAAGAAAGTGACAGATCCACTGACTGTACTACAGCAAGACTGGAGAGAGTACGAGTGTCAGACTTGGCATTTAGAACCTACAGTCAGGTAATATAGAGGATATTGAATGAGTGGTCATTGAATACGGAATTCATTCAACAAATCATCTATAAACAAACTAGAAAGCCATGAATGGCTTGAGTCGCTCCACAGGCTTGAAATTCCTGAAATAGCAAATCTAAGGTTTGGCTAGATTTTAAGATATTTTGGGTTCTACTGATGTTGAAATGATTTTCAAAAATGCCACTATATAACATATAGAGAAATGACCTCCGCCTATGAAATACATATTTTTCATCTGATCACAATAATTTTTGGCAACTTGATAAAACTTCACTCAAGAATCATTCCAGTGAAATTTGGTTGATATCCATCAATTACATTCTGAGAAAATGATTTTCAAAGTTTCCACTATATAACATATAGAGAAATGACCTCCGCCCATAAAATGCATATTTTTCATCCGATCACAATAATTTTTGGAAGACTGATAAAGGGTCACCCAAGGATCATTTCAGTGAAATTTGGTTTATATCCATCAATTATATTCTGAGAAAATGATCTTCAAAGTTTTCACTATATAACATATAGAGAAATGACCTCCGCCCATAAAATGCATATTTTTCATCCGATCACAATATTTTTTGGTAGACTGATAAAGGGTCACCCAAGGATAATTCATGTAAAATTTGGTTTATATCCATCAATTATATTCTGAGAAAATGATTTTGAAAGTTTCCACTATATAACATATAGAGAAATGACCTCCGCCCATAAAATGCATATTTTTCATCCAATCACAATAATTTTTGGTAGACTGACAAAGGGTCACCCAAGGATCATTCTGGTAAAATTTAATTGGTATCTATCAATTAGAATCTGAGAAAAGTCACTTTTTACCATATTTGGAAATTAGCCATGCCCATTTAATCCATGTTTTTCATTGGATCAAAATTTTTTGAACAACTTTAAAAGAGGGTCACCCAAGGATCATTCCTGTGAAGTTTGGTTGAAATCCATCCAGTATTTTCTGAGGAGAAGATTTTTAAAGAAAAGTTTACGACCGGACACAGGCACGCACGGACGGACGGACGGAAGCACGACGGACACAACGCCATGACAATAGCCCCAGTGGCTTCCAGCCAGTGGAGCTAATAAAAACAAGGCTGCGCCGAGTTTTTATTTGTTTATTGATGAAGAGTTTAATTAATTCGGTATTCTATGAGCACAAATTTTATATTCTATTTATGATATGACCCGAATTTTTGTGAAAATCGTCATAAAGCTTGACAATTTTTCGAAACTTTTAAGTTTATAAGAAACTTATAACTCCCTTTAAAATTGACATCACAATATAAACATTATGACGTCATTTTTGCGGTTACAAAATAGCGTTACTATTCAATCTGATCTCATTTGCATAATTATTCCACTAGTGCAATAACACCCGTGTAATATCAAAAATATTCAACAGGGTTATTTCACTCCCGAGATGTCGGTCATGTTATAAAATAGGATCTGTCATCAGACCCAAGGATACAAAACTTTATTCATGCTCAACTGAGAATGTTCTCAAATTTTGCATTCAAATAAATGTACTATGTATGAACATAAAATCAATACTATGTTATTTATAGCTACTCTAAATAGGGTCTTATTAGAAAGAGTTTTTGCTTGTATGCACTACTGAATAAGGTAGGGAAAATAAGAAGATTGCTTTATGTTTATTACTCTGTATGAATAAGAAATGGGAGTATCGGTGTCTAACTGTCTTTCCAATTGTCTGTCTGACCACAAAACTTAAAGGAAAATCTGAACATTGCTTATCCTTTTGAGCCATTTCAAGATATAATGTTCATATTTTGGATGATGATAGAACGCGATGTTATGCATCTGCGGGTACTAAGGTCAGGGTTGTGGTCATATGTCAAAACTCCCTCCTCCTATGAGTAACTCTTTTAAAATGGTGTCCATTTCAGATTACTACACTGGGCTAGTCACCAGATAGATCCAGTGGGTGTGGACTATGTCCTACAGAAATTGGGTTTCACCCACGCCCGAGTCACAATTCCTAAATGGATGCAGCGTGGGTTCATGGATCCCTCAGATAAGATTATATCTGTGTTAGTGAGCAAACTTATCACCATGCTGAGAGAAACGCCAGAAACAGACCATTCTACAAAGTGATTGCATGCATGAAAGTGAAGTTCTACTTTGAAGAGACCATTTCGAAACCTTATGGAATGAAAAATTGACATGTCCCGAAAAAAGGGAACTGTTCAATTAGGTGATAGTGAACAAATTGATCACTATGCTGAGAGACACACCTGAAACAGACCAGTGTTCAAAGTAATTGCATTCATGAATGTAAACTGTTACTTTAGAGACCAGCTCAGAGCCTTTTAGGATCAATTTTTTACTTGTCACTAAAAAGAAATTGTACTTTTACCGTTATTGGGCTGAAATCGTAGCATGGTACTTTTGAGATTAAATTTTCCGTCTTTCAGTGTTATGCTAACTGACTGACATATTTTGTATTTGAATATGTTGGGTATTTTTTTCATGAATACATAAACAATCATGACCCAAAGAAGATTTCCCGACAAGGTTAAGTGAAAGGATTATTGAATTCCACAATCTTCTCTTGTTTATTTATGAATGATTTTGTGGGATTTTAACTGTACTTCTTGAAAAATCTTATTATTGGCCAGTTTGAAAGAGTTAGGGAGTTTGGAAAGAAACCATTCCACAAGGCAGAAAATATTGTAGGAAAAGGAGAAATTTCTGAGGTACAAAATTACATAAATATAACATCACAAGACTGTATAGGTAAAATTTGTAATTGATGTTTATGGCTTGAAGACTTTGTTTTAGAAGTTTAATAAAATAGTGTATGATAGTATATGGTAATATATTCAAATGTAAAATTGTTAACATTTAAAATAATGCAACAGATCTCCTTTAATAACTTTTGAAATTAAGTTTTAATTTGATTGCATGAATAATTGATTGTGATAGAAACTGATAGTTCAAAGGTTGAATCAAGAGAGGTAAATTTTAGAAGAAATAATGCCTCATTTAAATCTTTACTTTATGAATAGAGAGAAAGGATCTTCCAGTTACCCAACCATTGTTTTTGTGTAAAACTTGGGTAAAATTGTCCAAGTGTCAAAAGAACTTTGTATAATCAGAGTTCACCAGAACCAGAAAATCCAACACAAGGTCAGGATTTATTCTCACATTAAGGTAGTGGACCCGTACTACTTCCGCAGCATTTTGGAAGTCATAAACTTTAACAGTGTTAACTGAGGTTTCCTAATGATTTCATTATGAGACCTCCATTAACACTGAAAGATCATGCATTCTGAAATGTTGTGGAACTTTTGCGGGTCCACTGCCTTAATTGTAAAATTATTTAAGTTACAATGCTCTCATTAAGTACAATGTATTAAGATTCCTCTCATCAATCCACATTTATGAAGGTCAAGGTTACCAGACAAGCTGAATTATCAAGGTCAAGCTTCTTTATATAAAAAAAGCTCTTTCAGGGTTTTGACTCTAATGTTATTTTTATGCCCCCGTATCGAGAGATCGGGGGCATATTGTTTTACTCATGTCCCTCTGTCTGTCCGCCTGTCCGAAAACTTAACCTTTGCCTTTTCTCCAAAAGTATTTGACATACAAAGCTCAATTGTGGCAAGATGATAGATCTCAATGATCCGCATCCGCTGGTACCAAAGTCAAGGTCATGTGACAAGGTCAAGGTCATCTGTCAAGGTCAAACTTTGAAAAAAATTGCTGTTATGGGGGCATTAGTGTTTCACAAACACATCTTGTTTGACTGGTCTCAGTCAATGAAGCATTTATGGAGACTCGGTAAAAAAAAATAACATTAAATAATAATTTTGTCAAACCCCACAGATATAATGTAAAATTACTTAGTCCTTAGTCTTGTTTAGCAAGAGCAAAAAACATATTTTTAATATTTATGAAAGGGTATGTATTTTGCATAATTGTCTTTAGTGTAATATATAATTATGGTCATGTTTATTTTAACTTCTAACTAGTGCAATATCAAAGATGTACATATGGTACTTAGTATTCGAATTGTAGTAATAATATTTTTGTGTAGATTACATGCAAATAAGTTATGTGGCCCCCACACATAAATATGACTTGTAACAAATATTGAATCAATGAAATGATCTACTTGCTGTTAATGATCTTGTCAATATTAAGATGGTTCAGCTTGAAACAGTTGTAACTGCCCATATGTTTATAGGCAGTTACTACTGTTTCATGCTGAGCAATTGATTTGTGACAATATTGTCAATTATATTGATAATGTCGATTTTATAAGGTCCCCTTTTTAATCATGTCACCAAAATTCATTAGTCAACTGTGTCTGTCAGAATGCAGAATTACTATTGCTGTAACAATGTACATATCGATGGGTCAGCGCAACACTATTGTAAGTGCCTATATGAATGAATGTTTATTTCAGGTAAATAAAGGCCTCCGGCCCAAAATACAACATATATGCACTAATACAAAATTTGTGAGTAATTATAGGCACTTACAATAGTATTGTGCTGATCCCTCGATATTTGTATTCCTTATTATAAAGGGGGCATAACAATACTGTTATCACACATGTCTTGTAGATTTAAATTGGCTGTTGTTGTTTTTTTTGTGAAAAGTTGACATTGTCATTTATAAACTTTAATTTTGTCTTAGTTTTAGCTGTTATTTGAGATATTCTACGAAAACTTGAGTACATGGGTGTAACTCTAAATGCTTATTTTGAAGAAATATGCTTCCTTTTGATAAGGTTTTTTTTTTAGCTCAACTCGGCAGTATTGCTATAGCCTTGATGTTGGCGTAATAATGAAAAAACTTTGACAATTTGTGACATCTGATAAAGACATTCACTTGAAACTTGGTATACAAGTTCACTACCAAAAGAGCAACCTGTACTATCAAGATTCATTTTGTTAGAAAAATGCCCCCTTTTCGACTCAGATTTTTGTCCACTATCCAGCACGCAGCAGCTTAGCAAGGCGCCTGTAGGCTTTCAATCACTAACAGTGCTTGTTTTCTCAATTTTTTTATGATTTCACACTTTTTACCAATGTCTCAATATTTTCTTTAAGCTCAAATGACACCAATATGCTCAGGTATGTTCCCTCTAACTGTGAGTTCTTATGACTTGAATTTTATTTCCTGTATATAATGTATCAATCTGTCTTTGCAAAACTATTGGAAGTGTCTATAATTTTATCTGCACTTTTTACAATAGCTTCACACTGACTCTTCAGTATGCTGATTGTCATTGTATAATACTTTAATGAATACTGTATTGACCTAAAGGTAGTGGACCAGTAATAGTTTCGCAAGTTTCTGAAGTGATGAACTTTAACAGTGTTAATTGAGGTTTCCTAATGATTTTCATTAGGAAAACTCCGTGAACATTGTGAAAGTTAATGAGTGCTGAAATGTTGCAGAACTATTACAGTTCCACTACCTTAAGTATTTGGACAAACATGTCAGAGCAATCATTGTAAATCCAGATCAAATTGCTCCCTAAGGAGTTGTTTGATCAGGGTCTGCAAAGTTTGCCTCTTAAGGTAGAGGACCCATAATAGTTGGCTGTCCCTGTTTACACAAATTAAATGAAAAACCAGTCAAATTATCAAAATGATGAACTGGCTATTTTAAAAGATTTGTCAAGGTTTTGGGTGATAAAGACATTGCATAGCCTGGTATTTCACAAATAAAACAGTGTCTTTTCAGACAAAACAAAATAATAACACTTCAACTCATTTTGCACATAAACATCCAGTCTCATCTAGAGAAAAAAATCGCTATTTTGTGAACATTCTTTGAATAATTATTCTTGATATAGTCTTATGAAAGATGAATTACATAAAAATACAAATCAATTGACAAACAATGGCTTAATCAGGAAACACATAATCTGCGCATTTACAGTAATATATGTAAATGAGATTTTGTTCACGTGAGATATGCCTACACAAAGGAGCAGTAATGCGCTCTATTCAAATTGGATTCGAGCTGCCACCATAGCGCAGTTGGTTAGGCATAAGACTTCCAATCTGGAAGTTGTGGGTTCGATCCCCAGTGGCGACAAATATCCTTTCTGACGTTTGTCTCTCACCAATGGGTAGATAATCGTAAACCTATATGAGATAGCAGTCGGAGGCTAGGAAAGGGTGTAATGGTAGTACAGGTGAAAGAAATACCAAGAATCCATTGTTACTCCAGCTGCAGTGATATAACTGTGAAATTGTTGAAAGAGGCATAAAGCCCATTCAAACAAAACTGCTGCAAATTGTAAATGTATTAGAATTAGTTGTCTCCTTCATATCTTTATAAGGGATTCACGTTCATATGAATCTCTTATAAAGATATGAAGGAGATTATTACAGAAATCCATCAGTAAAATCAAAAACATTTTACCAATTATATCCTCTCTTTAGACTGTTTTGACCCCTTCAACAGCAGTTTTGACCCCTAGAATTACAGCTATTGGGTCAATGACTCCTGAATTTGTAAAGCTAGCAAAAGCCCTGATTATTTGACAAACACATCTTGCTATTTTCTAATTGCTACCTCCAGTTACCATCTGCTGGATCCATATTCTTTTTAGAATATTTGTTTTACAGAATTTTCCTTTTCCTCGTGACAGCTCACATTATAATACCCTTCAGATTGTTGTGAAACATGTTTATAAACAAGGATATGCCAAAAATGCATTTTGATTATTGTATTGTTAACATTTTAGCTTTATTGTTATCATCTCATTAAAAATGTTATAATTTAGTATTCTCCTGTCTAAAAAAAAAATCCTCCCTCCCAAGATTGGTAAAAATATTGTAAAACAAGAATGAAAAGTAGGTAATTATTGTACTGAAGCTATTTCTTATGCAGTGGCAGAGGGGATTCGGGGGGGGGGGGGGGGGGGGGGTTCAAGCAAACCCACCCTCTGAAGCTCAATTAACTTAAAATTACATGTATCCTGTATAATTTCAATTTACCATTCTCCTGATGTTCACGAAATATTCCTGTTGGAAACAAAGCTTTTGAAGATCGTATGTACTAAGATCAGTCTGCACAGTTGTGCAGTCTGATCTTAGTACATACTGTCTGCCTTTTACTAGAGTTTCGTGTGAAAAATCCGGGAGCGGAAAAAATGATATTAGGCACTTTGTTAAGAAATATTTAAGTTCAGCAGAGTAAGGGTTAAAATAGTGTTAGACTAGGGAAACAATTCCATATATATGTTCGAACCCCCTCTATAGAAATCCTCAATCCCCCATTATTATGACAGAAAATATTGTCAGAAAAGGAGAAATGGAGGTGTGAAACTGGACTAGGACACAAATTATTATTGACTTTCATGGGAAAAGTTACAATCTAAGATATGAAAAAAAACATATTCAACAGCTTCAAATATGAAGGGACAACCACACAATGTGGTATCAATTGTCTACAGGTAACATCAGCCTCTTGTCCCAAATGTCCTGAGTTCGATTTGTGAGGCAGCTATCAACTTGCATTGTTCTGTCATTGGCCCACACATTCAGCAAGAGAACTGAGTCTTATTAATTTCCCCAGAACAAAATCTAGAGCGATTAATCTTAAGTTTTTAAGAACTAAGTTGTAAAATAAATTTGTTTAAACAAAATCGACCACATGATTCAAGAATATTTGCTAACTGCCAAGAGAGGGGTTAAGAACTTAATTATCTACGGAGCTCATAGTGAAGACCTTTTTCAGACTGCAAATGCACAGGCTTGCAAGAGGCTTTGTTATGCACACTTGTGGATTAATCCTTAGGTGACCCTCTTTCAAAGTTGTTCAAGGAATTTTGATTCAATGAAATCAAGGCTTTAATGGGCCTGGCTAATTTGTGTATGGTGATATGTGTCTTTTCCCAGCCTCTATGAAATGGGTATCAACCAAATTTCACTGTAAAGGTCCTTGAGTGACCTTAATGAGTCAACAAAAAATATTTGTGATCAGATGAAAAATATGCTTTTTATAGGCATAGGTAATTTTTCTCTATTATATAGTGGAAACATTTTGAAAATCATTTTCTCGGAATCTAATTGATGGTTATCAATCAAATTTCACTGGAATGATCCATGGGCGACCCACTATTAGACTGCACATAATTGTTGTGATTGGATGAAAATTATGTATTTAATCGGCAGAGGTCAATTATCTTTGATATTCATCTATTATAAAATTTCTGTTCAGAATTTTTTTAACATGTTACACTTAAAAACACTAATTTACATAAGATGAACATTCATTCATTCACTTAAACTCTTGTTTTATCATATCATAAGATTCAGGCCTGTGAAGCAAATCAGCTGCTCAGACAGCTCTAGATAATTAATTTGACCCAGTTTTAGACCCCAGTTGACCCAATTTTGAAGTGGTCCAAGATTTCATCAAGACAATCATTCTGAGCAATTTTTAGGTTGTTCTGGGGACTCTAGAGTGCATTCAAGGTAAATGTTGACGATGGACAAAGCACGACTAATGACGGACATCAACCTAACCTCAAAAGCTCATCAGGAGCACTTAGTACTCAGGTGAGCTAAAAAGTGGCATGTATTGTGTCGATATAGTTTGTCTAAGATTTGACATTACATGACCTAATTTTTAGCTTAGCTGTTTTCGGAGCGATCTGAGGTATTGCTTTAGCCTTGGTGTCGTTGTAATGGTGTGAAAATTTTGGCATTTTGTGATATCTCTGGTTCTACTGAAAGCATTCACTTGAAACTTGGTACACATGTTCACCATCAAAAGTGTAACCTATATTATCGAGGGGGATACCTGTACAAGAATTTTGTGCAAATTATGCCCCTTTTTTACTTAAATTTTTTTCACCATCCAGTACTCAACAGCCGAGCATAGGCACCCCTAGGCAGTGCTTGTTTAACATCTGTCCATCATACCAGCTTCATGTAGACTGTTTCTTGCTGATTTAAGGAAACCCCTAAGAAAGGAGCATTTTGCAAGGCATTCAGCGAGCAGAAAGTTACAAGCGAGTCCCTGCTGTCTTGTACTGGGAGCAACTAAAAGCATGTTGATGGCTTAGCACAAAACATTTGTGACTGCCTATATATAGGCAGTTACAACTGTTTTTAGCTCACTTGAGCACGAAGTGCTCAAGGGAGCTATTGTGATCGATCGTTGTCCGTCTGTCCGTCACAGCGTCAACTTTTTCTTTAAACGACGTCTTCTCCTAAATTTATGGGTCAAAATCAACCAAACTTGGCAGAAATATTCCTTGGGTGGTCCCTTATGAAAATTGCTCAAATGGAAAGGATCCGTGCCATATCACGGGAAAAGGGGCCTTCATGACAAATTTCTTGTTTTCACTCTAGAAGCCACAAATAGGGTCCAATCTTCATGAAACTTGGTCAAATTGTTTGTTAGGTCATGAGGATGAAGTCTATTGAAAATGGGAAGGATCCTTGCCATTTCACAGAAAAGCCGCCTTAATGACAATTTTGTCAACAATATCTTTAAACGACATCTCCTCCTAAACTTATGGGTTAAAATCAACCAAACTTGGCAGAAATATTCCTTGGGTGGTCCCTTATGAAAATTGCTCAAATGGAAAAGATCTGAGCCATATCATGGGAAAAGGGGCCTTAATGACAAATTTCTTGTTTTCACTCTAGAAGCCACAAATATGGTCCAATCTTCATGAAACTTGGTCACTATGTTTGTTAGGTCATGAGGATGAAGTCTATTGAAAATAGGAAGGATCTGTGCCATTTCTTAGAAAAAGTGGCCTTAATGACTATTTTGTCAACAATATCTTTAAACGACATCTCCTCCTAAACTTATGGGTTAAAATCAACCAAACTTGGCAGAAATATTCCTTGGGTGGTCCCTAATGAAAATTGCTCAAATGGAAAAGATCCGAGCCATATCATGGGAAAAGGGGCCTTAATGACAAATTTCTTGTTTTCACTCTAGAAGCCACAAATATGGTCCAATCTTCATGAAACTTGGTCAGAATGTTTGTTAGGTCATGAGGATGAAGTCTATTGAAAATAGGAAGGATCTGTGCCATTTCATAGAAAAAGTGGCCTTAATGACTATTTTGTCAACAATATCTTTAAACGACATCTCCTCCTAAACTTATGGGTTAAAATCAACCAAACTTGGCAGAAATATTCCTTGGGTGGTCCCTTATGAAAATTGCTCAAATGGAAAGGATCCGTGCCATATCACGGGAAAAGGGGCCTTAATGATAAATTTCTTGTTTTCACTCTAGAAGCCACAAATATTGTCCAATCTTCATGAAACTTGGTCAGAATGTTTGTTAGGTCATGAGGATGAACTCTTTTGAAAATGGGAAGGATCCTTGCCATTTCACAGGAAAAGGGGCCTTAATGACAATTTTGTCAACAATTTCTTTAAATGACGTCTCCTTCTAAACTTATGAGTTAAAATCAACCAAACTTGGCAGAAATATTCCTTGATTGGTCCCTTATGAAAATTGCTCAAATGGAAAGGATCCGTGCCATATCACGGGAAAAGGGGCCTTAATGACAAATTTCTTGTTTTCACTCTAGAAGCCACAAATATGGTCCAATCTTCATGAAACTTGGTCAGAATGTTTGTTAGGTCATGAGGATGAAGTCTATTGAAAATGGGAAGGATCGGTGCCATATCACAGGAAAAGGCATCTTAATGACATTCTTTTTGTTTACTCTCTAGAAGACACAAATATGGTCCAATTATCATGAAACTTTGTCAGAATGTTTGTTTTGTCATGAGGATGAACTCATTTGAAAATGGGAAGTATACATGCCATATCACGGGAAAAGGGGCCTTAATGACAATTTTCTCTTAAGAGCTCCAAACGCCACAAATATAGACCAATTTTCATGAAACTTGATCAAAATGTTTGCCAGGTCACAAGAATGAACTTTGTTGAAAATGGGAAGGTTCATGCCATATCATAGGAAATGGAGTCTTAATGATAATTTACTTGAAATATCAGGTGAGCGATTTAGGGCCCTCAGGGTCCTCTTGTTGTGATGAGCGATGGACAAGTTCACATGCAAAGTATAATTATATTTGCAACCACTTTACCCAGATTTCATTATCCTCAATGAAGGGCAGGTCAAGCAACATGGTCAGCCATCAGTTTATTCAAAAGTGAAATAGATGAAAGATTGATTTTGTATGGAATTTTACTCTCCCTTTAACAGTTTTACGGTTATATTGTTGGGGATGGTGCACCTGAGCCATAGTTTCTTTTATCTTATAACTATACAAATATCCATGTGATAACATTATATTTTTTAAATCACATATATATTTTTAGACAAACGACATAATGCAGCTATTTTTAGAAACTTGCATTTCTGTTAGAAACAAGGATGAAAACATCAAGTACATGTATGTATTATATATGAGCCTGTGCGTGACATTTCTAACAATTTGTTCCATGCGTGATTGACAGATATTTAGATACCTGGACATCTCTGCACTGCATCATAAATGTTCTATGACAGTGCACAATCCAAGGTATGTAGCTAGCTATTAGGTGCACAGTGATGACTCTGACCAGCCTGTGAAGATGCACAGGCTGGTCAGAGTATTAATGTGGCGCACTTGTGAAATGTCATGCACAGACTCATATTTCTTGCGCCAGTATAACCACAGTATTTCATCCCAACTTCTGGCTGCCCAGCCATCCTACTAACAGTTTGTGTATCATTCACAGTGACTTTCAAATGAGCCTGTGTGCCACATTTCCAACATTTTGACAAGTGTGTGATTTGCAAAAATTGAGCATCCAGAACAGTCACACAGTGCAATTAGAAAATTGTCTGTCAAAAGATACTGTAAACGGTCAAGCTTAAATGCGCCAAAATTAATCCACCGCCAATATTTGTCATTATTAAATAAAAAATTTCTTTATTATGATAGATATGAAATCTATTCATCTTAAGTCAATGTTAATTAAATTAATATCAAAGATATGCAGGCCATACTTATTATTATGCTGACAACATTGATATTTCGATGGGTCAGCGCAATGCTATTGTAAGTGCCTATAAATTATAGGCACTTACAATAGTATTGCACTGATCCCTCAATCTCAAGATTCCAGATCCAAGTTGGTTGATGCATTGTAACGAGAAAATCACAGCGAAAAAGTGTGAAAACTTATACACGCGTTATAACTATAACATAAGGTGTGAAAACAAACTATTGTCAAGTTTGTAGAAAGTTGACATTACTCTAGAAATCTCTTTTACTTATGTTGTTTTAAACGACGAAAAAATGTAAAACATAGATAAAGCGTTTAAGCGTTAAATTTTGGCATTAAAGTAAGATGCGCCAAAATAAATCCCCGCAAATAAATCGTTATTAATACTAGAGGCGCTTGAGCGCCTGATTCGCTCCACAGGCCTGAATATCCAAATAATGACTATTAGAGGATGATAAAGCTGTTTAAATGAGAATTGAAGTGAATGAATGAGTGAATGTTTATTTCAAGTAAATAAGGGTTATATGCTGAAATATTTCTGCATAAAAAACTCATGATCAGTGATAACAAAATTGACCTCTACCTGTTACACAAATATTTTTCATTTAATCACAATAATTTTGTGCAGTCTGATAATGGATCACCCAAGGATCATTCTAGTGATATTTTGTTAAAATCCAAATATAAGAATTTCAAAACTAACAGAATGTTACTGCACAATATACTGGTGTTGGTCTGCAAAATTTTGATTGTAGATCTTTCCACTTTTAATTAAACACTACTAAAAGATGTTACTTCACAATTGTTTGTCATCAAAACAAAATTCTAACTAATGATAGTAAGAAGTAAAATATTCAATCCAATATATTTATTTTATTCTGCCCAATGCCTTAGAGTGCAGTAAACTCAACTCTTTCTACCCCACTCTGAATGTCAGGAGGTCAGAACATCATTTTACACTCTGTGCAGATTCACCCTTCGTTCAACTAAACTCACCAATTCTGAGTGGGTATTCTCAGGCTACTTATTTCAACTAATGTTTCTATACATTTGAATTTCAACAAAGGTTTTGTTCCTTCTAATCTATAATCATTACACCTATTAAATTTAACAAGTCTAGAAAAATTCATCATTGAGAAGATACCAAAAGGGTGATCAAATATTCACTTTATATGTTATAATACCCTCTACCAATAAAAAAAATATGCTGTTCATCTAATCAAATATTTTTTTGCAGACTGATACAACTTCACAGAAATAAAATATAATGATATCTAATCCATCTGTTTAACCTTTCAGGATAGTTTGTTTTACCCTATATATGAAGAAATGACCTCTGCCCATAAAAGACATATTTTTGATCTGATCACAATATTTTTTAATAGACTGATAAAGGATCACTAAAGAATCATTCTAGTAAAATTTGGTTGATATCTATCAATTAGGTTCTGAGAAAATGATTTTCAAAGTTTACACTATATAACATATAGGGAAATGACCTCCGCACATAAAATATATACTTTTCATCCGATCACAATAATTTTTGCTATACTGATAAAGGGTCACTCAAGTATCATTCAAAATTTGGTTGATATCTATTAGTTAGATTCTGAGAAAATGATTTTCAAAGTTATCACTATATAACATATAGAGAAATGACCTCCGCCCATAAAATACATATTTATACCCCCCACCTACGAAGTAGAGGGGGGTATATTGGTTTCACCATGTCTGTCTGTCTGTCCATCCGTCCGTCCATCCGTCCGTCCATCCATCCGTCCGTCCATCCGTCCGTCCGTCCGTAGACCTTTTTGTTTCCGGACTCTAACTCAAGAACCAAATGACCTACAATCATGAAACTTTATACAAATGTTCCTTATGACCCAAGGAAGTGCCCTATTGTTTTTGGGTCATATAGGTCAAAGGTCAAGGTCACAGTCAGCCTTTGTTCAATTTTCGTTTCCGGACTCTAACTCAAGAACCAAGTGGCCTACAATCATGAAACTTTATACAAATGTTCCTTATGACCCAAGGAAGTGCCCTATTGTTTTTGGGTTACATAGGTCAAAGGTCAAGGTCACAGTAAATTTTTGTTCAATTTTCATTTCCGGACTCTAACTCGAGAACCAAGTGACCTACATGTATGAAACTTTATGCAAATGTTGCTTATGATCCAAGGAAGTGCCCTATTGTTTTTGGGTCATATAGGTCAAAGGTCAAGGTCACAGTCAATTTTTGTTCAATTTTCATTTCTGGACTCTTAACTCAACAAGAGTGCCATCGTCACAAAATACGCCGCCACATTGCTGCTGTTTCACAGAAATAATTGTAGACACTACTTATTTTGACAGAACCAAATTGAAAATGACCAAGTTTCATTTAAATCAAGACAAAAAGTTAGGAGGAGTTGCCTTCACATGGCTGCAATTTCAATAAGCCCCAGGCACTAAGTTTTAAGGGGGCATAATTCAGGGAAATAAATGAGCCATAAAATCCTTGATCCATGTACATCTTCAAATTATGGTGATGACATTGACCAAGTTTCATTTAAATAAAGACAAAAAGTAAGGAGGATTTGTGTTCAAAAGGCTGCAATTTCAATGAGCCCTAGATACTAAGTTTTTAAGGGGCATAACTCAGGCAAAAATCAACAAACCATAAAATCCTTCCTTCATGCACATCTACCAATTGAGGTGATAACATTGACCAAGTTTCAAGAAGATCCAGCCGGAAACTTAGGAGGAGTTGCGTTGACAAGAAAAGTGGACCCAGAGACTAAGTTTTAAGGGGCATAACTTAGGCAAAAATCAATGAACCGTAAAATCCTTCCTTCATGAACATCTACCAATTGAGGTGATTACATAGACCAAGTTTCAAAAAGATCCAGCCAGAAACTTAGGAGGCGTTGCGTTGACAAGAAAAGTGGACCCAGAGACTAAGTTATCAAGGGGCATAACTCAGGCAAAAATTAACGAACCATAAAATCCTTCCTTCATGCACATCTACCAATTGAGGTGATAACATCGACCAAGTTTCAAAAAGATCCAGCCAGAAACTTAGGAGGAGTTGCGTTGACAAGAAAAGTGGACCCAGAGACTAAATTATCAAGGGGCATAACTCAGGCAAAAATCAATGAACCGTAAAATCCTTCCTTCATGCACATCTACCAATTGAGGTGATTACATTGACCAAGTTTCAAGAAGATCCAGCCAGAAACTTAGGAGGAGTTGCGTTGACAAGAAAAGTGGACCCAGAGACTAAGTTATCAAGGGGCATAACTCAGGCAAAAATCAACGAACCGTAAAATCCTTCCTTCATGCACATCTACCAATTGAGGTGATAATATTGACCAAGTTTCAAGAAGATCCAGCCAGTAGTTTAGGAGGAGTTGCGTTGACAAGAAAAGTGGACGGACGTACGGACGGACGGATGGACGGACGGATGGACGGACGGACGGACGGACGGATGGACGGACGGACAGACGGAGAAGATGACGCCAATATACGCCGCCGGACGTCCGCCTCCGGCGGCGTATAAAAACCAAGCAACCTAGAATCATGAAACTTCATGCAAATGCTACATATGACCTCAATATTAGTTACAAACACATCCTGCACTAATAGCACTTACATTCTGACAAAGCGTTTGTGGGGGGTATTAGTCCGCTCTGCGACAGTTCTAGTTTTCATCTGATCACAATGATTTTTTGTAGGCTGATAGAGGGCCCCTCAAGGATAATTCATGTGAAGTTTGGTTAATATCCATCTATTAGTTTCTGAGAAAAGCCACCTATTACCATATATGGAAATTAGCCACGCCCACTACAGCAATGATTTTCAACCGATTAAAAATCTTTGAAGGAATCTGATAGAGGGTCACCCAAGGAACATTCCTGTGAAATTTAATTGGAATCCATCCAGTACTTTCTGAGGAGAAGATTTTTAAAGTAAAAGTTTACGGATGGACGGACAGACGCACGGACGACGGACACCTCACCATGACAATAGCCCGCTGGCCTTTCGGCCAGTGGAGCTAAAAACGCCAAATGTGGACACCGCCAATATAAAGCCGTTTACAGTACTCTGAGACCTTGAATATCAAAAGAGTGTAAAGTGAAGACTCTGGGTAGACTATGCAGTTGCACAGGCTGGCCAGGGTTTTTGCTTGACCCACATTTGTAATTGTTGGAATTGTCACACACAGGCTCAAACGTTGGATGAATGTTGGCTGAGCTTGTATTCAAACTAACGACCCCAGGGTTGATTGAGCTTACTGGGCTTGGCATGATACAAATGTGAGGAAAAATATTTCAAGTGACTCTTTAACATGTTTATTTACAAATATTGCACATACTCAGAAATTAAAAATATTTCTATAGCAAATGAAATGATAATTATAAATCAATAATGAATTATTGAATTGTTTTTGTACAAATCATTTAACAACAAAAACCATGCATTTTCACATTTTTCCAACTCTAAACACATTGCAATCTCTTTAAATCAAACAGTCCCTTTTAGCTAGATGGGTCATGTATTAATGTTCAAATGCATTACCCTGTGAGGTACTTTTTACCAAAGAATTGTGCTTTCTTTTCAAAAGCCTGAGACTGTATGGGCTTGTTGATCTCGTAAAAGGGATTCATGGCATGCTGAAAAAGATCAGATTATGAAATATTATACAAAATGTAATAGAAAAACAATGGTGTTGTGTGTGCAACTTTAAACTTAAGATCTTTCTATGTAAAGTAGGATAAAAACAAGATGTGTTTGTGAAACACGAATGCCCCCGTAACAGCATTTTTTTCAAAGTTTGACCTTGAGAAATGACCTTGACCTTGTCACATGACCATGACTTTGGTACCAGCGGATGCGGATCATTGAGATCTATCATCATGCCAAATATGAGCCTTGTATCTTGAATAGGCTTGAAGATATTGGCAATGTTAAGTTTTTTGGTTAACTTTTTGAGTTATTTGACCTTGAGAAATGACCTTGACCTTGTCACATGACCTTAACTTTGGTATCAGCAGATGCAGATCATTGAGATCTATCATCATGCCAAATATGAGCCTTGTATCTTGAATAGGCTTGAAGATATTGGCAATGTTAAGTTTTTTGGTTAACTTTTTGAGTTATTTGACCTTGAAAGATGACCTTGACCTTGTCAACTGACCTTGACTTTGGTACCAGCAGATGCGGATCATTGAGATCTATCATCATGCCAAATATGAGCCTTGTATCTTGAATAGGCTTGAAGATATTGGCAATGTTAAGTTTTTTGGTTAACTTTTTGAGTTATTTGACCTTGAGAAATGACCTTGACCTTGTCACATGACCTTAACTTTGGTATCAGCAGATGCGGATCATTGAGATCTATCATCATGCCAAATATGAGCCTTGTATCTTGAATAGGCTTGAAGATATTGGCAATGTTAAGTTTTTTGGTTAACTTTTTGAGTTATTTGACCTTGAGAAATGACCTTGACCTTGTCACATGACCTTAACTTTGGTATCAGCAGATGCGGATCATTGAGATCTATCATCATGCCAAATATGAGCCTTGTATCTTGAATAGGCTTGAAGATATTGGCAATGTTAAGTTTTTTGGTTAACTTTTTGAGTTATTTGACCTTGAGAAATGACCTTGACCTTGTCACATGACCTTGACTTTGGTATCAGCAGATGCGGATCATTGAGATCTATCATCATGCCAAATATGAGCTTTGTATCTTAAATAGGCTTGAAGATATTGGCAATGTTAAGTTTTTTGGTTAACTTTTGCAGACAGACAGACAGACAGACAGACAGACGGACGGACGGACAGACGGACAGACGGACAGACGGACAACGGTAAAACAATATGCCCCCGATCTTTCGATACGGGGGCATAAAAATTATGTTGATGGAATTTTATGATAGGACTAGAAATGTCACAGACTTTGTTGTCCCTTAAATTACTTGATTTTTACCAATGACCTATTTGACCTTCAGCCATGATCTTGACCTAGGGCATGCATGAAGGGAGGGGGTGTATAAGGAGAACATAATTCAGGAAATATTTGCAAATTCTTATTTTGGAGGGTTTAATAGAGGTCAGCCCCTAAATGCAGTCACAACATCAATTGAACATGATTCAAGCCCCTTTATATATGAAGTCTTTGCAAAAAGCCCAAATTTCAAATTCAAATTTCAGTGGTTATAGTTATCTTTAGAAAAAACTCGACATTTCAGCCCTGTTATGTGTCTGCAGTAACCTCAATCGATATACATGTATGTTTCATTTCATTAACAACAAAAGATCTGCAACTGGTGAAAGTATAGCTGCTTTTGTTCATTCAAAGAAAGATAAATTGATCTTACACATGCAATATATACCTGACCATGTTATATAAAGCTCTCAGGAGCATTTAGTAGGAGAAATATAGTAGCTCATACACCAGGGTATAGCTCATTATTTCCATAATTATAAAACTAGTGTAATGACAATTATTTATTATCAACAATATTAAAAAGGTTTATTTCACTCCCACTTAGTATGTATGTTGAAGTGTTGCCATGATTCCAACCCCCAAAAATACCCCTTGAGATATCCAAGCTTGTGATTTTCACTTTTTACCTCTTTTTAGCTGCATAAGTAAAGTCATTCATGAAAATAAAAGATTTAATTCTTTAGCTCAGTGAAAGAAGTATCAATCTTACACAGAAAGAGCATCCTCGTCCTTGTGATATGACAAAATATGCCAACCAAAAGACACATTCAACCCTTACACTGCGCAATTTGATTTTTTTTTCTTTAAAAGATTCCTAATTTACAGGACATTTCAAGCAGTCTGTATCAAGTTTTCACCACATTAGTTTAAAGCAGGCTGTGTAGGATAAGATCAGACTGCACATCTGTGCAGGATGATCTTAGCCTATGCTGCCTGCTAAAGAATTGTGTATAGCAAGTCTATGATGTTATCAGCATTGAATGGAGTTTTATGCCACTTTCAGCATTTTTCAGTTATATCCCGGCATTCCTAACAATGGTTTCCTGTCATTTCTCTCGCCAGTACAACCACCAAATCCTTTTCTAGCCTCCAGCTGCTATCTCACATAGGTCTACCATTATCAACCCATTAGTGAGAGACAAAAAGTCGGAAAAATGAAGCCGTCGTTGGGGAACGAATCCAGGACCTCTAGATTGGCAGTCTGATGCGCTACTAACTGGGCTATGACGGCGGCCATGTTAACATCAGAAGAGTTGTTTAAACCAAATGAAAAATATCCATAAACCTACCTTTATATATGTTTCATACATTTCTGTGAAAAAGTTCTTTATTCCATCTTCATTTTTATTTTCATGTAGCATTATGAGCCTCATTCCTAGTGGCAGGGTCAAGGAATTTTCTAAACCAACTATGAGATAAAATTTAACCCTTTTCCTGCTGAATTCAAATTTATGTTGCAATTGAATTATCAATTTATGAAGACAGTTCATCTAGTCCGGCTCCAATCTTTCCAAAATTTAATTAAGTATTAACCCTTGTCATGCTGACCCGGAATATTCCTGCTTTGGCAGGAGCTATAGACAAACATCAGCCTGCACATATGTGAAGACTCTTCACCACCTGTTTCTCACTTTCAAACCAGAATTGTCAATAGATTTAGTTTTTCAAATAATAATTGACCAATATTTAGAACTTTCAGTGCTTTTTGCCCTTTGATTTTGATGAAATTTTTCAACCAAAATTTATTTAGCGTGACAAGGGTTAAGTACTAGTAGGTAGTGTGGGCATAGTCTGTACTGTCTTCTAAACCTTTGTGTAGAGCAGGAATATGCAGTGAAAAGCAAGAGAAGGGTCAAATGATTTTTTGATCGGGTATTACGCTGCTTTCAACAATCTTTCAGTTATATCACTGTGGCTGGAGCACCTAACAACAGATTCCTGGTATTTCTCACACTAGCACTACCATTACAACCTTTCCTAGCCTACAGCTGCTATCCCACATAGGTCTACTTTGTCAACCCATTGGTGGAAGATAAATAGTCAGAAAGGTTGAGGGATCAAACCAGGGACCTTTAGATTGACAGTCGGAAAGGCTACCAACT
Source organism: Fragum whitleyi (assembly GCA_948146395.1). NCBI lineage: Eukaryota > Metazoa > Mollusca > Bivalvia > Cardiida > Cardiidae > Fragum > Fragum whitleyi. Next base: position 39,836,513 of record OX411549.1, read on the forward strand.
ACACTATGACGGTGGCATAGAGAAGGGGTAAATGGTTCTGTTCATTAAACACAAATGCCCTTGCTACTGCTATGATTTAGAAAGAGTGGTTTGAAACACTAATGTGAAAATCATTAGCAAGTTTGCACCAACATAAACATTTTGTCATAGGCAATACAAATATGAAAAAGCTACCATTTACCATTGAAATTTATGACCTTGATTGGTGACCTTTGTATCCACTGAAAGGCCTTGTCTTAACAATTATATGTGAAATATGAAGACTGTTTCACCTACTATTCAAAAGTTATGACCATTGTTTAAATTTAAATTTTACGCTTATTTGACCTTGGAAAATGACATTGAATGATGACCTTGGTACAAAGAGAAAAGCCATGTCACAAGCAATACACAAGTAAAATATAAAGTGTCTATTATTAACCAATTAAGTTATAGCCAATTGTAAGTTTGGGGGAGGATAAACAGATAAACAGAAAAAACAAATTAATATGCCCCATACTATCAATGTGTGGGCAAAAAAACAAATTTAAGACAAATGTGACCTGTCACACAAAAAGGGACCATCTGGAAACTATGTAAAAAGAATAGTTTGAAAAGAGATTGGGTCCAGCTAAGGTCAACTAGAGATGGCATTTCAAAAATTCTTTTACTGGAAGGTAGATTGATCATTCTAGATTTAGAAAATCAGCACACTGGAGAAAGTTTTGACCCTAGTCAATCTAGGCAATGAGTCTGACTAGGGTCAACATTTTATACACTATCAAGATGGCCCCTGTATGTGACGGGTCACAAATAATTTCATCTTACTGTAAGCTAATTAAAAAGTAAGTGTATCTTATAGGGCATAAAGCATTGTTGGAAAAAATGTATTTGAAAGCTTTTTTTTCAGGGCTTTCGAAAAGTTGGATTGTGCGGGGATGCCATTATGTGTAAAAGCATCACAGTCCTTATCATAAAGGATACGTCCTGCAGTGACAAATGCCGAAACAAACCATTCGTTAAATTTATCTACGATTTTGAGGTACATGTTATTTGTGTTCCACATCTGTTCATCAACGAGATCTAGGGCTTCGTGGGCCACAAACTGGTTTAAATGACGATGGTCTTCCTTCTGAAAGATTTCATATATAGATTACTGAAGTGTGACCTTAAAACCCACTCTTGATGTATAGCCAAATAAAGGAATTATCAGGGATGTTTCCTGAGGTGTAAATAAAGGTTTACACCCTTAAATGTATGAAAATACACTCTTTTGACCCTCAGCCTATCTTTTTGACCCATGAAGTTTTCAGAAATGCATCTTAAATGCCACATTTTAAGTGCCACAACACAATTTTCAGATTCATTATTATTATATTTATTAGATATTTTGTTTTTACTCATTCACAAATAGCTTTCACTCCAGCAATCTATGATCAGGGAATGGATTACTCCTGATATGGAAAATCAGCTCAAATCATGTATAATAATCACATTAATAATATACATTGTACTTAAAAATTATTGATCAATAAATGCTGGAGCTACTGTCAAGGAGAAGGTCGATTTCTGTGTCAGAACAAAACTGTGCCTAACTAACAGATTGTGGTTGTCAATAAAACAAGAGCGCCTCATGAAGATGCCCAGGGGTGAAGAAATACACATATTATCCTCGATTATTAGAGATGATTTCCTACTTGTCCAGAATCTTAATCTAAATGAACTTGAACTTGAAAGAGAATAAATAAATTTTGAAAAAAAAACTTTGCAGTTAAAGAAGAAAATGCTGGAACTCAGCATTTTCTTCATTAAAAACAATGATTTCTACCCTTTGATACAAACATTAGGCTAAGTTAATCTCTTCTTTTAATTTGGTATGAGTCCAAGATTTGCCCTGGTATTTACTTGTCCATTGATGAGTGGCCTAAAAAAATGTTCTTCTCCACCATTAGAAAATCCCATATTGGACAGGTGTCAGGCATGGGAATTCCACATCCCTGTAGATGCCAATGCTTAGCTGTCAGCTAGGTGCCAGATAGTGAAAAAAAATAAGTTGGGTTAGAGGCAAAATCTGTACAAAAATGCATTGAGAGTTATCTGACTTCAATGTGTAAGTTGCTCCTTTGGTGAAATCCACAAGTTAACATAATTTCCAAGTTTCAAATGAAACCCTTCAGTGATATCAAAGGTGATATCAAAGACATCACAAAATGTCAAACTTCTTTACAAAAGCAACAAACAAGAGCTGTCAGAGGACAGGGAAGCTAGACTTTTCCTTGCATTGTTTAGTAGACAGCGAATCAATATCAACAAAGGAATATTCCATAAAATTCAATATCAGAGTGATGAATCCTTACCTAGAGGCTGATATGATGGTCACAGAAGAATGAGCAAAGTTTCTATGCAAAAGCTTATCTAAAAACAGAGATATTACAGATATACATCAGTTGCACATGAAAACGTAACCAAGATTTATAAGTCTGTAAAGGGTTAAAATTGCATTTAATTCAATACAAGAGTAATGAATCTTTGTGTAAAGGCTGATATTATGGTCACAAAACATGTGTAAGGTGTTCAAGAAATAGCTTTGCTAGAGTTAACTGAGATAGAACAGATATACCAACATCGGTTGCACACAAAAACTTAACTGAGTATTTTTAAGTACGTAAAGGGTTTAAATTCTCCTAAATTCAATATCAAAACAATGAATCTTTATCAAAAGGCTAAAATTATGGTTAAAGAAGCATGTGCGAAGTTTCCAAACAACATTTTTAGTATATAAAGATACAGATATACAAAAGTTGCTCATTCAAAGTTAACTGAGAATTTCTTAGTCCGAATAGGGTTTAAATTCGACTAAATTCAATAACAGAACAACACATTTTGTCTAGAGGCTGATATGATGGTCACAGAAGCATGTTCCAATTGATAGCTTTACTAGAAACAGAGATATTACAGATATACATCAGTTGCATGTAAAAACTTGAGGTTTTTAATAAAGTTTAGAAAAGGCTTAAAATTCTCCTATATTCAATATCAGAGTAATGAATATTTGTCTAAAGGCTGATACCATAGTCACAAAAGCATGTGAAAAGTTTCCAAGCAACAGCTTTACTAGAATAGAGATAGAACAGAATGATGAACAACAGTTGCACATAAAAACTTAACTGAGAATTTCCAAAAAGGGTTAGAATTCTACTAAATTCAATATCAGAGAAAGGAATTTTTGCCTAGAGGCTAATATTATTGTTACTTAAGCATGTGTAAAGTTTCAAAGCAATAGCTGTAGTAGAAACAGAGATTTGACACAGCTGCACATAAAACTTAAACCAAAGCGTTACACAGATACCAACGCCAACACCCAGTTGACCAGAATAGCCCCCTCACCAATGGGTTGATAATCATAGACCTATGCGAGATAGCAGCTTGAGGCTAGGAAAGGATGTGATGGTTGTACTGTTGAGAGAAATACCAGGAATCTAATGTTAGGTGCTCCAGCTGCCGAGATATAACTGAAAAAAGTTTGAAAGCAGCGTAAAACTCCAGTCAATCAATCAATCTTTTCTATGAATAGTTGAGCTTTAAAGCCAACTAGAAAGCCATGAATGGCTTGAGTCGCTCCACAGGCTTGAAATTCTTGTAAAAGCAAATAAATGATTTGGCTAGATTTTTAGATATTGGGGTTCTACTGATGTTGAAAATGATTTTCAAAGTTTCAACTATATAACATATAGAGAAATGACCTCTGCTATTAAAAGACATATTTTTCATCAAATCAAAATAATTTTTGGCTGCATGATAATGGGTCACCCAAAGATCATACCAAAAATGTTTGATTGATATCCATCAGTTACATTCTGAGAAAATGTTTTTCATAGTTTCAAATATTTAACATATTGAGAATTGACCTTCACCCATAAAATGTATATTTTTCATCCAATCAAAATAATTTTTGGTACGCTGATTAAAGGGTCACTCAAGGATCATTCCAGTGAAATATAGTTGATTATCAAAAATCAGATTCTGAGAAAATGATTTTCAAAGTTTCCACTATATAACATGTAGAGAAATGACCTCTGCCCACAAAATGCATATTTTTCATCCAATCAAAATAATTTTTGGTACACTGATAAAGAGTCACTCAAGGATCATTCCAGTAAAATTTGGTTGATATCCATCAGTTACATTCTGAGAAAATGGTTTTCAAAGTTTCCACTATAACATATAGAGAAATGACCTCCGCCCACAAAATGCATATTTTTCATCAAATCAAAATGATTTTTATAGACTGATAAAGGGTCACTCAAGGATAAATTTGGTTGATATCCATCGGTTACATTCTGAGAAAATGTTTTTTCAAAGTTTCCACTATATAACATATAGAGAAATGACCACCGCCCATAAAATGCATAATTTCCATCCAATCACAATGATTTTTTGTAGACTTATAAAGGGTCACCCAAGGATCATTCATGTAAAATTTAATTGATATCCATTGATTAGAATCTGAGAAAACTCACTTTTTACCATATTTGGAAATTAGCCACGCCCATCAAATCCATGTTTTTCATTGGATCAAAATTTCTTGAACAACTTTGAAAGAGGGTCACCCAAGCATCATTCCTGTGAAGTTGGGTTGAAATCCATCCAGTAGTTTCTGAGGAGAAGATTTTCAAAGAAAAGTTTACGACCGCACGCACGCACGCACTGACGGACGGACAGACGCACGACGGACACAACGCCATGACAATAGCCCCAGTGGCTTTCAGCCAGTGGAGCTAAAAATGATGACAGGTCAAGGGTGTTGCCAGCAATGCATAAAAAATTATGTTATGTTATGTTATGTTATGTTTTAATTTAATTCTAGTTGAGTTCACCTTCATGAAATCAACAAATACTCTCTTTATCTCTTAAATAGAATAAAGAAATTAATGGGTGAAATACAGGACCTACCTTTTGTTCAGTTGGTTTATTAGGTGGATGAAATTCCATTTCAAATATTGGATTATCATGATGCCCAACAATGACAAAGTAGTAGTTTCCAGCCATCTCTCATGGAGCTCAGTTACTGTTTTAAAAAAAAAAGAGGAAAATGATCAGAACAGAGCTACAGATAGAGGAATTTGACTTCTAAACCATGAAAATCTTGGGGGTCAAAATTTATCATAAAGGGGTCAAAACAACAGAAGGGCATTGTAAGTAGAGTTTTACAGCTTTCAGTGTGAATGACCTTTTCTTGTTACAAAAAGAAAAAATAATAATTAGAATTCTAAATAGTAAAAAAGATACATCATTGAAATTTTGAGTAATAAAACAGATTTGACCCTTGGAATTTTCTCTTAAGGGGATAATGACCCCTTAGAGAAATTTCCAAGGGTCAAAAAAAGATATTGTCAGATTTTTGAGGGTCAAAACCCTGGTTTAAGGGTCAAACACGAGCCCTGTAGAGAGGGGAAAAAGGCTTAAGAGCTGAATATTTCATCCATATTGTGGCAAACCCTCTTTTGTATTAACATAGATTGTACTAAGTAAAATTTCAAAAGACTCCTTTTTCCACATTTTCCAATGGCTGTCCAATTTTTCGAAAACAAGGCCCTACAATTATCATATGAAAGTTTTAAAGGAACTGGATTATTTCATAAACAAGAAAAATTCATAGATGGACAGAAGCCCAGACTGAAGGGAATCAAAGCCATCAGTATAGCTCTTCTGACCTCCAGTCATTATTTTGAAATCTATCCAAAAATGAAGGTACATTGTACCATGCTCCAGACAGGCTAAATTTTTCAATTTGTCCTTAATTTCTGACCTTGCAGCTGTCAAACAAAAGGCCCAAAAGGGCCAGAATCGCTCCATTGGCACTTAATGCCTAACAGACTTATGAAAATTCAAATTTTATCAGTTGCATTAAAAGTAATAAGCTAGGCCATAATCTATTTGTAAGTAGATAACCATCTTAGACCAAGGTTGGTTAATGAATGAAATGAAAAAAAAATTAAGTCAACAAGTAATCTTACACAAAAGTCCCTTTTTCCACGACATAGAACAACATGTCAAAGAGGTTAAATGTGTGCATAGTCACATGATAGGTAACATATTATGAAAGTTTCATGAAATCTGTCAATAAATGTACAAGTTGTAGTTACAAGAAATGTTGCATCGAAAAAGGCTCCTTTCGCCATGACACAGTATCATAATTACCAAGAAATCAGAATCCTGAAATTGATCATTTGCACCCAAAAATCTATTTCAGAGAAAAAGTTTTCTTTTTATTTTGTCATATGGCACCTTTATTAGCTGATTCAACAACACCCATGTTTTACCTCAATCAACATTTCAGGAAGAAATCTTTGACTTATGTTTATTCCTATAGCACTCTGTAGAACCCAAGTTATCAGCTAAATCAGGATTAAAATAAAGAGCATGTCCCAAGCATAATTCCTGTCAATTCTGACTGGTAGTTTCAGAGAATTATTTTTTTTTTTTGTATTCCACCAACACCCTTTTATGGTGGCACAACAGCCCTTAGGGCCAATGACTCACCAGTTATCAGCCAAATCAGGATATAAAGAAGGAATCTAAAAGATCATGTCCCAAGCATCATTCCTGTGAATTTTGGTTGAATTATGCCCAGTATTTCCGAGAAGAAGATGATCAAAGAAAAGGATCATGCATGCACACACAGACGTAAGCACAACAGACAATAGGCCATGAAAAAGCCTGCTGGACTTTATCCAGTGGAGCTATAAACAAACAAGACAACCATGGATGTCCTAAATTGCTCATCTGAGTAAGCCAACTTTATTCTTGTCAACCTGGTTATAAATACAAAAAATTGTTATGATGTAAATTAAGGATAGTAATGCCCATGCCATCAACCCTATCAGAATTTAATAAAAGAATCTGAAAACGCATGTACAGGGGATCATTTCTATTAGGTATTAATTGTTGAATTTTGGCCAGTAGTTTCAGAGAAGATTTTTTAAATTTCACCACTTAGGGCCCATTTTTTGGTGTTGTCCAAAGCATCCATGTCATCAACTCGGTCAGAATTTAACAAAGGAATCCAAAAGAGCATGTCCTGAGCATCAAAATTCTGTGAACTTTGGTAAAGTTCTGATCAATGGTTTCAGAGAAAGAGATATTTTGAATTTCAACATTGGTGGCCCATTTATCGAGACACTTCAGTCTGTAGCATCCACATTTCAACTTGATCAAAACTTAACGAAAGAATATGAAAGAGCATGTCCTGATGATCATTTTCTGTAGAATATGGTTGAATTCTGACCAGTAGTTTCAGAGGAAAAGATGTATTTATATTTCACTATTGGGGCCCATTTTCTGGTGACTCTACAGCCAGTAGCGCCCAAGTTCTCAACCCGATCACAATTTTACGAAGGAATCTGAGAGCATGTCCCAAGGATCATTTCTGTGAAATTTGGTAAAATTCTGTCCAGTAGTTTCAGAGGAGATGTTTAATAAAAAGTGTATGCACTGACTTACGACGAATGACCCGCCACAACATAAGCTCCGCTGGACTCAGTCGAGTGGAGCTAAAAACTTAAGAAAACTGAGGATATCACCAACCAAAGGCACTATTTAAGTGATGTTGCATCAAAATGTTTCTTCTCAGTTTTGTCCCAGCTTCAATCAAAGCTAAATCTTTAATCTTCTTATGAAAAGAATCCATAATTTTCATACTCGTAAAAGGGACACATTGAATGGATGTGCTACCTATTGGAACCACCATTCCCATATACAGAAACGCAAATACCTTAGAGTATACCATATATTTCTATTTGACAGCAACCTTTAGGCCCTTTTCAGTCATTAGAGCTAGAAATTCTGTCATACTAGGATAATACCCCTCTCCCCCCCCCCCCCCCCCCCCCCCACACACACAGACAAAATTCTGAATCCACTGCAATAGCCCTCTCTCTGGCAGAATCTTCATCAGCTTATCAGAGACATGGTAAGATTGTTTATTCCCTTTAATGGGGTATAACACCACTTTCAACAATAACAATCTTACAGTTATATCACAGAGGCTGGATTCCTGGTATTTCCCGCCCCAGTATAAACTCTCCTAGCCTCCAGCTGCTATCCCACATGGGTCCGTTATTATTAATCTATTACTAGAGAGAGACAAATTGTCAGAAAGGATGAGTGTTGCAATCAGGGATCAAACCTGTGACCTCATGATTAGGAGGCAAACAAGCTACCAACAGCAATATGATAGTGGCTAATACACGGTAAAATAATTAATGATAGATTAGCTTCATCCATTCACACTTTTCCTCTGTCAATGCTCCAGTAAGCTACACCCCTGTCATCACAAGCCTACTGCAACTTATTTTACCCTATAGTTTGACTTCTGATTAAGTCAGTGGTGGATCCAGACATTTCAGAGTCATCTCGGCCTGTGAATAACTTGTCCCGTCAACTCGGCCTGTATATATCATATAGGTACATAAAGATGCAATTTAAATATATTTTAGAGCCTGTGTAACTTTTTTTTAAGGAAAAAATACTCGCTCAAGTAAAATTTTTTTGTAGGATTTTAACTAACAATCGTTAACTTCATACCTCCTTTAAGTACACTTAGCACCTTGATTAACTATCCAATAAGTGTGCCCAAACACCAATTTGCTATACACTATATAACCTATATATAGGCTGAGTGGACGAGCTGAGTTTTACACAGGCTGAGTTTTGAAAGGGCCGAGTGCCAGGAGACCGATCTAGGTTGAAACGACCCCCTCAAAGACCTATTTATTTTATCCTTTACAAGGAAATTCAATCAAAATTGAGAAATAGTAGGAAAATGAACCCTGGATTTTGTTCCTACAAGGCACTCACAGTCAAAGTATCCTATGGTCCTATGGACACACTAATACAGCTCATAAGGGCCCTCGCTCTCTCCTCTTTTAACTGTAAATAATTTCACCTTTTTCCTATCCATATGTTTTGTGCAAACATTGAAAAAAAGGATGTATCTTTCGAGAAAAAAACCCCTAACATTCTAGATTCTTTCTTTCCAAGAACTATTATAGATTGGAACAATGATTGATTGATTGAATTAACGCCGCTTTCAACATTATTTCAGTTAAATCTCGGCGGCTGGAGCACCTAACAATGGATTCCTGGTATTTCTCTCACCAGTACAACCACCACATTCTTTCCTAGCCTCCAGCAGCTATCTCACATAGGTCTACGATTATCAAGCCATTGGTGAGAGACAATTAGTCGGAAAGAATGAGTGTCGCCGTCGGGGATAGAACCCGCAAACTCTAGATTGACAGTCTGACGCGCTAAGATTGGAACAACCTAGAAATTAATGTTGTGTGCGCAAAGACAGTAAAGAGCTTCAAATCAGTTCTCCAACAATGTTATTAACATCCAATAACACACATCTCTCTCCCACTGTGAATATATCGAAAGGTTCTACAGTGTATGCATTCTGATTCAGATAGTAGATATGTTTGTAGAAACGATCCTTAACAGCGCTTGCAGCACTTTGATTTCTGTGAGGGTCGGACATTTTTATCTCAACCAACAGACCAACGCAAATAAACTGAATACTGTAACAACAATTCAGCTGAGAGAAAACCTAACGTTTCTTTCATATTACTGGACTTAACTGTTTCAACAGAATACAACGGCCTTACCATTAGAAAGAAACAGAAATAATCATCAACTGTGCACTTTGGTTTTAGACTAGACGTCTTTAAAAATTGTTGTTTCCAGTCTATGTGGAACTATTTTTCTTCGGCTAATTTTATTTTTATTGATAATCACTGCTTTCATCAGAAAAAGTGAATTAAAAAAATAGATAAGCCGTAGCTGCTTTATCTGATATAAATGATATAACATTTTATCGATATTCGTGATTTTGTGAAGAAAAATATTCGTCCGCAGCGTCAAAATGGCGGAGAATATTTTCCTCGGAGAAGTTTCCAAAAGACAAACAATTTACTGATTTTAATTGTTTTCGTACATGTATACAAATCATTTGAGTAATAAAGCGAAAGGTTTTTAATCTAAAGGTAATTGATTATGGTCGACCTTGCATGTCAGGTTGAAATGATGACAAAACATGTGAACTCATGAACAGCCCAAAAAGTGCTAGTCAAACTGATGTTTTTGTCCAGATATCGCCTTGCCCACATTCCTTGGTCAACAATGGCTCTTTTTAAGCAAAGTTTTCGCCTACAACTTGAGAAATTTAGGCCTATAATTTTGATATGTAATAAATTAGGCAGTTGCTGTTTTATTGGTGTGGGAAAGGCAGTTGTTGTTGTTGTAAAAGAATATTGTGCTCATCAACTGGAACCAGTCCAGGTGTGCCTACAAAAGCAGAACTTCACAACAAGATACAAGATACAAGATTCCTCCACTGTCCGGAAACCACACCTCAAGATTTCATGACAGCCAGTCCCACTGAAATGCCTGGTAAAAATCATACCAGTCCTGTTAGTTGCACTTGAATACAGGATCAACTGACTGGTAAAATCTATCTCTGGATATTGTCTACCCTTCTTTTGAGTGTTACAGACAGGAAAGTGCACTTGGAATGTTAGAAACATGAAAGAAGTATAAGTAAAGATCTGACATTTTGGACAAGTGAAAGTACATTAAAGTAAAGTATTGGTTAAAATGTTAGTAAGTGAGAGAGGAGTAAAAGATCTAGTTAAAAACGATCACCTCCAGACTAATGGTATTTCCAGGTAATGTTGAATACCTGCCACAGTTCTCTTAAACTAATGTAGCTCAGGTGTGGCAATATGACAGGGTAACTGGTTCCAAAGGCTAAAAGAATGAGGGTAGAATGAACATGATGTAATCAGAGTTAACCTGGATTTGTGGTAGAGAAAGAGGGTGCATATGTCTAGTTAATCTTGTAAGACGGTGCATATATGATGAAATAATAACTTAGGGGTCCAGACTGCCAAAAATAAATATTAAGCATCTGGGGTAAAGGCATTTTCTAAAAAAGAATTAGGGGCCCAGTCCAAAATCTAGGGGAACTGGGCAACTAGGCTTCTGTTAGTCTTTTTCCCTGATTTATGGAGCACATCCCCTCTATGTAAAAAAAATGTATGGATTTTAAATTTTATGGATGAATTTTCGAGATAGCTTGGCACAATTGTTCTACATCAGAAATTTAGTCTATTTCATTTCATTTAGAATGCAAGCAAAGTAGGTTTGTATTTCACCTTTCTCCACCAGATAGGAACCAACATTTTAGGGGAAGAAGAAAGATATTGTTGGCATATTGTTATCAATGAAAACGGTTGCAGCTGCCAATATGTTATTTGTCATTTCCCTTGTTTATATCATCTTCAGGCAATCTGGTAGTGTGCTATTATAGTCATAATCATTTCAGGGGAGAGAGATCATTGAAATATGGCTTCAGGAGGTCAGAAACCCAAACCTGTGTCTTCAGAGCCTCGGCAGAGAAGCAGTTGGCAGAGAACAACCAGTATGTCAGATAAGGAAGATAATATCAGCCTAAGCAGTATGCCAAATGAACTTCGGCCAAATAACTGGGTAAGGAGATAGTTTAACACAGGACTAGAACAAGAGAATGAGAGAAAAAACAAGTCTGAAATCAGCGGTGTGGAATTCCCATGTCCGACATGGGTTTTTCTACCTGCGGACAATTAGATTTTTCTTTGCCACTTGTCCGTGGTCTAGTAAATCTTGGAATGGTACTTGATAGAGGTAAGAGTTTAATAAGCCAAATGTTTGTTGCAAAACATAGAAGATATTGTTTACAATGAAGAAAATGCTGGGTTAATAAAACCCTATATTGTGGGTACTCATTCAAGTTAAGGGTCAGTGCAAAACTATTGTAAATGCCTTAATATTTATAGACACTTGCAATAGTTTTGAACTGACCCCAAAAATTTTAATCATCTTTCCTGCAATGAATACCTACAACTTGAGGTGGGTGCAAGTAAACTATTGGCATAAAGTTATGCATATTTTCTATGGCCTTTATTTTGGAGCTGAAAGATTGTTCAGATTGACTTAAACCCCCCCCCCCCCATTCATTCAAACAAACAGACATAACAAATTTTGGATACTGGGATCCAGCTTTGAGGAACAATAGAGCACTGAATGAGCAAGAATGCCGAATCACAATGATGTGTTAGAAACAGAAAGGCATAATTCATCTATTACCAAAAGGTGCCGAGTTGTCCACTCTGCAGGGGTGTGGAAATACAGATTTTTCTCCATTTATCCCTGAGCAAGTAAAAAGTGATTTTCTATTTGTCCAGGATCAATATGAACTTGTCAGCAAGATAGATGAATTTGAGGGAACATTGTCTTTATAAAGGAAAATGTTTGAACCAAGCATTTTCTTCATGAAAAAATTTCTACTCTTTGATACAAACATTTAGTTCATTCATGTCTTCAATCTAAATAGTATCATTCTATGATTTTCCTTGGTATTTGAACTAAGGGTTTGACCCTTAATTATTCCATTTTGACCCTCAAAAAATTCCTGCATTTTGGCCTATCGAATTTCCGTTGGTGCAATCTATGCAAGATTATATAAATCATTTGTTTTCTTCATATTATTTTAAGAGATCGATGTTAAAATACTTTATTGATTATGTTGATTCATTAATGTAGATCATTTTAAACTCGTATGTGGATAAATTTATTATTTTGCAGCCTTTTTGACCTTATTAAACAATTTTGACCCCAAATGTTTTTGGTCAAGGGGTGACTATTACTCCTGAATTTGAAAAGCTTGCACAAGCCTTGGCAATGGAATTAAAGTAATTGTCCAAATTTTCTATGTCTTTTAGAGATGATTGTAACATTATGAAATTTGTTAAAACAGCTTGAAGGATTTTAATGAAAGGCTAGAATTTTATTATGCATGTAGACATTGTATTTTTTTTTTATCTTCATAGTTTGATATCTAATGAAAATAAGAAAATGAATCAATTGTATTCAGGAAGCCTGTCAAAAGGTTATTGGTTAATTTTAAAAAGAAATGTATATCGTATGAATTTTTGCTAATTATTAGTTTTTTATTATCAGGACTTCTCTGATTGGAGACCAGCAACACACAAGGATCAAACAAAAAGCCGCAAAAAGGGAAATCCAGAATGGGAACGAGAACAGGCTCATACCCAGGAATCCCCACCCACCTCTGAGAGACGATATGGGACTCCACGAACCTTTCCTAGGACTAAAGTTACGACAAATACTCCAAAATCACAGAGAAGTGCATTGGAAAATCTCAGACAAAGGATGACATTCAGTGACCAAGAGGAGGTAATAAAAACTTTTATTAGATTTTCAATAAGAATTTATAGGTGGCATGAATTATAGACTTCTTTGAATTTGCGATTGACATGTGAAAGGGCTTATAGATAGATCAGATCCGTATTCGATAAAAAAGATAGTGAGAAAGAAGTTGGAAGGACCTTCAAAGTTGTTTGTTATAAGCAATTTCTGTACCAAAGGGATTGTTCAAAGGCTATCAGGTTCTCTTTTTCAAATCAAATTCAGAGCGTGGTACAAGGACTTCCATATTCAAAAACTGTGTTGATCTTTTATACTTACTGCTTGACATAGTATTTTGTTATGATATTTGAGCCTGTGTGTGACATTTCCAACAATTTGAATCATTTGTGAGGTGACAAATGACCAACAGCCTAGCCAGTTACAAGGGTAATTACAAGATTTGCTGTCTGTCTAAATACTCTTTTATCTTATATCTCTATGAAAGTGCAAAGTGAAGACTCTGGACAGACTGTGCAGATGCACAGGCTGGTCAGAGTCTTTGCTTGGCACACTTTTGAAATTGTTGGAAATTTCACACACTGGCTCATTTACATTGTTTAACTTGTTTTATTGAATCATTTTCAGGGTATTAGTATGGATGGTGAAAGAAACAATGACAGAAATTTACTGAAACGGACTGACAACTTCAGCCGTCAAGATTCATCTAATACCAATGACAGCCTTTATCCGAGGCAGTTAGCCAATCGAAGGGAAGATAGAAATAACAGGAATAACAACAAACAAAATCATGCATCGGCTACATCCGAGGGAAAGGTAAGACTATTTTTCTCGTTTTTTTAGAGCTTCATGCAGAGGAAGTCCTTTCAATGTGGAAAACAATTCGGAGATGAAGAGAGTATTTGTTGATTTCATGGAGGCATGAATCAGAATGTAGAAAAAGTCATGAAATCATCTGAAGTTAGATTATTTATTTATTGTTTCAGACTCTATTAGCTTAGAAGGAAATGCGCTGGGATTTCAATGAATCCAAGTTTAATGCCAAAACCAACTTTCAACCTACATTTACAAAGGTCTTTGTCAAAATGTCATTTGTCTAGCTAATGGGCAACTGATGAGTAGTACAACTAATTGAGATTTGAAGCTGGTGGCTTGAACATGAAAGTATGTTTTTCTGTGGTGAGAAACAAGTGGAAACCATGAGTACATAGGCCACCACAGTATCAAATAAGGTGTCTTAATCTGTGTTGGGCATTGAGTATAATTCCTATTGAGCATGTACTTTCATCATTATTTATTTAGAGTTTTAAAATCTACTAAGAGCAAGTTTATATGAAAATATTTAATTCTTAATGAACTATTTAGTGCCATTTAAAAAGCTTATTTTAAGTAAGTAACTTTCTAAAACATCACAAATTAAGTCTAGGATCACCCTGTATTTCCACACAGTCAGTCTCATTAAGGTCTTCAATTTACACTCTGTGACTATGCTATAAGTCAGATTAGGATTTGGTCTTATTTTTAACCCTCTCTTGGTCTTTATTGTATATATTCCTGCTGTTTAAAAAAAATGGCAAGCATAAAGACCAAGATCAGCCTATACAATGTATCATTGTGAGAAAAACTTAAGACAATCAATTGGAAATGTCACAAAAATTGTCAATTTGTTTGAAACTAAACTAAAAATTTGAAGAATAAGGGTTTATTCATTGTGTGGCCTTTAAGGCTGGAACTTTATTGAATGTGCTTGACAAGCTGTCTAGATGTACAACACTGGCTCCTATTCTGTTTTCAGGCTGACAGCAGTCAGATAGTTGGAAGATTAATGCAGATCAGAGACTATATAAAACAAGCTCATTCTATGATGGAGTCACTGAGGAAGACTGGCGATCCTGTAAGAGTTTTTTTATGCCCCCGCATCGATAGATCGGGGGCATATTGTTTTACCGTTGTCCCTCTGTCTGTCTGCAAAAGTTAACCGAAAAACTTAACATTCCCAATATCTTCAAGCCTATACAAGATACAAGGATAATATTTGGCATGATTATAGATCTCAATGATCTGCATCTGTTGGTACCAAAGTCAAGGTCATGTGACAAGGTCAAGGTCATCTGTCAAGGTCAAACTTTGAAAAAAAATGCTATTAAGGGGGCATTCATGTTTCACAAACACATCTTGTTTTCAAATTCTTTCCTTTCTGAATGAAAAATAGATTGTGCAAAGGTCAGACTGAAAAAAGATTCATCTTGAACAGTCCTTGAAAAAGAGCTGTACCCAAAAAGGTGCCTGAATTTCAGCAATTAGCCGAAAAAAAATATAACATGACTTGAAATCTTTATCAAAATGATATTTTTATGCCCCAGCATTGAAAGACCGGGGTCATATTGTTTTACTGTTGTCCATCTGTATGTCTCTCTGCAAAACTTAACCAATAAAACTTAACATTGCCAATATTTTTTGGCTATTCAAGGTACGATGCTCATATTTGGTATGATGATAGATCTCAATGATATACATATGCTGGTATCAAGGTCAAGGTCATGCAACAAGGTCAAGGTCAAATTTCTAAAAAAATTGTTTCAGGGCATTTGTGTTTCACAAACACATCTTGTTTCTTACAAAAATTCACATAAGCAATAAATAAGAACTGTGAATGCACTGGTAGCCACCTCGTATTTGCAAACACTTTTCCAAATCAAAATTAACATATGTCTAGGTAACACTGTTGAGTGAATGATATGACTAGGTAACTTTGTTAAGTGAACGATTTGTCATTAGGAGAATGTTTTGTGAGCTTAAGACGATGAGTTTGTATTCAATTCTTTCTGTTCTATGTGAAAACATTTCTTAATCTTACTGAATTTCTATTTATACAATTGTTTGAAGGTGTAATTAGTTACAGATCATGTGGTCTAAGAAAAAATGTGGATAGAGTCAGTTATGTTATGATATAAGCTATAGTGCAGGAGTGAAAAAAGTATCTCTGATTTCGTGGTTTTATAAAAAAAAACTCAGGTCATATTATAAATAGAATATCAAATTTATGCTCATTAAATAACTAAGCTATTACTCTAGTGAAATAATGAAGCAAATGAGCTAAGAACTGATTACAACAACAAATTTTCCTAAAAATTCAGGTCAAAATATAATAGAATTTAAGATTATGCTCATTTAATAAAGAAATTATCAAACTTATCATCTCAAACAGATAAAAACTTTGACGCAGCCTCTTTTTTATCTGTTCATAGATGACTAGTTTAATAAATTTGGTATTCTATGACCACTCATTCAATATCCTTATTATATTATCTTTTCTTTTGAACTTTAGCCTGGGTATAAAGATGAGATGGATCGATTACAAAAGTTGATGGACCATCTTAGAGAACAAGAGAAAGGCTATACAGGTCTTCTACAACACATACTGGTAATCATTATTCTTCTTTGTTTAATGTCTTGGTTTTCTGCTTAAATCTCCTGACTACAGGACTGCTTGCTTATAGCTGTACTTACAAGGTTTAGGAAGAAATTTACAATTTTTAGAGAAGAGATTCTGTTGCAGTCTTAAAGAATGTAATCATGAAATTGACAAGGTTTTAAACCTTTCTTATATATAAAAAAAAATAAAAGAGTTGCTTATAACAATTTCAAGCAGAAGAAAAATTTGGTATTTGGAAAGTGGGAATGTCATCTTCAGGATATTTACTTTTTCACCAAATTGTTTTCCCTATTAAATCCAGTCAAAAAAGCTTGTTTAGTTCTGTATAATTTCATCAATTAATACATTCAGTCTGGCCATGAAGAGAATGGTATGAATGAGATGAGTCGAGAGATGACTCCTAATTTGGACCCGCTGGATGATACAACATCTGTAGATCTAGATGTACAGTCAGAGGCTTCAGAGAGAGATGTAAGTGTGCTCTATTTCTACTCCATTTTTATGCCATCAAAGGTCAAGGTTTGATATTGCAGGGATTGACCACTAATACCAGTCCTGGGCCCGAGTTTGAAGATAACATGGTAGAAGATAACATGTTGCAGCTTCTTCAGGCCTGTAATTAATGGCAACGTAATTTCAAATCTGTCAAGTTTTAAAAAATAGCCTTTTTTTTCCAAAACATTTTTATGCCCCCGTATTGAGAGATCGGGGGCATATTGTTTTACTCATGTCCGTCTGTCTGTCTGTCCGTCCGTCTGTCCGAAAATTTAACAGAAAACTTAACCTTTGCCTTATCGAGAGATCGCTGTTACGGGGGCATTTGTGTTTCACAAACACATCTTGTTTTCATTACTTTATAAAAAACTTTGTGGAAAAAGAATCCTTCAGACTGGTGACAAAAAGTCATTAATTTTGAACCCTATATTGGCTAAAAAAAAAAAAAAGAAAAATAACTTGCTGTCATTGTGAGAATTGTGGTTCACATACTTCCATTGTGGAAGAATTCTTGTGTTAAATCATAATTTTTTATAATATACATCAAACAGCCCAATATTGTATCAAAGTATATTTCGAATCTGGATATTTTGAAGGTCCATTGATAGGTCATTGATAAGGTTACCCAAATTTGATAATAATATCCATTGATGCCATTGTACTATAAATTGAAAATGGCTCCTAAATGTTCAAAAAAAAAATAAACTGTGTAAACTTTGTTACACCAACCCCATTATCGAAGCACTTAGTTACAAAATTATGGTGACCAATCAACAATTTACATTTACAGGAGAGGTCTGCAAGTGCGTCGTCTCGACCGCGTATAGAAGACAAACTTGGAATCCAGTCGGAGAACGATGAGGAGGACGGAGCTCCGTCAGAGACATCAGACACATCTAGTAACATGGATGACACGGTTATCTCTAGAAAAAAGAATGCCGACTGGGATTATGAACTAGGGGAGGAACAGGTAGATTTGTGATTAACTGTTAATTACCTTTTATAAGCAATTCTTCTTTTTCCACAATATTTTTGCATTAACAAGAAATCCAATCAGATAAATATGAGGATACTGCTCTGATGGAGGGTCAGACATCAAGACATGTCAAGAAACATGGATGGCATGGTTATTTCCAGAAAGAAGACTGAAGACTGTGACTATGAATAAAGGGAGGATTAGGTGACAGGTCTATTTGTTCTTAACCCTTTTCTGTTTCTTGAAATTTGAGTCAGGTCCAAATCTTAAGAGGTTTGAGATTCAGTGCTTAAAGGAAGTGATTCCTCTTATGGTTCCGCAACGTTTGGGGAGTAATGAACTTTAACATTGTTAACCAAGGTTTCCTAATGATTTTTAGCTCCACTGGCTGAAAGCCACTGGGGCTATTGTCATGGCATTGTGTCCGTCGTGCGTCCGTCCGTCCGTGCGGTCGTAAACTTTTCTTTAAAAATCTTCTCCTCAGAAACTACTGGATGGATTTCAACCAAACTTCACAGGAATGATCCTTGGGTGACCCTCTTTCAAAGTTGTTCAAGAAATTTTGATCCAATGAAAAACATGGATTTAATGGGCGTGGCTAATTTCCAAATATGGTAAAAAGTGATTTTTCTCAGGTTCTAATAGATGGATACCAATTAAATTTTACATGAATGATCCTTGGGTGACCCTTTATCAGTCTACCAAAAATTATTGTGATCAGATAAAAAATATGTATTTTATGGGCGGAGGTCATTTCTCTATATTTTATATAGTGGAAACTTTGCAAATTGTTTTCTCAGAATCTAACAGATAGATATCAACCAAATTTTACATGAATGATCCTTGGGTGACCCTTTATCAGTCTACCAAAAATTATTGTGATCAGATGAAAAAATATGTTTTTTATTGGCGGAGGTCATTTCTCTATATGTTAAATAGTAGAAACTTTGAAAATCATTTTCTCAGAATCTAACTGATAGATATTAACCAAATTTTACATGAATGAGACTTGGGTGACCCTTTATCAGTCTACCAAAAATTATTGTGATCGGATGAAAAATATGTATTTTATAGGTGGAGGTCATTTCTCTATATGTTATAAAATGGAAACTTTGAAAATCATTTTCTCAGAATGTAACTGATGGATATCAATCAAACTTCATTAGTATGATCCTTGGGTGATCCTTTATCATTCAGCCAAATTAATTGTGATTTGAAGAAAAATATGTCTTTTATTGGCAGAGGTCATTTCTCTATATGTTATAAAAGTGGAAACTTTGAAAATCATTTCAACATCAGTAGAAGCCAAAATATCTAAAAATCTAGTCAAAACTTAGATTAGCTATTACAAGAAATTCAAGCCTGTGGAGCGACACAAGCCATTCATGGCTTTCTAGTTATTAGGAAACCTTGGTCAACACTGTGAAAGATCATGATTTCTGAAATGTTGCAGAACTATTATGGTTCCACTACCTTAAATAAAAGGAAGTGATCTCCATCTTAATTTTTAATCTATCATCTAAACTCCATACTGTGGATGCTCATTGGAATTGTCTCATAAAGACAAATGAGTGTCTACAACACATGATTTGAAAGAAATTTTACCAATTGGAAAGAGAAATCACCTTCTCTTTCTGGAGCTCTGAAGACCATAATTAAAGGTAGTTGCACTGTAGAAAATACTGTGGGAAAGGTATTTAGTACTCTGTTTTTAGCTCCACTCTTCAGCCAGCCAGCTATTGTCATGGTGGTGTGTCTGCCATGCGTCCGTGCATGCATAAACTTGTTCTTTAAACATCTTCTCCTCCCAAACCAGTGGGCAGCTTTTCATGAAACTTGGTAGAAATGTTCCTTGGGTGACCCTCTTTTAAAATTGTTAAAGAAATTTTGATTGACCCCCAAATATGGGCGTGGCATTTTTTCACTTTAATTCTTTAAAAATCTTCTCCTCCCAAACCATTAGGCCAATTTCAATGAAACTTGGCATGGATGTTCCTTGGGTGACCAATTACTTAAATTGTTCAAGAAATTTTCACTGACCCTCAAATATGGGCGAGGCAGGGCGGGGCTTATTTTGAGCCCAAAATCTTTGAATATCATCTCCTCCTGATCCATTGGGCCAATTTCAATGAAACTTTACCAGAATGTTCCTTGGGTAACCCTCTTCTAAAGTTGTTAAAAGATTTTGATTGACCCCCAAATATGGGAGTGTCAGGGCGAGGCTTATTTTGAGCCCGAAATCTTTGATCAACTTCTCCTCCTGAACCATTTGGCCTATTTAAATGAAACTTTACCAGAATGTTCCTTTGGAGACCCTTTCTAAAAGTTGCTCACAAATATTGATTGGCCCATAAATATGGGCGTGGCAGGGTGGGGCTTATTTTGAGCCGGAAATCTTTGAACGACATCTCCTCCTGAATCACTGGGCTGATTTCAATGAAACTTTACCAGAATGTTCCTTCCGTGACCCTTTTCAAAATTTGTTCATGAATTTTTGATTAGCCTATAAATATTGGCATGGCAGGGTGTGGCTTATTTTGAGCCAGAAATCTTAAAACTACATCTCCTGATGAACAATGGGCCAATTTAAATGAAACTTGAGAATTTTGGTGGAATGTGGGCCATACCAAGTTAATTATTATAAAATAGGTCTTAAGAGATTTCAAAGTGTTATTTTCATTCAGAGAAAACTTCATTTAATGTAAGTGTAAAGATGTTCAAGCTAGTGGAGCGAAACAGGCCCTCTTGGGCCTCTTGTTACTAAAATGGTTTGATTAACAGTACAATTTATCCACAGCTTGCCATTGGGGGTATGACAAATCCAAAGGAGGCTGCTGAGACTTTGGTGGCATTAAGACAGCAGCAAGAATTACTGACTAAACTTATTGAACAACAAGAACAGGTAATACCTATATACCATGTCAATATATCAAGAGTATATTGTTTAACCATGTCTGTCTGCCCATCTGTCTGTAAAGAATTTTCCTACAAACTAAACATTTTTATGCTCCCCGAAGGGAGAGCATATAGACGCCACTTTGTCTGTTCGTCCGTCCTTAATTCCGTCCGTCCGTCCGTCTGTCCGTCCACACCTATTTCTCCATAACTCTAGGGCCAAATCAAATGAAACTTACCATGTGAACTCCCTATGATATAGTGATGATGCATCTGTGACGGTTTTTGGATTTGAGGCCTCGTCACGGGAAAAGGGGACTTAGGGTAAAAAACAGTTTTCCCAAATTTCACCTTGTCTAACTGTCAGAATTTAGTGAAATTTCATGTTTGAGTAGCAAATCAGATGCCCTTTACTATAAATAATTTGAAATTAACGTAAAAAAAATTATCATGGAAAAAGGGGGCTAAATGTTTGTTACCTTTATGTTAGCATGTAAAATAGTTATTCCGTCCGTCCCCACCTATTTCTCCGTAACCCTTGGGCCAAATCAAATGAAACTTACCATGTGAACTTCCTATGATATAGTGTTGATGCATCAGTGACGGTTTTGGATTTGAGGCCTTGTCTAGGGAAAAGGGGACTTAGGGTAAAAAACATTTTTCCCAAGTTTCTCCTAGTCTAACAGTCAGAATTTAGTGAAATTTCATATTTGAGTAGCAAATCAGATGCCCTTTACTATAAATAATTTGCAATTTACGTAAAAAAAAATATATGATGGAAAAAGGGGGCTAAATGTTTGTTACCTTTACGCTAGCGTGTAAAATACAGTTATTCTTTCATTTCTCCTAGTCTTATGCTCAGAATTTGATGAAATTTCACATTTCAGTAGCAAATCAGATGCCCTTTACCATAAACTATTTGAAATTTGTGTTAAAAATATGTCATGCAAAAAGGGGGTTTAATGTTTGTAACCTTTATGTTTGCTGTATAAGATAACAACTTATTTGAGTCCTTGCAATCTGACCACAGAGCATATCTCCTAAAGATTAATAGCTATCAACTTGAAACTTTATAGGTGGGTAGATCTTATGGAGGAGAAGTGCAGTGCACAAGAACTACAACTCTTGCTTTCATAATTTTGGAGTTATTGCGCCCTTTGTTATTTTTGATACTTAGATTATGTCTGGAGCATATCTCCTAAAGTATAATAGCTATCAACTTGAAACTTTATGGGTGGATAGATCTCATAGAGGAGAAGTGCAGTGCACAAGAACTGCAACTCTTGCTTGCATAATTTTGGAGTTATTGCTCTTTGTTAATTTTGATACTTAGATTTTGTCTGGAGCATATCTCCTAAAGTATAATAGCTATCAACTAGAATCTTTATGGGTGGATAGATCTCATGGAGGAGAAGTGCAATACACCTGAACTACAACTCTTGCTTGCATAATTTTGGAGTTATTGCCCTTTGTTATTTTAAAGACTTAGATTTTGTCTGGAGCATATCTCCTAAAGTATAATAGCTATCAACTTGAATCTTTATGGGTGGATAGATCTCATGGAGGAGAAGTGCAATACACCTGAACTACAACTCTTGCTAGCATAATTTTGGAGTTATTGCCCTCTGTTATTTTTATTGAAGACAGGTTTACCTGTCTTTCAATATAGGGATCGTCGCCATCGGATTCTGATAACAAACCTTCATGTGTCATTACGCTCAAAGAAGTAGACCCATTCATAAAAATAAACGCGGCAAAAATAATCAATAGTGTAGCAATATACCGTAAAATTTTGGTGCTGACCTAAATTCTGGCCGGGACCTCAGGGGAGTGAACACGTGATCTATGCAGAAGTTGCCTGCAGAAACGTGTTCTACATTCGTAAATGGTGCTGTTTTAGGGCGTTTTCGGCTGCAATCTTTTGCATTTGCTCCAAATTTTCAAATGCATCCTACAACTGTTTTTATACATAACATTGGCAAGCTATTTTCAGTTCCCCATTTTAGACTCCCTATTTCTCGTAAAATTGTGTGTTTGTGGGTCCTAAAGATTGCTTTATTTATCCGTTTCTCGGGCCTGTCGTAGTGTAAATGGATAAAAACTAAATAGAACAAGGCTATTTGAATAAACTCGTAAACCCTTGGAATTTCCTAGGTTTGAATTTTTACTTGGATTTACGGAGAAATTTCGATGGCTTATGAAATTACTTTATTATTAGGCTTGTTTTGTCTATCCATATTGTACAGCATTTGGAACATCACTCGGTCATATCCGTAAACGGCAACAGATCGTGATCGTGATATTCACTCGGCAATCATCGGGCGATCTCCGAAGTCTCAGATAAATGTAGGTTACGGAATCGGCCGAGTTGTGACTAATGCGTTAGATTGACCGAGTGGTGTTCCGAATGGCCTATACAGTAGTACCACGAATGCGCGATCCCGGTTTTGAGTTTCCGCTTTTGTTTTCGACAATTTTCTGACAATAACAGAAACTGTTTTGGAAACTGAAATGGATTTATTTGTAACATCTGGAGTGTACTTTGAAAGAATTCTACTCAAGGTGTTAAATGCTGTAGCTCGGGATTTCATTTAACGATCTGTCATTTTGGCAGTTTTGTCAAAATTGATAGTTCACCGGATAGTTCAATCCAAATCTTGATCTAGAAAAGCAGTCCCGTGGAAAAGGCCTGAAAGGTTGGTTGTCTTAACAGGTTTATATATTATTTTGTAGTAAAAATAATTTTCTACTAAGTAAGACCATATGCAAGGGGAATAACCAGAAATGGAGATCGAAATATCTCAATGGAGAATTAGAAATAGAATGTTTCACTCCTGGAAGAAACTTAAACGATATTCATAAAAAAGCTACAGCTATTATACGGGAAAATACTTCTTCTAAGTATTGCCTTTGCCTAGTAAAAGTATAAGAATATTGGTATTACTTTCATTGCTTCTTCTATGTGGAGATAATTAGTCAAATCCTGGATCAGATAATAAATGTAAAAGAAATTTGAACAAATTTCCAATTCTGGGCAATATTCACCATGGCAATGAAATGTTCAGCTCTTCATCAAGGGGTAAGCAATGTGTGTCATGTGGATTAACATTTTATTTAAGATTTTTACACATCCACTTAATAAGTTTGACTGGAAAAAAATCGGATTTGGATCATATTGGATTGCTGGGGATAATCTATACAATTTTATATAGCAGGGTTGCAATAATTCATATGAATTTTTAGAATACAGGAATTGCCACCATATTTCTGTTGGTTAAATGAATATTTTTCATTTAGGATATTGAAAACTTACACTTGGGGATGAATAGCGATTATGAAGGCAGTTACCCTCTTGTTAAGCTTGAATTGGCTAGAGGGATAGGTTTATCTGGAAGTGATGAGTCTTCAAAGTAAAGCATATTCATTTGTTAGGAAGGTGCAGTTTCCATATGTAACCATCAATGATTGTTTTAAATTTTTGATTCCCACTCGAGAGATCTTCTCAAAACGCCACAATTTTCATTCCAATTGTTAATATTCAGTCCTGTCTTCAATTCAGGCCTTTCAGGCCTTTGATTATTACTTAGATTTTATTGGAGGCAAATCTTTGACAGTACAATAGAATCTTTTATCTATTAGGGTTCAGTTTACTATCAAGCTTTCTTGGAGGGGGATGTCCATGTCCAACATGGCTCTTGTTTTTGTGACAATGCCTTATTCGGGGAGCATAATCCGTCTCTGACGGCTCTTGTCTTTTAACTGTAACTAGAGGTACAGATAAGAGAGGGTAAAGCCAGTTCAAAATCTTTATCTCCAAATTAAATCCTATGTTGTGGGTACTCATTGGAATTGTCTTGACAAGACAATTCCAACGAGTACCCACAACATTGTGTTTGTGCTATGATTATTTAGATACTTTGATCTAAAAACCAGAAAATCCCCACTATCTGTAGCTCTGCGTAATGCTATACAGGTTACAATTCTCTTATTTGGCATGAAGATCCCCTCATCAGTTCACATCTTTGAATGTATATGTCACCTGACATGGTCAAATTCAATGATCAAGGTCAAGCTTTTACAAAAAATTATAATTTCCAGAGCTTTTTTGATTGACAAGAATATTTTGTTGTTATTGTAACAGCTACAGATAGAGGGGGTATTTTGAATTAAGGTATTTCACTAGTACTTGCAATCCTTAGTTTTGGGTACTTACTGAAATAGTCTAATCAAGATCATTAAAAAATGAGTACCCATTGTAAAAGGTTTTTATTGCCTGTATACATGTATTTACTTGCACTTACTACAAGACTTTTCAACTGTCCCCTTGAAATGCAAGTTCCCCCAAAACACCTTGAAATATTTTATATGTATTTCTTATCAGATGAAAGCCCTAAGAGGAAGACAGGCAGCCCTTTTAGCATTACAACAAGATGCTGAGGCGAAGTTGGCCACCGCTAAACAAAAGAGCAATGAAGGTTTGTGATATTATATTTGTGAAAAGTGTTATCCCTGTATTTTAAATCTCATAGAATTTACAAATAAGGAATGCAGTGGTTGTAATGGTTGACAGAAGCAACAGTAAGTCCTGGTTAGGTGCACAAGTTACTATTATATTACTGACTATACTGAAACGATGTCGAAAGTAGTTAAGAAGTCTGTAGAAACAGATACCAGAAGCTATGTTTCTACCATCAGTTATAAATTCATTTTTTTCTTAGGGGTGATACTAACACCAGTCCTCAGGCCCGAGACCTTTGAATTCTAAGAAGGACTGGTAGATGTTACCATGCTACAGGTCCTTCAGGCCTGTAGTTAATGGCAGCACTCAGTATTTAAAGCATAATTACCAAACTGGAATCATTGTAGAAAAGAAATTGCTTGTCATAAGCAATTTCTTCTTTTCCAACAATTGTTTTTCTTTAAATTTATCCCTAAGATCATTAAAATTCAAATATGGATTTCATGCAGGACCTGTTGTTATCAGGAAGGACCTGTAGTATTTTGGGCTAACAGGTCCTTCAGGCTGGTGGCAAAAATTTGTTAGTGTCAAACCCTGTTCCTCATAAGAACAAATGAATAAGATGTGCTACATAGCAGAATCTTCTGGCTCTTAGAGGGCTAGCCTAATATAAACGAGCAATTCTACTGAAATTATTGAACAGAAAGAAAAGAAAACAATACATACATTTTGTGTACCAACTTTTATATCCATTTAACAATGATTAATTTTTTCAGCTAAATGTCCTGGGTTCAATTCCAAATGGGGGCAATCATCCTATTCAACTCTTTGTGGCTCCACTCTTTGGTTGATAATCTTAGACCTAGCAGCTTGAGGCTAGGATGTGATAGTAGTACTTGTGTTAGAAATACCATGTGTCAATTATTAGGTGCTCTAGCCGTCAAAATATATAACTGAAAGATTGTTGTAGGTGGCGTAAAAAACCCACCATTCAAACAAACAAAC
Source organism: Fragum whitleyi (assembly GCA_948146395.1). Taxonomy (NCBI): domain Eukaryota; kingdom Metazoa; phylum Mollusca; class Bivalvia; order Cardiida; family Cardiidae; genus Fragum; species Fragum whitleyi. Next base: position 39,863,024 of record OX411549.1, read on the forward strand.
AAATTTTCAGCTCGAAATGCTGCTGGTTCTCTCGAGGAAGCTGCTTTAAATATGAGTAACAGAGCAGAGGCTTTGATGAATGCTGAGAGTAATGCTGGTAGACAACCTGATTCTGATCTGATGGACCTGAAGAGACAGCTGTTGTATATGAGAAATGAGCTGAAATCACAGGTGATTATTTAGAATGTCAAAACTTAAATGACTAATACGAGTAAATTTGATGTTGGTTAGTCTTTTGTCTCTTGAAATACAGTGGCCAAAACTAACTGTTTTGCAATAGGGTTCTGAAGGAATCCAAACTTGTTATGATGGGGTTCCCTCCTGATAATAGGGATCCTTTCATTTACATGGGTAGAATTTTAAAGAAAGAGCAAGGAGAAATAAAGGTTAATGATGTATTCTAATATCTTTGCAAGCCAAGGGTTCTAACTTCACTTTGTTCCTTACAAAGGAGATAATACGGATCCTTTCATTTACATGGGTAGAATTTTTAAGAAAGAGCAAGGAGAAAGAAAAAAAATGTTAAAAGCGGCGTAAAACTCCATTCAATCATTGGTTGAATTATGTCTCTATCCCTATTAAAGCACTTTTGAACTTTTAGTACTTGGATGTTGATTTGTACTTTGTTTCTTTATCATACGAAAAATTAGTAGTTTGCTTGATACAGCGTGTTCAATCAGACGCAAATATTAGCCAAAATGAAACTTGCTAATTAATCCCTATTTAACAGTAGTAGAGAATTGATTTCATTGTGTGTAGTCTGTAACACTACTGTAGGGCAAAATATAAGTAACAAAGCTTTAGAGTTAAACTGACAAGCTAATGTGTCTGCCCTTGGTCACCATATTCTTGCCTTGAAGATTAGGACATTATGAAAGCCAAAATATTAGTCCTACTTAGTGTTATACATGATGTAACTTATTTCCTACTTTGAGTTATAAATACATGATGTAACTTATTTCATAGTGTGAAGGTGTGAAAATGACAGGAAATCACAGATAGGTCAACCAGCTGCTGTGATAGAACTGTTATACTGTTAAAAGTGGCATTAAAACCAATACAAATAAACAAATACAATATTTGTTCATATACCATTCAGATTTAGGACTACCTGTATATTTCTTTTCATACATTGTCATTGTCTCAATTATAGAATCAGAACCATCCACAATCTAATACAGTAGACAGACAGCCTGAACCAAGAAAGAAGAACAACCCACCTCCCAGGCCTCCCTCACCTAAACTAGGCAGCTCAGGTACAGGAAGGGCCTCGAACTCTGCACCCCCTGTACCTGTGGATGGATCAGACATGACCAGAGAACAACTGAATGCTAGACTTCAGGAACTGTTGGGGAAAAGGGATAGGCTGGATAGACTTCTAGAGGTATTTATAGGGCCACTGATATAAGGGGGAATTTTGGAATTTAAATTCAAATATTTAAGAAATACTTAATAAAATCCCTGTATTGTGGAAACTCATTTAAATTGTCCCAACTAGACAATTCAAATAAGTACCCACAACTTAAGCTTTAGACTGGCCTTACCATTTCTTATTCCCACTGATTTATGATTCCAAAGTATTGGTGTTTTAGCTAAGTGTACTTCTACTTTTTTTACGAAACAATTTTCTTATCTACAAAGTGAGAGACTTTGATTAGTGTTAATGAAAGATAACTTGTTGCCATTGAATGTGAATATTTTTCAATGTAATTTTGTCCTCTAAATTACAATCACAATTAAGTGGATAAACAAAAGATTTTATTCAAAATTATGTCTTTCTTTTTCATAAGCAACAAGTGTAAATAGTCTAAATTGTAAATCAAGTTTGATACCAAGCCTGCACTTAAGATTTTGACATTTATGAAAAATTAAAAGGGTTCAACCCTTTGCATTTTTTGTATGCAAAACAGTTACTGCCTTGCAATACGTTTGGTAAATATTTTCATCTGGAAATGAGGGCAGGTTTCAGAGAGGAACAAAGATTATGATACTTTTGAGCATTTGACTGTAGTTACCTTGTTTACCTGTATATTTTAGGAGGAGTTTTCTTCACCTTTATTGCCTGCCGTCCCAGAACAGATGAATAGAGATGAATTACAAAACAAACTTGTGGAGCTACAAAACAAGAAGAGGAGAATGGATGATATGCTACAAGAATTACAAACATTGAGATCAAACCCTGCTCTTCATCTTAATAATGGTGAGTTTATGAACCTGAGATTGATTTTATCGTCTCATGCTTGAGTGATGGAGAGACACTGGGCTCTCTGGGAGGTCACACAGAGCTTTGAAATACAGTCTGTCTTGTTCAAGTGATCACGTCTATTAAGCAAACATTTTCAATAAGTGATCTTTTTCAAAATCCCCTCCCTTTAATCAAAATATCTTAAAAAGCAGATACACATGTAACTGGTCTAAAAATGACCACTAAAGAATCCAATGCTGTTAAAACTCATTAGAATCGTCTTGATGAGACGATTCTATCAAGTTTCAACTACATAGGATTATTGAGATATTCACAATAACATACATATTGAATTAAAATTATCTTTTTAATTTGTAAACAAAACATGTACTAAATGATTATTCTCATAAACGACTGTTTTTGGTGGTCCTGAAAATGGCCGCTTGATACACATTTGACTTTATTCTCTGATTTTGTTCCGAGACTGTGAGTCCATTTCTACTTATTAGTATCAAAGAAGTTATAAAAAAAAGAATAATTATTAAATAATGACAAGGTATCTTTCCAAAATTCTAGGTCAACTTTCAAATCAATATTACCAAGAATTATTTGCATAAATGAATAAAATCAAAATGTATCTTTGAAGCCCATGTTGATTTCTATATCTATGCAAAATTTTGTTGAAATTGGCCTTATACTTAGAGAATAAATAGGAAAAATGCATCCTCAATTTGCAAGGACATCACTGAGGTGACAACTTGTCTTTGTATAGAAGCATCCCAAATGACATTTTTCAGTTTCACAGAAATTCACACTATTTCATTGGCAATAAGAACCCCCCCCCTTTATTTGTGAAAACTCTGATCAGACTCTGTGCATAGTACTTAATGGTATAAAAAGAATTGTAATCAACAGGGGTTAAAGTATGCTATGACATTTTCATAATCATCTTTCCTATGTGGATGTTCATCTAATTTCTTCAATTATTTCATTCTCTTATTGAATAGTAAATTGAATTTCTCTCTAAAAAAATTTTATGCCCCCGTATCGAGAGATTTGGAGCATATTGTTTTACTCCTGTCTGTCTGTCCGTTCGTCTGTCTGTCTGTCCGTCCGTCTGTCCGAAAACTTAACCCGAAAACTTAACCTTGCCAATATCTTCAAGCCTATTCAAGATACACAGCTAATATTTGGCATTATGATAGATCTCAATAATCTGCATCCGCTGGTACCAAAGTCAAGGTCATGTGACAAGGTCAAGGTCATCTGTCAAGGTCAAACTTTGAAAAAAAATGCAGTAACGGGGGCATTCGTGTTTCACAAACACATCTTGTTTAGCCCACTAAATGACTTTAACTGTGAAATGATAGTCTTTCATATTACTATTGACTCATCTGAATTGTTATGAGCATACATGCTATACTCATATGAAAGGTTCTTATCATGCTCCCCTTGGAGGAAGAGGGGGTATTTTGCTTTGCACTTGACGGTAGGTTGGTCTGTCCGTAGACCTTTTTTGTCCTGAGCATATCTCAAAAAGTATGCAAGCTAGAATCATGAAACTTTACAGGTGGATAGATCTCATTAAGGAGAAGTGCAGTGCACAAGAACCATATATCGGCTCACCATATATTTTTGAGTTATTGCCCTTTGTTAATTGGCAATGAATATGCCATTGACTTGCTGTTATGGGAGCATAAATGTTTTACAAACATCTATTGTAAGCTTTCAATGTTTTTCTACAATTTTAGCTATCAGATTTTTTGTTGCAGAACTCAACTTTAAGGGAGTGATTTCACTTTCAAAGTAAGAGAATCCGTTATCTTTCAATCAAATCTTAAGGTGTTGTTAATCATGGAATTATCTCATTAAGGTAGTGGACCCGTAATAGTTCCGAAACGGTTTGGAGGAAACAAACGTTAACAATGTTAACCGAGGTTTCCTAATGATTTTCATTAGGAAACCTTGGTCAACATTGTGAAAGATCATGAGTTCCGAAACTATTATGGTTCCAGTACCTTTAGACAATTTTAATGAGTAACCATAACATATGGGTTGGAGGAAAACAATAGATTTAGTTTATGATCACTACCTCTTCTTTGGAGACCTGTGGTGAACTACTTGCAAATTTTTCTCCATCTTTAGGTATTTTAAAGATTTTGTTCTATCTCTCAATATAGCTTCAGTGTTGGGACCCCAGCCTAGTAGACAGACAGAACCAGAGATGGACCAGGCTTACGGTGCTGCTGTGTCCTCCGAGAACTTGGCCAATAGTGTAACAGATATGCTAGATGCTAGACAGAAGCTCCAGTAAGTATGGCAAACTGAAAAAGTGTAGGAAACAGGGCAAGGGCTTTACTACCATTACGCAAGTGTATAGTAGAAATAAATTCTCTTTCAAAAAAAATTGTCCCTGAATGATCATAACATTGACACTACAGCTTATTCAACTTATTCAAGCTGTAGTTACGATGTTTTGATTATACACTTACACTCAAGTCATAGCAAGGGGAGCGGATGGCGGACATTTATCTTTTGACACAGTCCACATATCCCCTTTATCCTATATAGTCAATGTTGGTTGCATTCTGAGTGCGTATAAATTTCAAAATCCTAGTTAGGCCTTTGCAGGGGTCCATTTGGGAAGTTGGAAAAGTAGCAAAGCAATGAGCAGACCACAACTAACACAAAATATCTAACCATGAATCCGAGGCATACTGGTGTCAGTTTGAACTGGTCTCCATCTATTAGTCTGTCTTTCTACCCAAAGCTGTATCTAATTACTAATATTCTCATGTTCTTTCAAACTTACCTAAGGTATTGAGCTATTTTAAGTATGAAGGTTTTTCTAATTGATTGGCATAATAACATAATTTTACAAAAGACTTTCATCCTGGGATCTCAAGTTGAGCTACCAGCTTGACCAACTTTCATCTAACATTTGACAAAAGTCATTTCGAAAAGAGTTATTTGTCTCCCACCAATGGGCAAATGATAAGTAGTATGCCTATGATGTGGTTGTACTGGAGTGAGAACAACAGGAAGCCATGGGTAGGTGCATAAGCCACCATAATACAACTGCAATGATGTTGAAATCAGGGTTATCCCTCAACCAATCAATTAATAAAAAGACCTTCACCATACAGTTTTTTAAATGGCTTTTAATTTCCCTTCATTAAAAGATCATGGACTATTGAAAGATCAGGGACATATGGCTTTTCTATTGTCCATATGTCTTGTGCCTGTCTGCAAAATTTAGACTGTAGATAAATAATTGCTCATTTCTTTGGGGCCATTCAAGATACAGTTCTCATACTTGGCAAGATGAAATATATCGCGGATTTGCATCTTTTGGTACCTGGGTCATATGAAAAGGTCAAGATAATCTACTATTTTGTTTTTCACAAATATATCTTATGAACTAAATATTATCAAGTTGTCAAAGTTATACAAAAAAAATTAGTTGAGAATAACTCATCTGTCATATCAATGATGTTATATTATTCTTGTTCATATTGTAGGAGGTTGAATGAAGTAAAGGATAGACTGAGTCAGTTGAAATCTTTGGTCCAGTTTTACCAGTCTACAGATGTTCCTGGTACTGGTCAATTAGATGATGAGGATAAATCTTCTCTTCCAGCCTATAGTGATCATGGAGAATTAGATACCAGCCAACATCGAAGGTTAGTAAAGAAGAGAAATAGAAATACAATGGTTAACTGATTAATTTATTAATCGCTGGCTCAGCCCCTTGACTTAAGTCATGACAGACCACATCAGAAATTCAAATATTTTTGTATCCAAAATATATTGTAATGAACAAAATAGCACATACACAAAAAAAAAAAGATGGTAGACAACTTGAATGCCATTTCCCAAGCTTATTCAAGAAGAATTTATGAAATTTAAGATGCCCATTCATGTAAATGTTTGAAATGGATGACAGGAATTGATGGAGCTCAAAAGTAATCCCATTATAAATTAATGTTCTGATTTTTCATTTTATTAGCTCGGCTGTTTTCGGAGAAAACTCGAGGTATTACTATAGCCTCCGTGTCGTTGTCGTCGTTGTCGTTCGAAAACTTTGACATTTTGTAATATCTCTGATTGTACTAAAGGCATTCACTTGAAACTTGGCACACATGTTCACCAACAAAAGAGCAACCTATACTATCAAGGGGGATAACTCTAGATGCATTTTGTGCAAAAAATGCCCCTTTTTAGACTTTGATTTTTTCTCAACATCCAGCACTCAACAGCCAAGCGTAGGCACCCGTAGGCGGTGCTCTTGTTTGACTTACAGCAGTGAATTATTAATTTAGTTAAATCTTTTTCAGTTCACAGAATCAGTTCAGCCAGTTTGATGTAAGGACTCAAGACACAACCAAACCCAAAGTGAACATTCCTGTCCTGCCCCAGTCCCAACAAGAGTCTGATGAGAATAACAGTTCATCTAGCTCTGATACAGAGTCACAGCTGTCAAGTCTAGGACCATGGGGAGATGATCCAGAGATCCAAGAAAAAGTCAGGTAGGTCAGGCTAAATACATATCTGTCTTGTCCAAGTTCCAAAAAGAGCCTAATGAGAATAATAGTTCATCTAACTCTGATAGAATATGTTTAATACTATATTGTTGAATGTCATGGTTTGGATACCAAAACCTCTCAACTCCACTTGACTTTATTCAAGCTGTAGTTTTGATATTTTGGTTTCCCAACAATGATACATCAACGTAAAGGTTTTGAAGGCAAATTTAAACTGCTAGTAAATACAGGCACAAATTGAGCATGATGTCCTGTGATTTTAAGGACTGGAAGTTTTGATGTTTTTAACTTTGATTGATGTTTTGCATTTGCATGCTATGAGATTGCCAACTATTTAGAATCATATTAGGTCCATCTCAAACTAGGCTCTACAGCCAAAGTCAATTGGGAATGGATTGAAGATCTGGTTTGGGGAAGTAAACAGCCTGAACTATCTAAAGAGCAAAAATTAAATAGATCGGATGCCCACACTTGCTGTGCAGCAAAACTGTGTCCTTGTTTTGCAAATATGTGAAGTCAATTTTCCATGAATTTGGGGCTTAAATATATTTGAGTGTGTGATTTTCCAATTTAGCAAGACAAACAATAGAGAAAAAAGGTCTTTTTTTAAATAAGACAACCTGAAGAAAAAAAAAAAATATATATATATATATATATATAAATATTGTGCTTCATTGAAAATTAATTTTAACTAAAACTCACTATTTTTCTAGAAAATTGAAAACTGCAAAAGAAAAATTGCGGCATTTACAGAATCTAGTAGCTTTGGCCCAACATTCTCCTGAAGTTGCTGGTGAGTTACCAGAGAACCTTGCTGAGATAGCAGCCAGTATAGAAGATGTTGAATCCCAAATTACTCAAACTGATGATAGGAACAATGCTTCTACAAGTGAGGGGGAAGTGCAGCCACCAGAAATGAGGTAAGGGGTCAAGACTGTTTAAGTTTAAGACTGTCTTCAATTGGAGCCAGTCATGTTGTTCATAGTATATTCTTACTGTACACAAGGCCTAGATAGATTGTATAGACTAAGATTAGATTGCACAGACTGCTTTCTCCTTAATTATTGTTGGGAAAACTGGGGCTAGACTGGTTTAAATATCCAATAAATTGAAGTTTGTTTACCCTTGTCATTCTGTACCCAGAATATTCCTGCTCTGGCAGGAGGTATAGACAAAGATCAGCCTGCACCTGTGTGCAGTCTGATCTTTGTTTACACCACCTGTTTGTTCACCTTCAAGGAAGAGTTGTTCTTGAAATTAATTGTCTTAAAGGAAGATTGTCCTGCATCCTTGATTCATAGGGCTTTCAGTACTTTGATATGAGTGAAACTCTGAAAGAGGATTTTAATTCAGCATGACAAGGGTTACAAACAAAATTAGGTTTAAAATACTCTGAAGACTTCGGTTAGACTTTAAATGATATATTTTCGGTTTTTCCGATTCCTAGCAATTCCTATTACCAACAGAAGATGCAGGAACAGTTAGATGAGCTGGAACAGCTAAAAGATGAGAAAACAAGACTCCTCAATATACAGGCCCAACTTCAAACATTACATGACAGATTCCAGAGGGTAAGTTACACGGGTTGAGCCTCACAAATCTTTGGCTAGGAGTCTCAAGATAATCTGAAGTGAGTCCTATGAACCCTCTTGGACTCTATTTTACACATATCTAGAGGAGCGAATGCTAGACTGGTCCACATTCAAATTAAGTTGAAAGTGAAACTTTAAAGTACCTATTTATATAACGATAATCCAATGAGGATAGCATTGTGATAATTTGAAAAGTTTCTTGTAACTGGCAATTTTGCCTTTTCACAAAGTGTATTCCAAATTGAGTTACACAGCAGTTTGGTTTTGCACCCATAACTTATTCATTTGTGCTTTCTGAAAATTATCATCACAATTTAAGTCAACATTATGTTTGAAAACTGATTTATGAAATGTTCCATGTGAATATCGTCGTAGGATGAGAGTATGAGGCCGGAGGACAGGGAAGCTATGAAGGAAATCCAGCCTAAATCTCAGTCTACAACACCAAATAACCAGAGACCAGATAGTGGTAACCAGCAGTCAACTGGTCCTAGTGTTACTTGTAAGTACAAATTTTCCTGTTTGAAAAAATGGAAAGCAAAAATAAGTCTTCTTTCATTATGTTTAAAGTAGTAAAGCATTTATTATCTCTGAAGAATTACATATTTCCTTATTCTAGACTTTGAATGGAAATATCCACAGGGATTATTTTGGGATGGGCCGTACTGATTTTGATGACAAACTATTTGTTTTAGACTAAATCTGATTACTTTTTTGGATGGGCCCCATATATAATCTTTTCAAATCTGATTTTTAGCTCGCCCGGGACGAAAGTCTCGGAAGAGCTATTGTCATACCCTCGGATGTCGGCGTCAGCGTCGGTGTCGGCGTCCGCATTAGGTTAAAGTTTTTTATTACTATCAATATTTATCCTAGAGGCTTTATTTTTTACAGAAACACTCATTAGGGCATAGGCTTTCATTTGAGACCAACATCCCTGTCGAAATGACCTTTAGACTGTGACCTTGACCCTTTCAAAAAAACTTTAACCAAAAACTTTAACCAAAAACTTTAACCAAAAAAACTTTAACCTTGCTTATATTTTCTGTAAGCTTTAACCTAGAGACATCATTACTTCATATGCACACTCATTAGGTGATAGGCTTTCACCATAGACAAAGGTCCTTGACAATTTGACCTTGACCTTGACCCTTTGTGGATTTAGAAAAACTTTAACCAAAAAACTTTAACCAAAAACTTTAACCTTGCATATATTTTTTTAATGCTCTAACCTAGGGACATCATTACTTCATATACATACTCATTAGGTGATAGGCTTTTGTGAGAGATCAAGGTCCTTGATAATTTGACCTTGACCTTTAATGAACTTCGAAATACTTTAACCGATATTCTTTTACCAAAAACTTTAACCTTGCTTATATTTTCTGAATCCTTTAACCTAGGGACATTATTATTTCATATACATAGTCACCAGATGAAAGGCTTTCACCAGAAATCAAGGGCCTTGACAATTTGACATTGACCTTGAACTTTTATGGACTTGGAAAAACTTAAACTGAAAAACTTTAACCAAAAATTTAACCTTGCTTATATTTTCTAAATGCTTTACTCAGGGACATTATTACTTCATACACATACTCACTAGGTGATAGGCTTCTACAGAGACCAAGGTCCTTCACAATTTGACCTTGATCTTGACCTTTTGTGGACTTAAAAAAATTTTAAAGAAAAACTTCATGTTTGATACAAAGAAATTCCATTGGTAACCTCATCTGCTTGTAGGCTTTCACTTTACCCTAACCTTATACATGCAATTAAAACAAAAAAGTTTTTATATTTCTTTAACTACTGAAACAGATATATATTAGATCATGGACTTTAACGTTGAAAGAAACCACTTTGAACTTCGGTCTTCGGTCAAGCGCTGTTTGTGACAAGCAGCTTTTTGGGCGAGCTACGTTGTCCGCGGACAACTCTTGTTATTTTAATCTAAGATAGGTATAAAGGATTCTTGGGCCCACCACTTTTTCCTCATGGCCCATCAATTTTACAGATGGCCCATCAAAATATTAGATTTTACATGTAAATGTATGGGACATGGGCCATTGGCCCATTTCAAAGGCCCATCATGAAAATGGTCCAAAAATATCCCTGTATCCAGTGTTGATTTCTCATGTAATTTGATTTCAATCAATCTCAAAAAGCTCAAGCTGAAGAAAGGTTTAAGATACTATTGGACTTCTACACAATAAGTTTCTTAGTTTGGTAAAGAAACATGACTTACACTAGAATGTTTTTGTAGGTATATTGATTTTTATGCCCCTACGTCGAAAACTTGGAGGCACAATGTTTTACCGTTCACCGTCTGTCTGTCCAAAAACTTAACCAAAAATCGTAACATTCCTAACTTAATGTCAAGGTTAATCAAGATACAATGCTCATTTTTTATTATACGCCGCCGCAGGCGGACGTATATTGGCGTCATCTTCTCCGTCTGTCCGTCCATCTGTCCGTCTGTCCATTTTTCTTGTCAACGCAACTCCTCCTAAACTTCTGGCTGGATCTTCTTGAAACTTGGTCAATGTTATCACCTCAATTGGTAGATGTGCATGAAGGAAGGATTTTACGGTTCGTTGATTTTTGTCTGAGTTATGCCCCTTGATAACTTAGTCTCTGGGTCCACTTTTCTTGTCAATGCAACTCCTCCTAAGTTTCTGGCTGGTTCTAAATGAATCTTGGTCAATGTTATCACCTCAATTGGTAGATGTGCATGAAGGAAGGATTTTACGGTTCGTTGATTTTTGCCTGAGTTATGCCCCTTGATAACTTAGTCTCTGGGTCCACTTTTCTTGTCAACGCAACTCCTCCTAAGTTTCTGGCTGGATCTTCTTGAAACTTGGTCAATGTTATCACCTCAATTGGTAGATGTGCATGAAGTAAGGATTTTATGGTTCGTTGATTTTTGCCTGAGTCATGCCCCTTAAAAACTTAGTCTCTGGGTCCACTTTTCTTGTCAACGCAACTCCTCCTAAGTTTCTGGCTTTGAAACTTGGTCAATGTTATCACCTTAATTGGTAGATGTGCATGAAGGAAGGATTTTATGATAGTTGATTTTTGCCCGAGTTATGCCCCTTAAAAACTTAGTCTCTGGGGCTTATTGCCTCAGTTATGCCCCCTTGAAATTTAGTCTCTGGGGCTTATTAAAATTGCAGCCTTGTGAATGCAACTCTTCCTAAGTTTCTCGCTGGATCTAAATGAAACTTGGTGGATGTTATAACCAAAATTGGTAGATGAGCATGAAGTAAGGATTTTATGGTTCATTAATTTTACCTTAAATTATGCCCCCTTAAAACTTAGTATCTAGGGCTTATTGAAATTGCAGCCTTTTGAACACAACTCCTCCTTACTTTTTGTCTTTATTTAAATGAAACTTGGTCAATTTCATCACCATAATTTGTAGATGTACATGGATCAAGGATTTTATGGCTCATTTATTTCCCTGAATTATGCCCTCTTAAAACTTAGTGCCTGGGGCTTATTGAAATTGCAGCCTTGTGAAGGCAACTCCTCCTAACTTTTTGTCTTGATTTTAATGAAACTTGGTCATTTTCAATTTGGTTCGGTCAAAATAAGTAGTGTCTACAATTATTTTCGTGAAACAGCAGCAAAGTGGCGGCGTATTTTGTGACGATGGCACTCTTGTTAGTATGATGATAGATTTCAACAACTGGCATCTATAGATACCCGGATCAAGGTCATTTGGCAAGGTGAAAACTTCAAAAATTGCAGTTTCAATGGCATTCGTTTTTCACAAACATATCTTTTTAACAATTTTGTGCTCTTAAAGAAACATAACAACTGACCTTTTCTTCCAAGCATCTAAAATTGATTAACCCTTTGACATGCTGAATAAAATTGAATTAAAATTAAAGTGCTGAAAGACATGGTTGCACAAATTCTGAGTCAATATTTATTTTGAAAATATGCTCTTTGTAGTCTTCTGGTGTAAAAAGGAAAATCAGGCGGTAGGACAAAGATCAGACAGCACATATGTACGCACTGATATTTGTCTATACCTCCTGCAAAGTAGGAATAATCTCGGTTTAGCATGACAAGGGTTGGTATATCCTTGGTGGACAACCAAAATGTCATTTATACAGCTGTATTTACAACATTTTGCTGAATAAAATTGAATTAAAATTAAAGTGCTGAAAGACATGGTTGCACAAATTCTGAGTCAATATTTATTTTGAAAATATGCTCTTTGTAGTCTTCTGGTGTAAAAAGGAAAATCAGGCGGTAGGACAAAGATCAGACAGCACATATGTACGCACTGATATTTGTCTATACCTCCTGCAAAGTAGGAATAATCTCGGTTTAGCATGACAAGGGTTGGTATATCCTTGGTGGACAACCAAAATGTCATTTATACAGCTGTATTTACAACATTTTGCTGAATAAAATTGAATTAAAATTAAAGTGCTGAAAGACATGGTTGCACAAATTCTGAGTCAATATTTATTTTGAAAATATGCTCTTTGTAGTCTTCTGGTGTAAAAAGGAAAATCAGGCGGTAGGACAAAGATCAGACAGCACATATGTACGCACTGATATTTGTCTATACCTCCTGCAAAGTAGGAATAATCTCGGTTTAGCATGACAAGGGTTGGTATATCCTTGGTGGACAACCAAAATGTCATTTATACAGCTGTATTTACAACATTTTGCTGAATAAAATTGAATTAAAATTAAAGTGCTGAAAGACATGGTTGCACAAATTCTGAGTCAATATTTATTTTGAAAATATGCTCTTTGTAGTCTTCTGGTGTAAAAAGGAAAATCAGGCGGTAGGACAAAGATCAGACAGCACATATGTACGCACTGATATTTGTCTATACCTCCTGCAAAGTAGGAATAATCTCGGTTTAGCATGACAAGGGTTGGTATATCCTTGGTGGACAACCAAAATGTCATTAATACAGCTGTATTTACAACATTTTGCTAGACAACCAACATTTCATGTTTTTTTCTTGAAATATTCACTAAGTGAATTAAATAATATTTTATTTCCAACATGATTGTTTTATCTTAGTTTCATCAAATGAAGAAGTGTATGACAAAATGAGAAAACAGAGGATGTTACGAGAAGAACTTCGTGATAAAAAGAAACAACTTGAGTCCATTATGAAGAAGGATAGGAACAGAAAGCAGTATTTTAAGAACCAAGACAACCAAAGTGACACTGTCTCTTACAGCACTGAGGCTTTTGGGTAAGTGTACAAGCTTGTAGGATAAAAATTCTCTAACCTTTCTCATGCTGTACAACAGTAGACTATATAGACTTAAGATCAGCCTGCATTAGCTTACTTTCCCTGCTTTCTACTGAATTGATATGGGAAAAGTTTTGAGCCAGATTGTTGAAATGTCCTAAATCAAAAGCATTTGGAAAAAAATCATAAATTTAGCTGGTTAAAGGTTAAGATCTTCACTGTTCATCAGCATTATGATAATAATTTCATTTCTTTCCTATGATTTGAAAGTAATTGTGCTTTAGATTTCTCTTTTTTGTTATTTATTAACACAGGTTAGTAAAAGGAGAGAAAAAGGGCATATTAATTATCTTGTGTTTGGTCTTTCAAACAATTTAGCTTTAGGGCCAAACAGAGGCCAAGATAAGAGGGAGTAACACAAGTCTAAAATAATTTACAGTCACTCTTCCTCAAGCGACCATGTCTATTAAGTGACAGTTTTCGAAATGCCCTTTTTTCAACCAACATATCTTAAAAATCAGATATTATTGGTGTTAAACATATTTTAAACGAATCCTGTGTTGTTTATTATCCCCGCCGTTTTCGGTGAGGGGATATAGTAATGCTCTCCGCCTGTCATTCCGTCATTCCGTCATTCCATCACTAAACTTGTCCGGAGCATATCTCCTAAAGTATAATAGCTATCAACTTGAAACTTTATGGGTGGATAGATCTCATGGAGGAGAAGTGCAGTGCACAAGAACTACAACTCTTGCTTGCATAATTTTGGAGTTATTGCCCTTTGTTATTCTAAAGACTTAGATTTTGTCCGGAGTATATCTCCTAAAGTATAATAGCTATCAACTTGAAACTTTATCGGTGGATAGATCTCATGGAGGAGAAGTGCAGTGCACAAGAACTACAACTCTTGCTTGCATAATTTTGGAGTTATTGCCCTTTGTTATTTTTAAGACTTAGATTTTGTCCGGAGCATATCTCCTAAAGTATTGTAATAGCCAGAACTGTCAAAAACGTATGTACTATCCGGATATAGGTGCACTTGAACGCCTGTCAAGCTGATTTATTAGGAAATCGGGCTTCCCTGTACTTATCCGGGTATGGAAAGATAGATTATTACGTAAACTCACGATGCAGCATGGTTTTTAGTGGTGTCGAATCGTGATTTGGTCGCTATTACGATCGCCAGCATTTTGGTAGTTCGGATATGTTTTCGTCTTTCTCCCGGTCGACTTCCGGATAGAACGCTGAGTAAGAATATATCCGATCTTTGTTATTCTTCGTAATTTCGCTTGCTGACCTTGCTGCATTACTTATTTTTAGGTTGATTATTAATTTCATGATTGATTTTAATGCATTTTGATTTATTTTCATAGCGTAAACTCAATGCTGGCGAAAACTACTTTCTCGCGCGTAATGCTGCCGATGCCAGCATTATGCTGGATTTGATTTTTCATGTATTTTAATCGTTTATTCCCACATGAATTATATACGAACACGAATGGGAATATCTGGAGATTGTGTTACGGAACTTTTCCAGATTATTTATTGTAAATGTTTTATGTAATTGCCCTGTGTTGTGGGTTTTGACCGAATCACTCGTCCAGCAATCCAGCCGAGACCGAATCGTGGATTCTGATTGGCTGAAACGTTCGCCAGCATCCACTCGACTATAAATAGACGGTGCGTTAAAGGGTCTGCATTAGTTGCTCAGACGGCTTCAACAAGATGACAACAAATAGACCAGCAATTTAGAACTTGAAACAACAAACAACAAAGAGTAGATCAGCATCAACTTTATTTGAGAACTCAACATGATAAGAAGAAGCCGTCTATACAACGAGCAACTGATCAACCCTCTTCAACCCAACATCTAGTCACTGGACATCTCTATCTCTCCCCCACATTGTTTCTTGAAATGTCGTAGTTAGACTATAGGTTTTAAAGTAAAAGACGAATGATATTGGTAATGTTAAGAAATGGAAATTTGTTAGGCATTTGAACCACTGTAAGTGCATAAGAATAAACTGAATCATTTTTTTATTTATAGAAACGTTTTGAGTTTTTCATTCTTTGTAACTACAGCCCCTAAGACAAACCCTTTTATTAACCCCCTTCATGTTGTAAGTAGCCAGCCAATATTCAACCCAGCCATCCTGCATCGACCATCAGACTTAGAGACCAGCCAACATAGAGTTTGAGAATAGAATTGAGGGCTGGCTGCTTACAATATTAAAGCTATCAACTTGAAACTTTATGGGAGGATAGATCTCATGGAAGAGAAGTGCAGTGCACAAGAACTATAACTCTTGCTTGCATAATTTTGGAGTTATTGCCCTTTGTTATTTTAAAGACTTAGATTTTGTAGGGGCTTAATTTCTTAAAGTAGAACCCTTAATCTATTAGGCTTCAGTTTACTATCAAGCTTTCTCGGCGGGGGATGGCCATGTCCGACATGGCTCTTGTTCTCATTGAAATCGTCTCATTTAGACGATTCTTTTAACATATGATTATCGTAAAATTTTAAAATTCAATAGATATTATGTTCCTAATTTGTAAATAAAATAAATATTAAGGGACCATTCTCTTTAATGACCGCTTTTTGGTGGTCCCATAAGTTGTCTCTTAATACATGTTTTACTCTATTTTCAATTAAATCAGATGCTTTAGATACTTTTTGGAATTGTCATAATAAGTGGAGTCTGGTAAGTTTGTGTAGTAATGCAAAACTTCCATCTACTAATAACCTTTCAAAAGATTCAGATACCATTTCATGCAGTATGAAGATTTTATGTTATAAATTAGAAAATACCCCCCCCCCCCCCCCCCCCCCAGTAAAAAAAGGTTGATAAGTTGTTGCTCTGTAATTTCACAATGTTTTCCTTTAAATCACTCTACAGGGGCTTTTTTAGGTATTTTTTGTTTGTCAACCCTTGCCTAGTTCCAGTTTCTGAAATTATAGACTAGGTCAAATACAAAAAATATTCTTCTTGCAATTTGAAAAGAATCTTTCCTATGAGATAGAAAATACTGTGGAGAAAGGAGGAATTATTTGTTACAATCAATTTCTTTTTTTTTTTTTCCACATTATTTTCTCAAGTTGAAAAGTATAAAGCGCATGGAGGTAAAGTCAGGGACTATATTAGAACTTGTTAATCCTTAGTTTGTATATTTCAGTGCCAGTGCTAGTGTGGATGCCACAATGGCCACCTGGGGTGGATCTACAGTAGATAATCTAGAGAGTATCACAGAGGATGGACCCCAGGATAATGAAGATGAAGATGATGGTTTGTTGACTTCTCTTTTGTTTATCATGTTATCACTTATGGCTAAAGAGGAGAATATCAAAACAATACACTCAACCTGTCTTACAGGCCACCTGTTTACCAAGCAGCCTGAATTAAGCAATCATCTACTTGCTTCAAGTACTGATATTCATCTGTATAAAGCAAGCAACTGTCTTAAACAAACACATTTTGAATGTCCCTTACTTGCACGCTTAATGCAGATTTGATTATACATTACAATTTGAGCCTTTTTTTGAGGATTATCGAAAGTTCAGAAAGAAAAGGATCAAAGATAAACTCCCTACTGATTATAAGAGCGAAAAAAATGAATTATTATGTTATTTCTTAATTTGATCTCAAACTTTTAAGATTATAAATGTGCCCATTTGTGAAATTTAGAACAATATCACTTGTATCCTAGCAAAGATTCTGGACGGCCTGTGAATCCACACAGTCTAACCACAGTCTTTACTACTTCCTCAGCAGATATATAAGATCTCAATGACTTTGCACAAAGAGCGAATCTCTTATCACACAGTGTTACTGTCTAGGCTGTTTGTGTCTTACCAAGTGTCAAATTGTTAGAAATGTCATACACAGGCTCTGATATTGGCAATAGCATCAAAAATATCGAAGCATCAGCTTTAGATAGTAGATATAACACTTTGGTTGTTCAACATTGTTTCGTCACATACAAATTAGATATAATAGTTTATATATATATTTTAGCTTACCCAATTGATGGAATCCTTCAAGTGGAAGAAGAGGAAGAAGAAAATAACTCAGACAACGAGACCTATACAATAGAACAAGATGTTAGACAGCGCAGAAAAGCACGAGCAATGGCTAAAGGAGGTGGAGATACCAAAAAGTCCAAACAGAGCTTCCCCAGACCCAGTAGACAGAACGGAGCCAGACCTAAAGACTCCTGGACAAGGCCCACTGACTTCAGTAAATGGACAAGGACTAACAGAAAATCAAAGCAAGAGGTTTGTCGCTACCAGACTTGGATAACAACTAAGAGGCTTATCCTTTTGGAAAAAGCCATTTTGATTAATCAAATTGATCAAATATAATCAATAATACTTAAATCAAATAATTTAATTATCAATTATGTGGTAAATTTGTTTATATGTCAGTACATAGTATAATATGTTTGGCTTTAAACCTTGGGTTTGTGAAATCAAACTACAGTTTGACCTACTTCCAAGGCCACCATCATAGCACAATTGGTTGCAGATTGGACTCTCAATTTAGAGGTCACGGGTTCGATCCCCAATGGCGGCACTCATTTTTTCCGATTATTTGTCTCTCACCAATGGGTTGATAATCATAGACCTTTGTAAGATAGCAGCTGGGGGCTAGGAAAGGATGTGATGGTTGTACTGGTGAGAGAAATACCAGGAATCCATTGTTAGGTACTCCAGCCTCCTGGTTTTAACTGAAAAAATGTTGAAAGCTCCATTCATTCAATCAAACAATCAATAAGCTACTTCCATCCAACATTTGACAATTATCTCCAACCAATTTGATTTAATCTGTTGATCATCAAATTGGAATGAACTCCTTTTAGTTGGTGTAGGAAACAACTGGAAACCATGCATAGGTGCACCAGCCACTACAATTTCACTGAAGTATTTCAAACCTGATAAACAAACAACACATCAGTTTAATTAATATACATGTATTTGAAAGGAAGTAAAGAAAGAGTTACAAAATGACTATTTACTAGTATTAGCTTTCCTCTGAATTTATATCTACATATATACAGTGCAACTTAAATATGGGTAATGATAAGAATAGATTGAAGGTTTGCATGAAAATGTGACTCTTATACAGTCCCAGGATTTACCTCCATGATTTAAGACTTTGGGAAAAATATTGTAGGTAAGGAAATAAATTGCTTTAAACAATTTGATGGCCCATCATTAAAATTTTGCCTACATCAGCATTCAGTTTGGACTAGTCTATTATCTTAGAAAAATAAGAAAATATTAAACCTTCCTCATTTTACCCCCAGAATTACAGATCAGCAGAAGAGATAGTCCAAGATGACGAGGATGATGATGATCAAGCTAACACAGTTGAAGAGTTGCAGAAAAAACTGGAACAAACAGCCATGTTGTGTCAGTCTTTACTGGGAGATCAGGCGGCAGGTCAACTAGCCAGGCAGTCAGCAGCGGGTATGTTTTGCTTATTATGAGACAAAGGGATAGTTGTCTCTACAAATCAAGACATTGTGCAATAGTCATTGTGAAGCACATTGTAAGTGGAATTTACGATGAAAAAAACTCTCGAATGCTGCATTTAACGCCATTATTCAACCAAAAATTGACATTTTAAAGTTCTTTTAGATTTTCCTTAGCATAAACCATGCAGGCGTTTAAAAAATGATTCAAGAATCTATTCTCTGGTTATGGCAGCCATTCTCAATTGATGCAAGACCAACAACAACAATTGATGATTATGAACCTGAATCAGTGTTATCAGAAGATCTTAGATGCAAAAAATATGTTCTCTCTAAAGAAAAGCTTTGGGAGCATTGTAGTTTATGGAGATTAAAAGTATATTAATATGATTAATCATTATTTATATAGACATTCTAATACTATGTTGATTCATCTCTCTTTTTGCAGGTTTTGGCAGTCATTCTCAGTTGATGCCGGACCTACAACAACAACTACAACAACAACAGTTGATGATGAGCCTAAACCAGTGTTATCAGCAGATCTCACTACAGCAGATGGAGATGCAGAATATGCAGAGGCAGATGCAGTCACTGCTGTATCAGTTCACTGACAACTCTGAGCTCAATGACTCCAATATGTCTGATCTGCGATTGCGGTCTATGCCATCCCTGTTCAGCCCTATCTTACCCAGACCATCCCCTGGTTTACTCCCTCCGGACCAGTTCTCATTTAACCCAGTATTATCACCAGGTAATTTTTGTATAAACTTAATTTTTAGCTCCACTGGCTGAAAGCCACTGGGGCTATTGTCATGGCGTTGTGTCCGTCGTGCGTCCGTGCGTGCGTGCGTGCGTCCGTAAACTTTTCTTTAAAAATCTTCTCCTCAGAAACTACTGGATGGATTTCAACCAAACTTCACAGGAATGATCCTTGAGTGACCCTCTTTCAAAGTTGTTCAAGAAATTTTGATCCAATGAAAAACGTGGATTGAAGGGGCGTGGCTAATTTCCAAATATGGTAAAAAGTGAGTTTTCTCAGGTTCTAATCAATGGATACAAATTAAATTTTACATGAATGATCCTTGGGTGACCCTTTATCAGTCTACAAAAAATAATTTTGATTGGATGAAAAAAAAGGCATTTTATGGGCGGAGGTCATTTCTCTATATGTTATATAGTGGAAACTTTGAAAATCATTTTCTCAGAATGTAACTGATGGATATCAACCAAATTTTACATGAATGATCCTTGAGTGACCCTTTATCAGTCTACAAAAAATCATTGTGATTGGATGAAAAATATGCATTTTATGGGCAGAGGTCATTTCTCTATATGTTATATAGTGGAAACTCCCAAATTTCACTGGAATGATCCTGGAGTGACCCTTTCTGAGTCTACAAATAATTATTGTGATCAGATGAAAATATGTTTTTTATTACCTGCCAGTAATACCCGAAAGGGGAGTCAGGCAGTATATATATAGATGAAAATCATTTTCTCAGAATGTAAGTGATGGATATCAACCAAATTTCACTGGAATGATCCTTGAGTGACCCTTTATCAGTGTACCAAGAATTATTTTGAATGGATGAAAAATATGCATTTTATGGGCAGAGGTCATTTCTTTATTATGTTATATGGTGGAAACTCCCAAATTTCACTGGAATGATCCTGGAGTGACCCTTTCTGAGTCTACAAATAATTATTGTGATCAGATGAAAATATGTTTTTTATTGGTGGAGGTCATTTCTCAATATGTTTTTTAGTGGAAACTTTCAAAATCATTTTCTCAGAATGTAATTAATGGATATCAATCAAACTGTTTTTGTTTGAATTTTAGGTGACCCATTATCATGCAGCCAAAATTAATTGTGATTGGATGAAAAGTATGTCTTTTATGGGTGGAGGTCATTTCTCTATATGTTATTTAGTTGAAACTTTGAAATCATTTTCAACATCAGTAGAACCCAAAACATCTAAAAATCGAGTCAAAACTTTTATTGCTTTTCAAGAATTTCAAGCCTGTGGAGCGACTCAAGCCATTCATGGCTTTCTAGTTGTTATAAGGTTTGAATGTTATAAAGTCACTCTTGAACACTGAATTCAGATAATTTCACAACTCTTGGAGAGGAGCAATGGATTTTACAAACAAACACCCTATTTTACAGCCTGAACATTTTGAAGAGCAATTAGGGGTATGATGTGGGTATAGGTTCTCTAGAAATTAAATTTTAAGGATAAATATTTCACAAAGTGTTCAGACCCTCCAATATGACAAAATCTTTAAAAAAGGAAAGATTTTGACTCTTGGTAGCTGGGATATTGAATATAGTCTGACCAGGGTTGAAAAATGTTATTTTTACCAGATGGTCCCATTACATGCGTTGTTGTAAAACAAGTATGAACTAAGTTTATAGCAGGTATTTTATAAAAAAAAACTTTAATACAAGTGTAATTTACAAAGCAGTGGGTAATATGAGCTTGCCTGTGACATTTCCAACAATTTGAAACAATCCTGAGATGCAACCAATCAACAGCCTAGCCAGTCACCGAGTGCACTAAAAAGACTAACTGTCTATCCAAAGAAAGACACTTCAAGACCTTATCTATCTAAAAAAACAAAGTGAAGGCTATGGTCAGACTATGCCGATGCACAGGCTGGCCAGAATCTTTGCTTGCCCACTTTTCAAATTGTTGGAATTCACAGGCTTATATTTTATTTTGATAAATCGATTAGATTAATGACAATGAATCAACCATTTCTACAGGTAACAACAGACTACTACGTCGAGCTGCAAGTGGGGAGATCGGTAATTCATATGTGAGAACAGAAGTAGGAGACACTGCAGAAAGGCAGAGAAATCTGAGTGGTCGTATGGGTAGATCTACAAAGACAGACAGCTATCTTGGTAAATCAAAACGCAAGTCTGTAAGTCCGCAACAAGAGATGAGATCTTCCACAAAACAGAAAACAACCTCCGTCCAAACATATGAAGAAGAAACTTTACCCAAAGAGGAGGCATTATCTTCCCAAAAGTTTGACCAATACCTGGCTAGAAAAAAAAGGTGAGGCACCTTGTAAATGTTTGACAAGGTCAAACAATTATGATGAAGGCTCAAGATAATTACACACCTATGTAAATACAGAGCATATTATGTGATCACCTGTGTGGCCTGGGCATTGTGTGTCTGAGCAGGCAGGCGGCATCCGCTTCTTTGTCTCTAGCATAACTGAAAAAATCCTTTTTTGATTGATTTGAAACTTGATGGTCATGTTCTTCTCATGATTATGGATTACAATGCACGAGAACCATAACTCTATCAAGCTTAAAATGTTTGATTTGTTTCTCTCTGTTTTCCATCCAGCAGTGTAAAGGCTGTATCTTTTGACAATTAGCCATCTTTTTTCAAAGGGAATGTTTAAGGTCCAGTCAAGTTAAGGTAGTTGATCCGAAATTGTTCCGCAACATTTTGCAACTCATGATCTTTCACTTTCACAATGTTGACCGAGGTTTCCTAACGAAAATCATTAGAAAACCTCGGCTAACACTGTTGAAGTTCATTACTCCTGAAACATCCCAGAACTATCATGGGTCCATTACCTTAATGAGCAAAGTTTTGATTAACTTCATTAATGGATTGAAGCCTTTTGAATATGTAAACAAATTATGGTAATAACAAGTCATTAACAGAATTGTCAATGAAACTATTTTAACACTAGAAGTAGTTTGAAAACTTGATGCTTTTTATGCCCCCGTATCGAGAGATCGGGGGCATATTGTTTTACTCATGTCCGTCTGTCTGTCTGTCTGTCTGTCTGTCCGTCTGTCTGTCCGAAAACTTAACCTTGCCAATATCTTCAAGCCTATTCAAGATACAAAGCTAATATTTGGCATGATGATAGATCTCAATGATCGGCATCCCCTGGTACCAAAGTCAAGGTCATGTGACAAGGTCAAGGTCATCTGTCAAGGTCAAATTTTGAAAAAAAAATTGCCGTTACGGGGGCATTCGTGTTTCACAAACACATCTTGTTTGTCATTAGAATTAGCTAATTGTTACTTTACGAAGAGATATTACTTAAAATTGTTTTTGATTAGTTGATCAAAAATGTATACTAGTTATTGCAAGACCTATAATTCATGAATTAATGCCATGAGTTACTATACAGGAGCATTTATTAAAAAAAATGAGTCTTAAGTTTCATATAAAAAGCCAGAAAGAACTCTCAAAGAATGTGCCAAGCCCAACAATCTCAGTGGTAATGCATTAGGCCTTGGGGTTGTGAGTTTGAACCATGGCTTGGCCAACTTTAAGTTGACATTTGCCAAAAGTCACTGTGGCATGAGTCATTTCGGTCGTGGGGAGTCAAAACCACATAACTACAGCTTGAATTAGCTGGAGTTACGAGGTTTTGATCACCCATCTACAATTTGTCTCCCTCCAATAGGTGTATGACAAGTAGTATGTCTAAGTGGGATGAGCAGCTGGTGGCTTTGATAAAAAATATGAGGCTGTACTCATTTCGGTCATGGGGAGTCAAAACCTCATAACTACAGCTTGAATTAGCTGGAGTTAGGAGGTTTTGATCTCCCTCCAATGGGTGTATGACAAGTAGTATATCTAAGTGGGATGGGCAACTGGTGCCTTTGATAAAAAAATATGAGGCTGTACTCATATGAGAAAGGAAGGGAAACCATGGGTAGGTAAACCAGCTGCCTTAAATATCTGCAATTAAATTGAAATAGTAACAGTAAGATTGATATATTTGTATATGAATTAAAAAGAGAGGACACACTCAATTTTCTGGTCCTGCAAAACAAAACATTTGCTTGATTATAAGTTTGCCTGATTAGATATAATGCTAATGATAAGCACAGTCATAGATTGTGTCCGTCCACTTCTACATAAGTTGGACTCTCAATTTAGGGGTCACCGGTTCGATCCCAGACGGCAGCACTCATCCTCTCCGACTATTTGTCTCCCACCAATAAGTCCATAATCGTAGACCTATATGGGATAGCAGCTGGAGGCTAGGAAAGGATGTAACGGTAATACTGGTGTGAAAAATGCCAGGAATTCATTGTTAGGTGCTCCAGCTGCCACAATATAACTTAAAAATTGTTGAAAGCAGCATAAAATAGGCATTGACCTCGTACAAAAAAAAATCACAGAATTTAATGTTACGATTCATTTCAGAGCTTTTGTTGACAGAGTAAAAGTAGAGAACCAGGAAACAGGTATGTTTGATTAACTCATTTATATTTTTATGTCGAACCCACATTGACAAGTACTCTTGAAATAAATGTTTAACAAGTCCAATGTGCTAAGCACTGAGCCAAAGAAGATCTTCCCTGACACAGGTGTTAGACATTGTATTTAAACCAAGGAAGCTACACATGACAGTGGTGAGAGTGTTCTCCCTTAACAATATTCCATTCTAATGCTTTATGCTAAATGTTCCATTTGAATCTTTCCTTTACCTTGAAAAGTTGATTTATATCTATGCTACCTCCTACAAGGTAGGGAGACTCTAGAATTAACAACACAGTGTTGTTCTGGAATGAAAGTGTTGTAATTACAGCTTAAGCAAAGCTTAAGTATATTTTGGTTGTCAATTAAGACATGAAAATAATATTTGTTGAGTTAATGGAGGCCCTAGTTATGAACCCCAAATTATGTTTGAGGGATGTATAGGAGTCAGCTTGAAGGTCTGTCCGTCCATCTGTAGCTTTTTAGTGTCTGCTCAATTTCTCAGCAACTATTGGGCAAATTTTATTCAAACTTTACACATGTGATCAGTATCAATCAGAGATGTCCAAGTGATATTTTGGTTACAATGCATTAACTTTTGACAGAGGTAATAACTTTTTCGCAAAATGGCTGTTCATTATGGACAAGCACTTGTAGGGGTTATGAGTCTGCTCTGCGACAGTCTAGTTTAATAAATGTGACCTGTCAATTGAAAAGGGACCCTATGGGAACTCTGTAAAATAAATATTTAAGAAAGAGATTGGGTCCATCATATGTCAACTAGAGGTTGCAATTTTAAAAATTCTTTCACAGGAAGCTAGATTGACCATTCTAGATCCAGAAAATAAACAAAGTTTGAAAAGTTTCAACTCAAGTCAGTCTGCGCAATTCGTCCAGTCTGACTAGGGTAGATACCTTACGCACTACCCAGATGGTACCTTTTTGTGAGACGGGTCACAAATGTTTAATAAACACTTATTTTCTGTACCAGATCAACAGCCTAACCGTGGTGTAAGGTACACAAGTCAAGATGATGATGAATCTCCATATAGGCCAGGTCTGAGCGCTGGTATAAGTGGGGCAGGTTATATGGAGGATGGGCGTAGTGTGGCCAGCAGTGTTCAGTCATCATTACCAGCTGCTCCACAGCCTACTCTGTCACAGGATAAAGATACAAGGTACTAGTATAATAACTGAGGCCTGAAAGCTGGTGTAAGTAGGGCAGATTAATTATAATGCTGGTAAAGTCTTCATTACTAGCTGTTGCCCAGCCTATTCTCTAACAGGATAAGGATACAAGGCACTAGTATAATAACTGAGGTCTGAGTGCTGGTATACATAGGGCAGATAAATTATAATGCTGGTTAAGTCATCGTTACCAGCTGCCCTACAGCCTACTCTGTCACAGGATAAAGATACAAGGTACTAGTATAAAAACAAAGGTCTGAGTGCTGGTATAAGAAGGGCAGGTTATTGATGAAGCTGGTTCAGTCATCATTCAGTCATCTGCCCCACAGCCAACTCTGTCACAAGATAAAGATACAAGGTACTAGTATAATAATGGTCAGAGCGCTGGTATAAGTGGGGCAGGGTATTTATGTAGCTGGTTCGGTCTTAACTTGCACCCCAGGTTACTCTGTGACTGGCTAAAGATACACAGCACTAGTATTATTACTTGCCAACTAAACATTTTTCTGAATTTTCAAAGGAAATTGGAGTGTGTTACTAATATTTGAGGTCAACAGGGTTCCCACACAAGTGGGAAGAAAGGAAAAAGGAATTTAGAAAAACCTGTCCCCAGTCATGAACATGGAACTTACAAAGTTGAAGGATCTTCATTAGATAACTGATAACAAAAGAAGATTGGTTTGCCTTCAGAACAGTTTATAATTGTAAGAAAAAAAATAGAATTTTAGTTTGAGTTATCACAGATAATACATGTAATTAAGGTAGTGGACCAACAGTAGTTCTACTTTGTTTTGGAAGTAATGAACTTTAACATTGATGACCAAGGTTTCCTAATGATTTTCATTAGGAAACCTGGGTCAACAATGTGAAAATTCATTACTTCCAAAAAAATGCGGAACTATTACGGTTCCACTACCTCAAATTGACAGGAAGATGATGAAATATGAAAAGTTTCTTTCTTTTTGTTGCTTAGTGACTTGCATCGGACTAAAAAAAGGTTTTAACTGGGAAAAAAATAAACAAGGAGAAAAGCTTCCAAAGAATGTTTGATCTTTGATGAGGTATTTTTAATTAAAATTGACCTTAAATTTTGAAAAAAAAAAGATCCATGTAATTATGCCCCCCATTAGATGAAGAGGGGTATATTACTTTGCCTTTGTCCATCCGGTCTGTCGGTAGACTTTTTTTTTTCGAGAAAATATCTCAAAAAGTATGCAAGCTAGAATCAGAGGTGGTTTAGACCTCATTGAGGAGAAGTGCAGTGCTCAAGAACCATAACTCTATTCATCCTATTTTGTGAGTTATTACCCTTTGTTGTTTGACAAAGAATAGGATATTGACCTGCTTTTATGGGGGGCATACATGTTTTACAAACATCTCTTGTTTGAAAACAGTTTGCACCTTTTTGTCATGCTGAATGCATAATTGATATGTTTTGAAACCTTTCATGTGTTTGATATTTACAGAGACATAGATGACCCCAATGAACTGTCTCTATTTGAGACGTTGAGAGAGACAATTTATTCTGAAGTTGCCACACTGATTTCACAGAATGAGAACCGGCCCCATTACCTCATTGAACTGTTTCGGGAATTACAGCTTCTCACCAATGATTATCTCAAACAACGAGTTCTATACGACATCAAAGATGTGATCTCAAAATATCTAGAAGAAGAGAATGTTGCGTCTACAGTAAGATTGATATATTTGTATATGAATTAAAAAGAGAGAATGACAAACTCATTTTTCTGGTCCTGAAAAAACAAAATATTTGCTTGATCATCATTTTCATAGAAAGATCAATTTGATATGTAGGTCAGGAAGAAAATACGTAGCCTTTAGCTGCCTATTTAGATACAATGCTAATGATAAGCACTTCTACATAAATTGGACTCTCAATCTAGAGGTCACAGGTTCGATCCCCGACAGTGGCACTCATCCTCTCCGACTATTTGTCTCCCACCAATAAGTGGATAATCATAGATGAATGTGGGATAGCAGCTGGAGGCTAGAAAAGGATGTAATGGTAGTACTGGTGTGAGATATGCCAGGAATCCATTGTTAGGTGCTCCTGTCGCCCAATATAACTGATAAAGCAGCATAAATCCCCATTTCAAATAAAAAACTTCAATATAAACAAAGGTCAGGGTCAACTGAAAAGGTCATGGCCATCTATCACTATTGCACTAATCACAACCTACCAAAAAGAAAAATGAAACCTTGACATTTTCAAATTTCTTCAAGGCTATTGGAGATTTATTGCTTATATGTTACATGATGGTAGACCTCATTGAAATATATCTGCAGATTCCAAGGTCAAGGCCCATCTGATATAGTCTATTTAAATCTATCAAGACACAACTTCTGAAAAATTTGTCGCTTAGGGGGCATTTAATTTGTAAAAAACATATCTTGTTCAAAGCGTGAATCATTAAAGCCCTCTTTCGTTCATTTCACCTATCTGGCTTTATGTATCCGGGCCCAAGGAGTGCAATCTTATAAAACATTGCATAGCAATCACATACAAAATGATGCTTTAAGAAAATTTTTCCTAATATTTTCACATTTTTTCTCATTTAAGCATTACAGAAATAGAAAAATTGTTAGTTTTTCAAGTAAGAGCGATAATTATTTCATTTCGTGAACAACAAATGCTATTTATTTACTACTGGCTCACCCATTCTTAAATTATAGCTTTTGTTGTTCACTAAATGAAATATAAATCAATTGCACACTGAAACAAATGATTATCCTCTAAATATTTGACAGGTACGTCCAGCATGGTTAAACCCTACAGTTGGTAACATCACTGCATCAGAGTTGACTCCCAGTGAAAGTCTGGTCACTTCAGATGATGAGGAAGTGAAGGTAGGGACAGTTAACCCTTGTCTTCCTGAATTAAAACCTTTGCAAAATTACATCAAGATCAAAGAGCTGGATCCTCTTTTTTTCTGTCAATCAGTCTTTATTTTTTGAACTTTTCTGGTTTAGGAATGAAGATCAGGTGGTATAGAGTAAGATCAGACTGCACATATGTGCAGGCTGATCTTTATTTATGCCTCCTGTCAAAAGAGGATTATTCTGGGTAAAGATTATCAAGGGGTAAACAAACAAAATAGTGAAAATGTCAAGGTGAATGGTTGTGGAATGATTGAATGAGTTGAGAGAGCAGGTTTTGAATGAACATTCAGAAAAGTAATACAATATTTCTTATTTCAACCAATAAAACTAAATAAGCAATATCTTATTACCTCCCTTTATTAAAGTCTTCATACTTTTGTGTTTGTGTGTCTGTTTGTGTTTCTGACCAAACAGAAGCTTTAAAACCAAAACGAGCAAATAAAATCATTGAACAATTTGCATTTACTGTTGATCTTTTTGATGGATTTCATAATGTATGTGAATGATATATCGGAGCAGTGAATGACATTAAGAACAGTTATAATCAAGGTGAAAGTCAATTTAACAATGTTACTAACTGTAAACGTCCCTTGCATGTACAGTCATAGTCCGGCAGAAATATGGCATATTTTAGCTGAACCTGGAAGTAGGGTTCAAAGTTTTTTTCTTGACTGATTCTTGTAGCCAATGCCTTCAGCAATCAGAATCCGGTTGATGACATCTTGTCATCATTGAGCATTTCGAAAAAATCGAGATGGCAGCCAGGACTATCAAAAATCAAGCCAACGGCTCCGTAAATCACTCTCTTTGAAATATAAAACCTGTTTGAGTGGTCATTTTACTGTTAAGATATTAACCTGAAGCTATTTAACAAATAAAAACAAAACATGACATTAGTTATGAGTATGGTAATCAAGATGGCAGCCAAATCAAATTTTGAAATTTTTTTTTTAAAGTAATTCCCGATTTATGCAAGAATCTTAGAAATGTGTTTTAGAGTTTTCTGAATAAACTTGTGTAAGCTTGTTTATGACTTCAAAATATCTGACTTGTTACACCTCTCATCTAGTGTTATGAAACCCTTAATTTGAAGATGGCAACCAGGAAACAAAAGAGGTTTATGTAATGCTTAAAGTTTGCAACGTTTTTAACAGTTAACTATTTTCGAGTAGCTAAGGTCTAACCTACCAAGAATCTGGATGATGATGCATTTTGATCATGGAATAGTTTTAAAAAAGTTGAGATTGCAGCCAAGACCACTGAAAATATACATGTACTTGCTACTAAACAATTCATCTAAATTTCGTATCTAATTTAACTGATAAGATGCTAGTTTGAAGTTTCTTTGTGTAATGAATACCTTGAATGACGATTAGAATAAGTATAGAGTTGTCAAGGTGGCTGCCAAATGGAACTACAAAGCCATGAATGGCTTGAGTCGCTCCACAGGCTTGGAATTCTTGTAATAGAAAATCAAAGTTTTGACTAGATTTTTAGATGTTTTGGCTTCTACTGATGTTGAAAATGATTTTCAAAGTCATTCAAGGATCATTCTAGTGAAATTTGATTGATATCTATATTTAACATTCTGAGAAAATGATTTTGAAAGTTTCAACTAAATAACATATAGAGAAATGACCTCTGTCCATAAAATATGTATTTTTCATCCGATCACAATAATTCTTAGTAGACTGATATAGGGGCACTAAAGGCTCATTCCAGTGAAATTTGGTTGCTATCCATCTCTTTAATTCTGAGTTTTGCCTGGATTTTTAGATATTTTTGGTTCTACAGAATGATGTTTAAAATGATTTTCACAGTTTCCACTATATAACATATTCAGAAATGACCTCCGCCCATAAAAGACATTTTATTCATCCAATCACTTTATGTTTGGCTGCATGATGATGAGTCACCCAAGGATCATACCAATGAAGTTTGATTGATATCCATCAGTTACATTCTGAGAAAACGATTTTCAAAGTTTCCACTATATTACATATAGAGAAATGATCTCCACCCATAAAATACATATTTTTTTTTATTTTTTTGTAGACTGTAAAATTTAATTGGTATCCATCAATTAGAATATGAGAAAAGTCACGTTCAACCATATTTGGAAATTAGCCACGCCCATTTAATCCATGTTTTTCATTGGATCAAACTTTCTTAAACAACTTTGAAAGAGGGTCACCCAAGGATCATTCCTGTGAAATTTGGTTGAAATTCATCCAGTAGTTTCTGAGGAGAAAATTTTTAAAGAAAATGTTTACGACCGGACGCATGGACACACGACGGACACAACGCCATGACAATAGCCCCAGTGGCTTTCAGCCAGTGGAGCTAAAAACTGCTTGATTACTTAGCAAGTTAGGGAATTAATGTTCATACAGTGAAATTCAGTTTGGCAGTCAAGATGGTCTGTTAAGAGAGTTTATGAATGGTTACTCTGTGTACCTTAATGATAAGCATGAGAATATGATGATCTCTTTTTCCTATAGCAAAAACTTATCTGCTAAAAATCCGATTTTTTGATGAATATGTTCAGATGTAAAGTATTAAAACATCTTATTTTGAAGATGGTAGCCTCGCTGTTTTTCTAGTTATTATCAAATATATTTGAACTATTACGAAAATGTAAATAATTTGTTGACAAAACATGTTTGTATAATATATAATTATAGTTAATATATGGTTTCGACATGTCCACTATGTTTTTAAAGGACCCATTAGCTTGCTCATCAAATTTGACGTTTTAAAACATAATTGAGTCAATAAAGTATGAAAATGTAACATTGTAGATAGCATTTTTTTAAGTACATAGCATTAAAGTGAACTCAACATTAGTGTGGTGGGGGATTTACTGAGACTCGTATTCAGTTTTATTTTTCATGACATGCAACGTAATGTAAGTAACCAATTATTTTTTGTCTTCCATGTGATTTGAACCTAAAGTAACATGCTTAGGTCCATCAGAGGCGTTACTGCTAAGATGTAGACATAAAAGATGATGACCGCTAGCATATGCTCAAATCAACTGTACGGAATACGGCAACTCTTCTATAAAGTGGCTACCAATGTATTGTACTATTGAATGGTGGCAAAGCTTTCCGAACCTTTATTGCAAATATAGGACTTATGATTTCTTAGTATTTTCTTAAAATTCAGGTGCAGAACCTACAGCCCTATTTGACCATATCGTAGATTCAGCACATTACAGTTCTAACTGCCTTAATATTTGTTAGGAGACATAAGTATTTAGTGCTAATCCATCGATATGAGATGAATACATTTTGTTGTGCAATAATTTTCTCGCAAAGCAAATATATTTTTATTTTCAATTACCATGCAACGTAAGTGCTATGCATTGTTCACTAAAAAATATGTATATGTAATAATGCTACAAATGAAGTTAGACTTCTATTTAGTTATTCATGTTTATAGGATGTATTGTTGGCTGCCTTTTTTCTTTCTGGGAGAGATAATTCAAGTCAAAGTCGAAGTTCTACGTATGAATCCCGCAAATATTATATTTTGAATAGTCAAAA
Organism: Fragum whitleyi; assembly: GCA_948146395.1. NCBI lineage: Eukaryota > Metazoa > Mollusca > Bivalvia > Cardiida > Cardiidae > Fragum > Fragum whitleyi. The sequence goes on from OX411549.1 coordinate 39,894,938, forward strand.
AATCAAAAACCAATGGAAATGCAATATTTTTGCAGTATTGGCTGCCATCTTAGTACACAAAAAATTTCTTTTTACATTGCATAATTATGTAACTTTTCTTATTTTAAAATGCTGACCTGTATTTTCGTAAGTTAATATGAATAATTTTCTAATATAATCATGTAACCTCAAACTTTCTTTTGGTTATATTCCTTGGCTGCCACCTCGAATGCTATCTATCATTTAAGGCATCATTTTTTAAAACAACCTTGAAACTGGCATTGAAACTGTTGATAAAGGCGCATTTTTTTCTAAAATCCCGATTAAAACGCAATTAACTTAGAATCTTCTTTTTCCTGGCTGCCATCTTGAAATCAAGAATTAATGTAACAATAGACCAGAGTTGTCTTTTGTCTGATATTTAGAAGGCATAAAACCACTAACAAATATTTACTGAAGGAGCCCTAAAACCCTTTCCTAAGATTCTTATGTCACATGGTTCAAGAAATACTTCAATTGCCATTTAATTATTCGATTTGGCTGCCATCTAGACTATCATACTTATTTCTTATGTCATAACATGTATTAATTATGTTACATACGTTTAATCTTGAAATTTAACAGCAAAAATCGACACAAAAATCCATTTTAAAGGTCGGCATTGTGATCTACCTAGCTGTTGGTGTTACATTCGATAGTCCTGGCTGCCATCTCGATTTTCTCAAAATGCTCAATGATGACAAGATGTCATCAGCCAGATTCTGGTTCGGGAAGGCCTTAGCTACAAGAATCAGTCAAGAAAAAAACTTTGAACCCTACTTCCGGGTCAAGCTAGAAATCTGCCGGACTATCAGGAGATTTTCAGTGTTTCTGCCAGGATCAATTTTTCGAGGTGTTTTTTGTGATCACCTTTTGTCCTTCGTGTATGGTCCCTTGGAAATTGTTAGCAATTCTTTAAACATCTACTCAGTTACCAATTTTGCTACTGTCATAGTGCAGTTTGTAGGGTGTCAGGCTTGCATTCTAGAGGTCCCGGGTTCGATCCTCGACATTGGCAATCATCCTTTCCAACTGTTTGTCTCCCAACAATGGGAGCTTTTTCAAGCTTTTATATCGGGGAATGGCCATGTCCAGCATGGCTCTTGTTAGACATTAATTAAAAAAAATTTAAACAATTCTATTATTCTTAGTATGCGTCCTTAGAAAATTGATGAAATTTGGATTAAAGTCTTGTTGCAGGAAAACAGCTAGTCTTTGAGACATTTGAGACATATTAACCTCTCTGGATGAGCTTGTTTTCAGAATACTGTATTTCTCCTAATAAACACTCCCAGGACCTATATATAACATGACTGGGGAGCTTTTATTTAGTATGCATTTTCTGATTAAAGGTAAATCATTAAATTTATGCCTTTTACGCCATATTTTTTTAGATTTGAGGTGAATTTCTTCTAAACAATCATTTATGATTGTTTAGAGGAAATTCATCTCAAATTAGAGAAGAAGTCTCATAAAGTTCCTAAAATTTAGGCATTTGAAGTGGGGTTTCTTAAAAAAAATATAGGGGTGCTAGTATTAGGGTTGGTGCTATTATTAGAGGAAATATTGTAACTAAGTAGAAGGCAGGTAGTGAATGTGTATATAAGAATGCATGTCTGTGCAGGTTGCTCTTAGTCTATATTGTAAGCCAGAGGTTAGTATACAACAGGAGTATGTTGTAAACAGCACAAGAAGTGCTAATTCATGATTCCTAACTTTTACTATCAGCTTTTTGTACATGTTTGCAGTGACTAACAAATTGTCGATGTAATTCTAAAACCTCGTAACTACAGCTTGATAAAAGCTGTAGTTACGAGGTTTTGGAATGACAACGACGAAACACTTTGACCTTTTGGTCATTTTCAGTCTTCTTTGCAGGATAAAGTTAAACAGAGAGTTGCTGCAAATTTGGTGGCCAAAGAGAGACAGAAGATGTCCCAGTTACTGAGAAGTGGATCTCTAAACAATGATAAATATGATTATCAGGAGGCAGCTGAGGCTGCTAGCTCTGTGTCTACACCGTCAAATCCACTTAGGGAGTCGCCGTTCAACCGGGACTCACTTGGGGAAACAGCGATCAATCTGGATAAAGTGAGTATTGATACTAATGTTATAAGCTGTTATAGAATCAATAACATTCATGCGCCAAATAATATTGTCGGATTATTGGGGTGTTTCCAGAAAATCCAGACGAACAGGTGATCTCATTTGTATGTTAACTTGGAAAGCATTGTCGGCATGACATTGTGTCACATACATAACGTCATTTGTAGAACATCAACCCTGCATTCAGGATGGCATAACGGCACAAACTTTTTGCCAATTATACCCTGCTTTGCATGTGCATCTGTGTGCAAAGGGGGGTATAATTGACAAACAGTTTGCACTGTTTTGTCATCCTATAAGTAGGGCAGGTGATATGCTATATCGGCTATAATGGTGTTGATTTCATAGTTATTAGGCTACTCAAATATAATGACGCTTTTCCCTTCCTTCTATTGTTTGTTCGATCCGAAATTAAATGTATGAAAAAATGATTTATTTTATAATGTAAGATATATGAGTGAATGTCTTCGCCAACTTATATTTGATTAAAATGTCTATTAGAAATGTAAATTTTAGACTTGTATGATTTCAAGGGAGTTGTAGGCATTAATTTCTAGTTAATGAAATGATGAAAATCTTTAGCTTTTGAACAGGAGCCAAGCCCTGTTTGCTCATTGGTAACACAATGGGCTATTAATCTTAGGATCGCAAGTTTGAACCCAGTCTCCGCCAACTATCATGTGTGACACAAGTCATATGTCTCCCAACAATAGATTTATGATAAGTAGTACTGTAAGGTGGGTCAAGCAGCTGGTGACTTGGAGGAAATTTTGTGGTTGCACTGGTATGAGAAATTATAGGAAACCGTGGTTTAGTGTCCGGGGGGCTGGTGGTGTCCACTTCTTTGTGGGTAACTCCTTCACCTTTTGTCCGATTGACTTGAAACTAGGCAGTGCTGTTCCTCTCTTGATTAATAAATGCCATGCACAAGAACTATAACTCTACTTACCTATTTTTTTTAGTTATTTCCCTTGGACACCTAGGACTTGAATATCTAGCTGTGCAACAAGTGTATCTTGTGACAATGTGCCACCTTGTGGATATTAGGACTAATTTTTGATTTCTGATAATGGATAAATCATTAATGTTATTTGCTTGCTTCTTAGACTCTGCAGAAGATGCGAGAGTATGAGAGAATGTTGGCAGAGAAAGATGCAAGGGTAAAAGAAGCCACCGAGAGAAGGCCACCAGTAGAGAGTAGAGATCCATGTAGTAGTTCAGCTATGGATCAGGGCAGTGAAAGTTCTGTCACCTCAGATACTGTGCCAGTAAGTGGTTGATTTATTAAGGTAGTGGAACCGTAATAGTTCCGCAACATTACGGGACTCATGAACTTTTACAATGTTCACTGAGGTTTCCTTATGAAGATCATTAGGAAACCTTGGTTAATATTGTTAAAGTTCATTTCTTCTGAAACTTTGCAGAACTATTACAGGTCCAATACCTTAAACTCGTTGATGGGCAACCGATGAGTTTTACATACTGAGTGAGCAAAGCTGTATTTGTGGCATTTCGGAGGCCCACTGAAAGACTATTTATAACTTTCTTCCATATTCCCTTGATCTTGTTTTTGGAGTTTTAAAATTATTGTCTCTTGAAAATTAAAATAATTTTCAGAATTGTACCTTTATAAAAAGAAAAAAATAGTGTTGTATCTGGTAGGAAAGCTGTCTTGAAGAAATTTCATCTTTCATGAAATCAACTAAGAAATTAAGTGTTAATGGGTTTAACTGATTAGTTGATCCTTTCTTTAAATTAATGTTTCTAGCTAAAATGTACACTTAGTTACCCTATGTATAGATTCATATACAAAATTCAAATCCCCATCTTTTGATTAAGAAAAAAAAAAAAAAAAAAAATGAGTCAAAATGCTATGTGTTAGAAGTCACATGGTAAATTATTTTGTTTAAAATTTGTCAATCATTAAAATAAAAGATATAGAGTAAATAAAAGGGAAAATGAGAGGACAAATAAATTGCAAATAACATGAACCCTTTTAACCCTTGTCATGCTGAACCTGGAATATTCCTGCTTTGGCAGGAGCTATAGACAAACATCAGCCTGCACATATGTGCGGTCTGATGTTAGTCCACACCACCTGTTTCTCTTTTTCAAACCAGAATTGTCAATAGATTTAGTTTTCCAAATAAAAAAATGGCCTACAGTCGGTACTTTCAGTGCTTTTTGCCCTTTGATTTTGATGAAAATTTTTAGCCAAAATTTATTCAGCATGATAAGGGTTAAAAACCTCAAATTCTCATTACTTTAATTTGGCAATGTTTTTTACTTTGTTCAGTACCCAAGGATAGACACCCAGCAGTTAGACCAACAGATCAAGGCCATTATGACTGAAGTGATCCCCGTATTGAAGGAACACATGGATAATATGTGCTCATCCCAGCTACTGGCCTACATCAAACGGCTGGTTCTCTCTCTCACAAGGCAGTATGATGATGGAGAGGAGTTTGCCAGGTTCTTCCATAGACAGCTGGGAACAATTCTACAAGATAGTCTGGCCAAATATGAGGGGAGGAAGTAAGTTATGGTTGATTTGATATTACTAATAAACAGATTTTAAAAGAGGAATTAGTTAAAACCATTGGTGTTTCTTAAGTAGTTTACTTTATCTACTTTATCCAGTAGCTTTTGTAAATAGCCTTGAATTACATATGTGCAGTTTCTCTATTTGACTGGTGCCATTTCAATGATGTTTGAGGTAAGAATGTTTACCTATTACTTTGATCTCAATACTCAAAGAAAAGGTTGAAAAGGAGAAAGAGAAAACAATCTTTCAGACAAACTCATTTACCATTCATTGAAAGGACCTTATAGTAATTCAATTTGAATATTTTGTGAAAGAATTAAATTTGCATTATGTTACAATGGTGATAAACTGTGAAAATGTTTTTTATTATGGAATTTTCTGTCATTAACACTAAGGTATTGCTGCTTTCCAACTGTCAGTCTTTTACAGTAAGTTGGACAAGCTTATGAGGGTTCTAGATAAGAGGGGTAAAGCAAGTATGAGTTCCTTATTTCACACTGAAACCATATGTTGTGGGTACTCATTTGAAATGCTTCAAATGAGTACCAGCAACATAGGGTTTGAGAAAGGAATAATGAAATGTTTAAATTTTAAAACCAAAATACCCCTTCTATCTGTAGCTCTGGCTTATTTAATTATTATCCCCCGCCGTTCTTATACCCTGCCGTTTTGCCAAGGGGATACAGTAATGGTCTCCGTCCGTCACTAAACTTGTCAGGAGCATATCTTCTAAAGTAAAAAAGCTATCAACTTGAAACTTAATAGGTGTATAGATCTCATGGAGGAGAAGTGAAGTGCACAAGAACTATAACTCTTGCTTGCATAATTTTGGAGTTATTGCCCTTGAATCAGGTTTAAGTTTACTATCAAGCTTTGATGGCAGGGGATGGCCATGTCCGACATGGCTCTTGTTAATGTAATGGTACGTTTCAGGATGAGAGAATGTGGTGGAGACCTCCTGGTTGACATGTCAGAAGTTTTATTCAATGAGCTGGCGTTCTTCAGAGTGATGAAAGACTTAGATGATCCAACGATAGCAGAGAAAATGCAGAAGACACAGGTCTGGTCTGATTTAGAGGCAAGCATGTTATATTAGAACGTTCAGGCTTTTTTATGCTCCAACATCATTAATTAGAGGCATATCTTTGTTATCCTTTCAGTTTTTTCCCATATCTTCATATTTCACATGTGTATTGCTAGTGAAAAAAAACCCAACTGTTTCTGAAAAATGGCAGGGGAAGGGGGGGGGGGTGTTTGATAAATACCTCCGTATGAAGTAGAGGGGTCTGTCTATCTGTCAATCTGTTTCTCCTTAGACCTTTTCCAACTCAAGAATAAAGTGACCTAGAATCATGAAACTTTATAAAATTGTTGCTCAAGACAAAGGAAGTACCCTGTTGTCTTGGGGTGACAAAGGTCAAGATCACAGTCAAACTTTGTATCTAAACTGCTGGTGGGTGATATTAATATTTGTGACCTTAATGAGGACAATAAAGCTTATTATGCCCAACCGTTTTTGTCTGGAGCATATCTCAAAAAGTATGCAAGCTAGAATCATGAAACTTCACAGGTGGATAGATATCATTGAGGAGAAGTGCTGTGCACAAGAACCATAACTCTACTCATCATATTTTGTGAGTTATTGCCCTTTATTGATTGACAAAGAATAGGCTATTGACCTGCTTTTATGGGGGGCATTAATGTGTTACACTTATCCCTTGTTACACAAAAGTTTGACCACTTCACACAAGGATTAAAAAGGCCTAGTTGAAAATGAAGAAATAACTTGGGAAAAGCAATTTCTTACTCTTACTTATCACTATGTTTTCTTTCCAAATTTGTAAATAAACATGTACCAAGTGACTTTTTCTCTTTTGGTGGTCCGGTTAGTGGTTGCTTAATACACAATTTATTGTATTTTAGGGGTCTAAAGACGAATCTGGTGCAGAATCAGACACGACAGAATCTTCCACAGCTAATGCCAGTGATAATCAAGATAAAGATGAGACCAGGGCTACACAAACTGAGGAGGAAGATTTGGGAAAGGTGATGTATTTGTTATACTTGTGTGACAATAGATCTACCAATATTTTGGGTTTTCAGATTGAAAAAATATCTTAACATTGATTAAACAAACCCTGTTTTTGGTACTTGTTGTACTCGCCATAACATGGGTACCCAAAAAAAATGGTAATGTTGAGATTGTTAATTTCAGACAAACGTTAAATACCCATGATCCACCTCCCTCCCCCCATTTCCTTAACCTTTTTTTTTTAAAATGTTTTAGGATTTATATTGTTAAACATGTTGAAAAATTTGACTTCATCTTCAATATACAAAAAGGGTGAGGTACAAAATCTCTCAAAGCTTTTATTCTCTTGAAATTATTGTTGAACATATTTTGCTCAGCTGCATAGGAACAAAGGTCAAGCTATTTTCATCACCTTGGCTTTGCTAGTGCCAGCATTGTTGTTGTTAATGAATGTGACCAGCCATTTTATACAAAGAAGGAACAAAAAGAGAATAGAAAGAGATTGGATCTAGCAAAGAAAAGCAAGGTGCTGCATATTGAAAAGAAGAATACTTGATGGTAGAATTCTATATTCAAAAACTCTACAAAAAACAAAAGGTTTACTCATTTCCCAGAAGGTGTTTTTTTTGCTTGAAAGGTCACAAATTGGTAGCTAGAATTTCACTTGTTTCAGGCTAGAGATGATGCTATGGCGAATGAGGTAGAAGTTTGTGATGCTGATGATAAGGATGAGGATCCTGAATCTCCCATTAAAGGTGTTCAAATAGAACTGGCTCCTAGTGAAACAAAACCATATACAAGGTATGTAAACAATGTTCTCTGTACTAGTTTGATTTCACCATTGATTTTCTTTGAAAGGTGTCTTTCAAATGATCTTTTGAATTCAGTTTTAAAAATTATCAACCAGATGATGAGTAACTGGTTTTTGCATCAATTTAGGAAATAATTTCTTGATTGGCTTAATTTGAATACAAGGTGAATTTTGATGCATTATATTACAAAAAAAAAGAAAAGAAGAGAAATTGCAAATTGAAAAAAAATGTTTGGTATGTTTTAACATCAGGATTGGAAGTGATGAAGATGATGAGAGTGCGGATGATGAATCTCAGAGTAATGAAGACCCCAGTGAGACTGCAGTCTCTATAAATGCTCGACGGGTGAACAACACAGAGGAGGTGGAGGAGGATGCCACAAAACAGGATGGTACAAGTGAGGTCATGGATAAACCTAGTGAGGATAAACAGTCTAAACCTGCCACGGTACCAGCAGTAGATCAGGCTAGAGATGCAGATCAGGGAGCCAGTAATGGAAAACTGGACCTGGAGGATGATGGGGCTTACATGAATGGAGATGTATGTTGGAAATTTATTCTTTAGTTACATTTCATACTTTACCAAAAGTTAATGAAAAGTCTTATTCAGGGGTGTGGAATTCCCAAGCCTGTCTTGTCTGACATGGGCTTTTCTACCTGCGGACAAGTACATTTTTCTAGGGTGCTTGTCTATGGACAAGTAAAAAAGGGCAAACATTAAAAAGGTACCAAATAGAATAAGAAAATTATCGTAATATTTGTATCAAAGGGTATAAAATATTGTTTCCAATGAAGAAAATTCTGGGTTCCAGCATTTTCTTCTGTAAAAACAATGTTTTCTCAAAATTTTTGAATTTTCCTTTTTGCAAACAAGTTCTCTAGAACCTGGACAAGAAGAAAATCCTCATTTACTTGTCCGGGGACAAGTGGTGAATATCCATAACTCCACATCCCTGTCTCATTTATAGAAAGAAGATGCAGATAAATGAGTAGATGTTCAAATCATAAATTAAGGATATCTGAAAGGATATGCAGGATATCAGATATTGTAGAAAGGCAGAGTTTTTTAGTAGGGACGTCCAATTCGGTCATATAATGAAGTTGAAATCTTTCTCTCTTTCATTATTAAAACAAGTTGACAGTTATTATTAAAACAAGAGATTCCTTCTGACTGATTTATGGATTTGGTTATTATTTTCCCTTCTGATGAAGAGTGGGTATATTACTTTGCACTTGTCAGTCAGTCAGTCAGTCGGCCGTCTATAGTTTTTTTTGTCTTATGTGTTATTGACCTTTGTTAATAGACAAAGAATAGGCCATTGACCTGCTTTATCAGGGGTCATAAATGTTTGACTAACAATCTTTTGTTGTATTTGAACTGAGTTTACTTGAACATTACAGATTTTGAATGGAGATATTGAAGTGATCACTATGGATGATTTGCCTGCATCCTTAACAGTTATGTCTCAGGTATGTGGATGAAATGACATTAGTTTAAACCTTGTCATGCTGAACCCGGAATATTCATGTTTTGGCAGGAGCTCTAGACAAACATCAGCCTGCACATTATGTGCAGTCTGATGTTAGTCTACACCACCTGTTTCTTACTTTCAAACCAGAATGGTCAATAGACTTAGTTTTTCAAAATAAAATGACATACAGTTAGTTCTTTCAGTGCTTTTTGCCCTTTGATAAAATCTTTAGCCAAAATTTATTCAGCATAACAAGGGTTAATGATGGAGGATATGGGGATTTATTCTATCTAGGATTAATAGCCAGGCTTTTTCTGCTATTAGTTGCACCAAATTTACCAATAGAATATGAATTGCAAACCAAACTTATTATGCCCCTGCATTAATAAAAATGGGGGCATACTGTTCTACCATTGTCAGTCTGCCTGCAAAAAGTTTAATAACAAACTTAACATTGCCAATATTTCAAAGATATAGATAGATTTTAGATATAATGCTGATATTGTACGATGATAGATCTCATTAATAAGCATCTGTTGAGGTCAAGATCATCCATCAAGGTCAAACCTGTGAAAAATTGTGGTTTTTGTGGCAATCGTGTTTCTAAAACACATCTTGTTTCAATTCTACAAAGATAAATGAAATCTAATTTTAGATTTATAAATTGGTTCTTAAAACATGAAATTTATATAATTATGGATGTTGCACTCTGTGTATCTATATCTGTAAATTGTCAAGCCCTCTTGTTGTGGTTGTGGTAGAAGGGGGCAGTGTCAAGGCCTCATTTCTAGGTACAGTGTGGGGGAGGCTTGACAAGTGAAATCCTTGGACATCTAGTTTATTCAAAGTTTAATTGTCCTGATTTCAGGAGGAATTACAACAGAAAGTGTCTCAAGAACAACAGAATAACTCCATTGATGCGATGTTTACCACCGTGGATGGCGAGCTGGCTGGTGACCCTCAGTATTTGAAAGAGCCTGGTATAGCAGTTTTATAAGTTAATTCTATTTTTTTTAGTTCAATTGGGACAAAAGCTCAAGCTTTTAGAGTTGCTCTTGAATCAATGTTTTCACGTCTCTGAGAGGGTGCAGGTAACAAACTTATCAAGTTTTTCAAATTTTACAGGCTAATTCGAGCGAGAGCATTTGAAAAGAAATTGCAATTTGAATAGAAACTATCCTGTGTGCTGGTAAACATTGTTGGAAAATTATAAATTGCTTGTCACAAATAATCTCTATTTTTCAACATTTTTTTTCTGAAGTACATAAAATCCCAAGAAAGTATAGGGAATAGTTAATTATAGACTTTTCTATGTAAAAACTTCAATGTATGATAAGATATAAGGAATATGTGGAAAAGTTGTGCTAAATAATTTGATCTTTTTAGTTGTACTACTTTGAGACAAAGGGGGGTAGGATGAAAAGTAAAGTGCCAATGTTTTTTAGGGTTCTTGTTTTGTGAGCCTGAGAATTGTGAATAAATAAACAGAACTCTCAAAACAAAAGGATGTGAGTCATATGGATGTATTCGGCTTCAGTAAACAAATAAAGAATGTTATAAGCAGCTGCCACGAGATGACTGAAATATATTTAAAAGCGGAATTCAACCCCATTAACCCTTTCCTGTTTTACAAAATTTTGGACCTGTCCAAATTCAAAGGTTTTGCAGACGAAAATTAAAAGTGGATTTAATTTGAAATTAACCATTCAGTAGGGTAGAAAATTGTGTGGAAAAAGAAGAAATTGCTTGTCAGAAGCAATTTCTTCTTTTTTCACAGTGTTTTCTCAATCATAAAATCACAGGCACGTAAAAAGCAGGGATTAAACAGCAAAGGGTTAATTTACTTTTGCCAAATTAAATTTCTTTTTTCTATTACAGATGATTCAGCACAGTAGACCTGAACAGAGGAAACTTTCACCTGTCTTTATTTTGAATGTTTTTTCGATTTACTTTGTGTACATTCAAGTTTTTAAACATTATACTTTTCATTCAAGACTTCATGAAGTGTTAGTTATTTACAGTTAAAGAAAAGTTCTAAAGGGTGTTTTTTGCAAAATGATAAATGGTTTATTTATTTCAATGTTTGAGTTACATGTAACTCCTATGAAGACACATTTTGTAGTTTAATCAAATCTACCATAGAAAATATTTTTATAGAGGTAAAATGAATTTCAGATTTTAAAGTTAAATATTTCCTGTATAATGTATTGAATTTACTTGAGTTTGTTTATTGTTTGTTATTTTAGGCTTTGCAAGATATTCAAATCTATAGTTTGTTCCAATTTTGAAAATTTGCAAATAGACATTTTAAGTGTATCAAATTTTGAGTGTATTTCAAATTGATTATGGAAATAGAAAAAAAACCTTTATGCCTTGCATTATTTTGGTCAATACATGTATCTTTGAGATATCAGAGACCTAAGTTATCAGAGTACAGGCTGATAAGCTCCAATAGTAAAGTGACAAACTGCAAATAAACACTTCACATAGCCATCAGAAGGTTCAGTTTTTTGCCTCCACCATGAAATGGCAATGGGCATGTAGTTACCTCTGTCTGTCTGTAAGAGTACATAAGGGTGGATGGTTGTGTCCTATTTTGCATTTCTGTATGAATATCAATATAACTTAGCACAGTTGTTCCCAGGAATAAGAATGACTAGGTTTTGCTTAAGTGTCAGAAGTAAACCAGGTGATGTCATATTGAAAAAATGATTTGATACATCAGTATATACTTTTACATAAACAACATAGTATTTAAAACCAACCATTTAGGTGATTGTCAGAGTCAGAGATTATAAAACTTTTCTCATGTGCAAGTGAGAATTTTCTAAAATTTCAACTGTAGATTAATGTGGTAATTCTGTTTATTATACTTTAATAGATTTATGGACATAAAAGATAATAATAAGTTGTTGTAAATAATAACTTATAAATGAGTCTGTGTGTAATATTTCCAACAATTTCAAATGTTGGCCAAGCAAAGACTCTGGCCAACCTGTGCTTCCACACACAGTCTGTCCAGAGTCTTCACTTTGCGCTCTCTAGAGAGATAAGGTCTTAAAGTATCCTTAGACAGACAGGTAATCTCCTTTCAGCATGTTTTGTGGATGCCCAGGACACTTAATGTTTGAAACTCGCTACATGTCAAATTGTTGGAAATGTCACACACAGGCTCAAATATTTTATCTTTGGCCATTTCATTAAGGATAATCAAATTGATTGCACATATTTACTACTAGCTTCAATTGAATGATGTTTTAATCCCATTTCATGCATTGTACAATCAACAATGCTATTTTGAATACCAACACAGTACCGTTTTGAATATCAAAAATTGTATCATTATCATAGAAATCTCCCAAATAGTCTTTAATATGGATGCTTATTACAAGTTTGAGTGTATGTGATAAATTTAATTTTGAGGGTTTAATGCAAGACTGTAGTAATTGTCAATAAAATGTATAGAAACTTTTATCAGATCTGAATTATTGTGTTGAGTGATTTGTATGTATTATAATTTAACTGAAGTTATGAAAATGAATTGTAGATCTGTTTTGATTTAACTCTTTACCGGTTATGATTCAAGTTTAGTTCAACTTTCTCATTACCAAATATCAATTTTGAATTGTTTTAAATGGAAAATATCTCAAGAGGAATAAATTTGGTTAATCCTAATGCTGTTCACAAGATACAATACTCTACATACAGCTCTGGCAAACGCTATAGACTGAGATCAGGCCTCTCAGATGTGCTGTCTGATCTAAGCCTACTTTGACTGCTTTCTATACATGTATAAGTATTGTAGGAAAAACTTCATCCAGATTGTTTAAATGTCCTTAAAGTCGATAATTTGTTTGAAACAACATTCAATATTAGGATAAGTTAGTGTCAATAGTTGTTAATTAGATAAGCAATATTGAAGGCTCAGTGCAAGACAGTTGTAACTGCCTATGTGATTATAGGCAGTTACAACTGTTTTGGGATTGCTAGCAATATTACAAAGTACTATCAGATGATGAGAGTATGGTAATTTGGGTCTTGAGAGTAGAGTTAATGTATAACTCTTGAAAAACAAATTTTGATCAGATAAACTGTTAATTTGAAGCTGATTTTTGTCTTTATGTAGAGGCTTATGGTTTGTAATCCATTATTGGGCTCTGTCAAAGATTAATGGTAAAGAGTTGAATTGAATATATTTGAAGATAGTAGCTAGCCTGTGATTTAAATCATTATACGTCCATTTGTTTGTCCATGTTGAATATTTTTGTCTCATATAAGAGGAAGGATTTCAAGATAGTTATTTGGTTTGCTCTCTGTTTAGTTATTTTGTGATAGAAAAATAGTGCTAGATTCTCCTTCCATAATTAGAAAAATATTGTTTTGGGATATTGAAATCAATTAAAATGCAATTATTCAAATATTGTGCTGTGAATTTTCTTAGTGGATTTAAATTTGTCCAACATTATATTAAGATTCTGTATTAGTTTATGAATAGTAGAAAATAGATGCCATTTAGCTTAAAAATGGTGATACGGTGTTTTTTAGGGGCTGCCACAAATTATTATCCAAGCTTGAGATAGATGGGGTCATCAAGCCGGGTCATCAAGCCCCGCATTCAATATGAAAAATGTTTGCAATTAATATTTGCAAAGCTGGTACAATGTTTACATATTTGCAAAAGTTTCATAAACTCACTGCATTCAATATGAAAATGGTGGCAAAAAGGTTTATAGATGGGGATGGCTTTGTATGTACCTGTTGATAGACTATGGGCTACTGGGACCCCTGTTCCCCCCCCCCAGGGGGAATTTTGTACACTATGATTTTCTGAAAGGTACATGTATAAGCAACATTTTAAGACATGTTAGCACTCTGGCGAGTGGGGCTTTTGTAAGATACGTTACTTTGAAATCACCAACCCTAGATCCTTATCAAATGCTACATTTTGCTCCCATTTTATGAAATTCTTTGGGCAAATTGCAGTTTTTAGTACTATCTCATACATGATTCTTGATTATGAGGGATAAAACATCCACAGAATCCTGTGTGATTCAGGAAAATATGTGAAATATACGTTACAATTACAAAATTGTTTCTCAATATTGGCCAATATAAAGATATTGGCATTTGGGCGCCAAAAATATTCAAAGTCAACACTTGTTGGCAAAATTCACACGATAATATGATGAATTAATATTTACTTAGTTTATTTTGGCCTGCATATTACGTGTTTTATTTGAGAAATAAAAAGATTTGAGCGCATGTCCTTTCAAACCCTTTATACAATGTAATTTCATATGCAGTTCATAAACAGAAAGGAGAATGGAAGGTGCAATTTACTAATCTGATCATGCATGATTAAACAAAAGTATCATTTATAACTGATATCTTTATAACAACATATGCTTTAGTCTCTAAATGAATGTTGTAACATATGTTACCTCAAAATATTTTACCAAAATCCGTTTAAACTGTTTTATTTTTCATCAATAAGGGTTAAAATTCTTAGGATTTATAGCTCTCAGTTCTGTTTCTTAGAAAATGCATCGGTACTGAAAGCAAACGCGTGACCTACAAAAGATCAAAGATCCCCTAGCACTTATGGTATTAAAATTTAGACCTTAATTGAGAAGTCACTGTTATATGTATGAACAGCCAAGAAGAAAATTCTTATTTAATGCTAGTATTTACATATTGTCTTTTAATGTTAAGTGATAAATCACACAAAATGAAGTTAGTATCATTTGTAGTATCCCATCTCACAAAGTTAAAAATTTGATATCAAGATTTGAGATCATAATTTTGAAATAGCCAAATCATTAATACATGTATATCCAATTGCTGAAATCGAAATACCTACTCCCTTCTAAATCAGCAAAGATATTGATAATCATTTTACATTAGATATTACAAATACCTTGAAATGTTCAATAGAAATACTGGCTTTTTGTTAGATATGGATAGGTACTTTGTGTTGTACTATACCTGTTGTTTAATTTCATCATAGGGAAATATCTGTTCAGTGCAATTACATATCTATCTATCACACAATGCAGCATGACAGCTAAAAAAAATTAATCAATTGAAACTTTTTTCAAAATTACTTAGTCACTTAAGCAAGTTTATCATTTATCTCTAATTTTGTGCAGTGGTTTGTCCATTGCCTATAAATGTTTTGAAACAGAATACCGATGGTCATAATCTAGTACGTATGTTACCATTTGTATGAAACAAGTCGCAATTATCGTAAATGCAATTCAGTGTCAATACTGTAGCCATTTAAATCAAAATTATTGTTTCTCTTTGATTAAGATGGATTTTTTGGTTTTACTGCATCTTTTTTTAAATTGTTTGTCTGGAATGTTGGCCAAGTGGTTAGAATGAAACTAAATGGTTAGTAGAAGAGTCTTGTTCTTGTGCACATGAGAAAGATATGAGAGTTATGCCCAAGAACCATGGGTATATTAATTAGAATGGGCATACTTCAATTCTTCTCTCTACTTTAACACAAGCTGCATGTACATATATATTTAAAGTCAGCCAGCAATGTCAAACAGGAATGCAAATAGAATGTCAAATCACTAGCCATTTACACATAAACACCTATAAAGCTCTTATAAGCATGCGACCTATAGACCCATCATGCAATTTTCATGTTTTTATGAATCAAGTCTTGGGTTGTATTTGAATGAGGGCTTGATATTGATGAAATCCTATTGCTTAAGCAATTTATCACAATTCTTTTATTGTTTCAGAATGTAAGATATAAAAGAAGTGCAAATTCTATCTAAGACATGTTTCTTTCTGCATAAAAAGAACTTGTAGTTTGTATCTAGTTCAAAGTAAAAGCATTTGTTAAGCATCTTTATTTTACAAAATTCTTTACTTTTGAACTAATCATGTTCAAGAGAATTACAATTGGTGTGCACCTGATTGTTCTTTGGAAGCAGCAATTATGTTTAATTTTCCAAAAAAATGTCTTTTAAATGTAACATATATTACTCTCTTTGATAGCTAAATCAAAATGTATATGGCAATGTTCTATTCATTTGAACATAATATGGTCATATTACTTGTAAATTTTCAGTATTGAACTGAATTGCGCAGTTTCTTGGCAAAACTATGATTGCATGCAATGTACTTTGCATTCAATTGGAAACAATAGAGAGCTAAAATGCTTCAAGGAATTTTCAGGCCATTTTAACAGTATAACACTCTTATCGAGATGACTTATCCACCTAACCATGAATTCCTTGTATTTATCGTACACATCATTCCATTCATCACACCATCCTATTAAAGCCTCTAGCTACTTATACAACGAAGATGAATGATAATCAACTCGTTTGTACTGGCCGATGAAACCTTGTACCTATGATATGGAGTCAAATGCGCTACCAAATCAAATGTGCTACCAACTGAGCTACTATCATGATCAACTCTAAGAAATATTTCTGTACTGAATTGATAGAAATATTGCTTAAAAATATTGTAGGAAAAGCTTTTTTCATCTATTTGGTCATCATCTTTCACAATGAAAACTGTCTCTTATCATCAGAAGTAACATATATAACTTGTGTTTTATTCTAAAAATGTGAAAAAAGTCTCAAACATAGAAGAAACCATAAGCTGCCTCAACAATGTGTTTGGAAGTTGCCTCAACATTGCGTTTGTGCATTTCCTTAAACTATGATAGAAGCTCAATAATAATTATACCTATAAATAAGTGGTAACATATTTTGCACGCTTTTAAAACCACGAGTCTTGAAATGATTAAAATTTATATTGATACCTTAAAAATACTTTAAACAGTTATGGTTTATAGTTGATACAGACAATGGGTGATTTTACAATTATTGCAATCAGATGAGATATGAATAAGCCTATGGTAATTGATGGGTAAATTGGTTAGCGTAACGTATTTTGCAAATAGCTTGATGGCCAGATGCATATAAAAATTTTAAATCTCCCAAAGAAGAGAAGCTTATAGAAAAACACAGTAAACAAAACATTCAGTAGAGCATTGATGAATATAACATTTCTTTTGAATACATTAAATTGAATTTTAAATGTAACGTATTTTACTCCCATGCATTGCTTGTAAAGGCTATATTTTTCAAGTCATAATGTAAATGGGCTTCAAATACCTCCAGAATCACAAATATCATTAACAAAACACAATATCATTTAATTTTTACTAATTTACAGGTAATTTCTATAACAAGACATACAACTAAAATTGTTTTATGAAAATTGTATGGGTTGGTTTCTTTAAAGTAACGTATCTCGCATTTGCCCCAGTGGCCAGACTGCTAACTAGTTTCAAAATGTTCAATATTGCATAGGCTTTTAGAAAAGCATTGTTAACAATCTTCCCAATGGGGCAGCTATGAAAAAATCATTTTTATCTATGTGCCTTTATGTGATATTTAAAAGTAACGTATTTTACTTCCATATCATGCCTTCAAGGGGGATTTATCTACAAAGTATTTCTATGAATTTGCTCTACAAACATTCAGCAACATAAATTTTGGTATTAAAAGAACACTTCTGGTCATTGTGACTCATTTTTTCACTGTACAAACCTAAATTCTTATCTTGAAAATATGATGTGTAATTAACTTTGAGGTAACGTATCTCACTAACGCCCCTTTTGTCAGAGTGCTAACAAGTCTCAAAATGTTCTATATATCACGGACTATCAAACAGGCAATGTTAACAAAATTCCCAGTGAGGCAGGGATAGACAATTTATTTCTATATTCATAGGTTTCTATGAAATTTAAGGGTAACGTATTTTACTGCAATATCATGACTTAAGATGACCAGATTCTTCAAAAAATTTCATAAATGGACCCTACAGTTAATTAGCAACATATATATATGTAAAAGAAGTCAACTTTTTGTCATTTTGACTTCAATTATTGGGATACTCTTTTAAAATTCATTTTCAAAATTTTGTGGGGTGTGCTACTTTAAAGTAACGTATCTTACAAAAGCCCCACTCGCCAGAGTGCTAACATGTCTCAAAATGTTCTACATACCATGGACTTTCAGAAAAATATGGTCTACAAAATTCCCCCTGGGGGGGGGGAACAAAACCCATTCTGGCTCATGGACTATGATGCAAAGCAGGAACGACTTATAAACATTTGCTTAGTTTCAAATACTGAATGTGGGACATGTTTCATATTCAATAAGTCAATAATACCTGCATAAAACACATGTTGTGGGTACTCATTGGAATTGTCTTGAGACAATTCCAATGAGTACCACAGCATAGGATTTTATAGAGTAATTTAAGATTTGAGACTTGTTTTCCCATCTTTCTGTATCTCAGTATTTTTTTGTGATCATTGGCATTCATAATGCTTTATGCGCCAACCCAATGATCAAATAAGAAATTCAAAGCATGGTTCCTGTCCTAACTTACTAGATAAGTCATTCCCACATATTATTTCAACTTTTTGAACACCCCCCTCCACACACACACACCCTTTGAGAAAAAAAGAAGGAAAAAATTATGGAAAATGGTGACATTACTTGCTACAAGGAATTTTTAATTGTCCAAAATATTTTCTATCCAAAAAGGCAAAGAATTATTTACAATTTCAAATTGAAAATTAATCTCCGTGACTTCTTTGATTTTGGAACAGTCTGTTATTTTGTTATCTGTTAATGGGTTGATTTTATCAAATCTGTGACAAATTTACAAACCCTGTATCTCTGAAATTTTAAAATTTAACATTAACTCGTAGCAAAACCACAAAATTTTAAGGATCAAGATTAAAAAGGGGGGGGGGGGGGGGGTGGCAGATGACAAGTTAAAGTTGATCTGTTTATCTTTTAAAAAAAGTAATTTCTGATTGAATTTAATTTAAAGTTAAGTTGATTTAAACAACATGAATTTTTATCCCAATATCATTCCATTCCATTTCATTTTGAAGTATTTAAAAAGTTTACCCAAAGTTCATTGTTAAGTATTGACATTGTATCATTGTTCACTTTCATGAAATTAAACTCACTTCAGACATGTGAAATCTATTGTTGATTTTCTTTTTATGCCCCCGTATCGAGAGATCGGGGGCATATTGTTTTACTCATGTCCATCTGTCTGTCTGTCCGTCCGTCTGTCTGTCTGTCCCTCCGTCTGTCCGAAAACTTAACCTTTGCCTTTTCTCCAAAAGTATTTGACATACAAGGCTCATATTTGGCATGATGATAGATCTCAATGATCCGCATCTGCTGGTACCAAAGTCAAGGTCATGTGACAAGATAGATCGGGGCATATTGTTTTACTGTTGTCCGTCTGTCTGTCAGTCCGTCTGTCTGTCTGTCTGCAAAAGTTAACCAAAAAACTTAACATTGCAAATATCTTCAAACCTATTCAAGATACAAGGCTAATATTTGGCATGATGATAGATCTCAATGATCCGCATCTGCTGGTACCAAAGTCAAGGTCATGTGACAAGGTCAAGGTCATCTGTCAAGGTCAAACTTTGTAAAAAATGCTGTTCCGGGGGCATTCGTGTTTCACAAACACATCTTGTTCTTCCCACACATTCGCTCACTTTTACATAAAGAATCATATGTTAGTGTCTTTGAATATTAATTTTATCTGGTCGAAGTTGGGAGCATTAGTCTAGCGAGGATTTGCCAGATATTGCAAGATTTTTATGCCCGAGATCGTTTTGTTTTATATTGATATTGTATAAATATTGTTTTATCAATGTCCGTCTGCCTGTCAGCAAAACTTATTCAAAAACTTAACATTTCCAATTACTTCAAGACTATTCAAGATACAATGCTATTAGTTGGTCTGATGATAGATCTTGAAGATAAAAATCTACAGATACCAAGGTCATGTGTCAAGGTCAAAGTTTTAAAAAATTGTGGTTTCAGAGGCATTCGTGTTTCACATACACATCTTTTTTAATTTAATACAAGCTATATCACACTCTTGTCAACCCTAGTTGTGCATGAACAACTAGAGGCTATTATTGCCTTAATTGATCTACCTGCCTGAATTCACTGATTCGCCAAAATAATGAAACAGAGTTTTAAATTTCAAAGTATATCATTTCTGATTTTTATACGCCCGTCGAAGACTGGACATATTATGAGATCACCTGAGATGTCTAGCATCAGGGGGTCCAGTGGCTTGCACTTCTTTGTCCGGTGCATAATTCTGTAACCTTATGTCTGATTTCCTTGAAACTTGGCAGGTATATTCCTTACCTCTTAACCAAGTGCAGTGAACAAGAACTAAACCTCTACCTGGCTTGTATTTTGAGTTATTGCTCTTTGTCTTTTTTATGCCCCGGCATCGATAGATCAGGGGCATATTGTTTTACTGTTGTCCGTCTGTCTGTCAGTCCGTCTGTCTGTCTGTCTGCAAAAGTTAACCAAAAAACTTAACATTGCAAATATCTTCAAACCTATTCAAGATACAAGGCTAATATTTGGCATGATGATGATCTCAATGATCCGCATCTGCTGGTACCAAGGTCAAGTGACAAGGTCAAGGTCATCTGTCAAGGTCAAACTTTGTAAAAAATGCTGTTCCGGGGGCATTCGTGTTTCACAAACACATCTTGTTCATACTTGGATCTTGTCCAGAGCATATCTCTTAAATTATAGGCACTACAATCATGAAACTTGATGGGTAGATAGATCTCATCAAGGGGAAGTGCAGTGCGAAAAAAACATAACTCTACCTGGCTTGTTAGCTCCACTGGCCGCAGGCCACTGGGGCTATTCTCATGGCGTTGTGTCCGTCGTACGTCCATCTGTGCGTCCGCCGTCCGGTCGTAAACTTTTTCTTTAAAAATCTTCTCCTCAGAAACTACTGATGAATTTCAACCAAACTTCACAGGAATGATCCTTTGGTGACCCTCTTTCAAAGTTGTTTAAGAAATTTTGATCAAATGAAAAACATGGTTTTAATGGGCGTGGCTAATTTCCAAATATGGTAAAAAGTGGGTTTTCTCAGATTCTAATAAATGGATACCGATTAAATTTTCCATGAATGATCTTTTGGTGACCCTTTATCAATCTACCAAAAATTGTTGTGATCAGATGAAAAACATGGATTTTATGGGCGGAGGTCATTTCTCTATATGTTGTATAGTGGAAACTTTGAAAATCATTTTCTCAGTATGCAATCAATGAATATAAACCAAATTTCACTTGAATGATCCTCAAGTGACCCTTCATCAGTGTACAAAAAGGTTTTGTGATCGGATGAATAACATGGATTTTATGGGCGGAGGTCATTTCTCTATATGTTGTATAGTGAAAATTTTGAAAATCATTTTCTCAGTATGTAATCAATGGATATTAACCAAATTTCACTTGAATGAACCTCAAGTAACCCTTTATCAGTGTACCAGAAAGTTTGTGATCGGATGAAAAATAGGTATTTTATTCACGTAGGTCATTTCTCTTTATGTTATATAGTGGAAACTTCGAAAATCATTTTCTCAGAATGTGACGGATGGATATCAATCAAATTGCACTAGAATTATATTTGGGTGACCCTTTATCAGTCCACCAAAAATTACTGTGATCAGATGAAAAATATGAATTTTATGAAATTTATTAAATATGAATAGTTTAAGGACGGACGCACGACAGACACGCCATGACAATAGCCCCAGTGGCTTTCAGCCAGTGGAGCTAAAAATAGAACCAGCAGGTCTTGCAGGCATCTGACAAAAAAAACAAACTTAATGTCAAACCCTGCAGGCACCTTCACTCCTCCAGAGTAACACCCAGATGGGTTTGTAACAAAAGAAATTTGTAAAACATTTTTGCCCCCCCCCCATAAGAACAGGTCAATGGCCTATTCTTTTTAATTAAGGACGATTTCGGGAGTTCGTTCTTGCGCAACGTCTTTGCGCATCGAACTCTTCAAAAAGGAGTATGCGCTCCAAACTTGCACTTATCTCGGACGTAACAAAAACACTATAAAACCCCTCTAAATTTCTATATTTCACCAGAATGCTTTCATGAAGACGATTAATTAATCCAATCACTAAAACATAATTACATAAATTATCGCAGTCATTTTATTTTATAGAAATAAAGGATATGACGTCAGCGTCGTTTTTGAGGGTATTTGTGACGTTAACGTTCCCGCGCATAATCAGACATCAAACAACATTATCAGTCGTATATCCCATAGCTACATGGAACCGTCATATTTCATTTTGACGGGGTTAATTTTTGAAAGGTTGACCTTAATAAACGATCCTGTCGTTGTCAAATGATCTTGATCTTTTATTTATTTTTTTTGTTTGTTTGTTTGGATTATTTTTTAACAGACCTGGGTGTTTTTGAAAGTTTATTAGGGGATGGGGGTGTGAGCGAGATAGATGACCTTGATCTCATCAAATGACTTCAATCGGGGAATTTGATGATGCTTATTGACAAGATCAATTATTATTCCATATGTGAATATTCTGTTTTCAACAGGCTTGAAGATTTTTGAAAACACTAGATTTTTGCGTGATTTATGTCACGTTGGCCTTGACATATGACCTTGACCTTTTCATATGATTTAACCTTGGGATTTGTTGACGCAAAACAAAGTGATATCCTAATTATTTAGGAATTCAACTCCATAATCGATTAATTGAAGAAGGATTGAAAATCATTGATTTTGTAAATAAAATTGGTACGAGAACAAGAATCTGGAGTGATCTTTTCCTTAGCGTCAAAACTGGGTGAGCTAGAATTTTGCATTTTTTCTCAAAAATTAGCATGGTGACCATACCTTTTTTATATCAATATCACACAAACATAAAATTATCTACAAAATATAGAAAAAAATAAAATTTTCTATCTCAGAGTTTTTGAGAAATTTGATCAAAAGTTATAAATTTTGAAAATATTCTCGTTCGTTTTCGATATACCAGTTTTTTCGCATTGGGAAAAAAATACGTAAAAAATCATCATTTTTCCTTTCAATCGATAATTGTGTATTAGATTCAGTGCAAAAAACTTCCTTTCTATGAAATTAAAATAAAATTGATATTAGTTGTTTGATTAAATTTGATTGTGTTACGGTTTTATTTAATTACCAAGAAATGAAAATCGGCAAAAAATCAGACAAGAATTTATTCGATACCTATGACATTCTATGACGTTTTACGAAAAATCTAATTTGGTGACCCCTTTTTTTCTTTTCATTTTTGCAATCAGCATACTTAAATCTACAAAATATGAAAAATAGAAAAATTCTATCTCAGAAAATTAATTCTAGCAATCGTCCTTAACAAAGGGCAATAACTCAAAAAAATATGTGTAGAGTAAAGGTTCTTTTGCACTGCACTTCTCCTCAATGAGATTTATCCACCTGTGAAGTTTCATGATTCCAGCTTGCACACCAGACAAAAAATTTCCATGGACAGTCCAGCAGACCTACAAGTGCAAAGCAATATACCCCCTCTTCTTCGATTGGGGGCATAATTACTCAGATTTTAGACACCTCAAAGTTGGGGTGTTATTGATATTTTCTGGTCAAAAATCAACAAATTTCAATGCCTCCATTATATTATGATGTTTATATAAAGGCAAACATTATAGACCCAGATAAAACAGTTCACCACATAGCAGTTTGATCTGGGGGCCTGTATTACTTAACATCTTACAATCACTTTTTGTGAAAGTCAAAAATTAAAGTTTCTTCTACAGTAGTAACTAAATATGGAATTCTGCCATGCATCATCTCATTGGAATCGTCTTCTAAAGACAATTCCTACAGTAGTAACTAAATATGGAATTCTGCCATGCATCATCTCATTGGAACCGTTGTCTAAAGATGACTCCAATGAGACATTGCAAGGCAAAATCTAACTATGTATGAAAACATAAGGTACAATTTGTGAATTTGACTTACAATTAATTTTTTCGTAAGAAGTTTTATCAAAACAAACCCCTGGTCTTTTATGTTTGTCCTGACCTAACTGCCCATGTACAAAGGGTCAATATAGTACAAAAGCTTTAACATCCCAGAGTACATGTTGAAACTCTGTCTCACTAACCCCAAGTGGGCCCTGCATTCAGCATTTTTTTTTTTATTATTGAGAAAACATATTGAAACAAGAGCTGTCACTGTAAGATGACAATATCCCCGACACCGCTTTGATTTTAAATTATGGCCAATCTATGTTGAAGGTCAAGGTCATCCAGGGGTCAAGGTCACCAAAGTATGTGCCTACAGAAAGGTAATGTACCAAGGAATGTTGTGGTAAAGTATGATGCGAATATGTTAAGTAATAAGGAAGTTATGGCCAATGTTAAAGTTTTTGGACGGAATGACGGACGGACGGACGGACAGACGGACGGACGGACAAGTCAAATTTATGATGCCTCCCTATCGGGGGCATAAAAAGAAGAAATTGCTTCTGACAAGCAATTTCTTCTTTTTCCACACTATTTTCTACCCTACTGAATGGTTATTTTTCAAATTAAATCCACTTTTAATTTTCGTCTGCAAAACCTTTGAATTTGGATAGGTCCAAAATGTTGTAAAACAGGAAAGGGTTAACTTAAGTTGTCATGATCATGTCTCTTTCCTTGATTGGGTTTGATTGGAAGTTATATTATGGCAAGTTGCATGAAATAAAAAATAAAGACAATTGTTCATGATT
This sequence comes from Fragum whitleyi, assembly GCA_948146395.1. Lineage (NCBI taxonomy): Eukaryota > Metazoa > Mollusca > Bivalvia > Cardiida > Cardiidae > Fragum > Fragum whitleyi. Next base: position 39,919,577 of record OX411549.1, read on the forward strand.
TTTTCTCTTTATTTCTAGTACATAAGTATCAAAGAAGTAGACTAGCTTTGGAAACGGTTAACATAGCTTTCTAATAAGGAAATATCTATTTTGTAAGTATGAAGAATCTATGAAAGAATCTAGTGGTCAATTCTGTTTCTTAATGGCAATGACAAATGTCATGTAATTTCAAGATCTCATATCTACAGCTTGATTGAAGCTGTACTTACGAGGCTTCGCAATAACTTAAACAAATGGCTTCCTAAATTTCAGAACAGCATTCTTGGTATGAATAATGTTATGAATTTTGTCAATTTTCAAGCAAACTATAGACAAGACAAATTGATGGCTCAGTGTGAAACAGTTGTAACTCCCTATATGTTTATAGTTACAACTGTTTCGCACTGAGCCATCGAAATGTGACCAGTCTTGCATCAAATTTAAGAAGCTTCTCTCCAAACAAGGTACATGCAACCAAAATGCATGGAAAGCAAGAAAATTCAAATTTTAATTAATAACAGAATTGAATCAGAACCATATGATTACATAAATTAAAAAAAAATGAAAATGGCAGTTAACTTTTAAAAGAAGAAAAACACTAACAATATAAATAATAACATTTAAATTAAAATAGCATGTCTAAATTTCAGTAACAAAATCCTGATTTGAGTAATTCATTTTTTATTTGAACTTTTTCTCTTTTTTTTACACCATCTTTTCTATTTTATGTAAAACGGAATAATTAAAAATTCTAGTCAACCTAGTTTCCTTTTTTAAAAAGCTTGTTAAGCTTTGCTATCTACATGACATATGTTTAAATCTTTTCATTTTACATGTAAATCTTACATCTATACATTTATACAAGACAATGATGTGGCACTATACTGCTTTTCTCAAATAAATACATTAAATAGAAAACAGTAGTTTTAAGTTATTTGAAGAAATAGGTCGAAAAATTCGAAAGTGTAGAAATGCATCAACTATTTCGGGGTAAATAACTTTTCTGATTTTCACAGCTATTATACTCATTTGTTATAGAAATGAGATTGTATTTTTTATATCAGAGAAAAAAGAGGATAGAGAGAAAGAACATTTAAACTGACAATGGTCCAAATTTATAAATTCATCTTGAATTTAATCAGCTGACTCCATATTTCAAAATAAGCAATATGATTGGCTGAAACTTTGAGTTTCAGCCAATTAAATTGCTTTTTATAATTAAAGAATTAAGACTTCAGTCAGATGTAGTTTATAAATATGAACCTTGGACACACATCTTTTTTTATAAATCAATCACTATCAATGTTTGTTCAGCAACTGTTGTGAATCTTGAAGTAAATGTTCTAAAACTTGTGGGACTTTTCCCAGTCGTGATTTGACATGATCGGGCATCATATCTGATCGCTGGTAGCGGCTCATCTTTCCACTCTGGTCGATGAATTTAATGGTTGTTGTAGTTGATTTGACACCTAACTGGGTACCGTCGAAAAACTTCACCCAAATCTCACCATTGGCATGCTGAAAATAGAATAAAACAAATAATTAATTTTCTGTTTTATAAATAACTCTTAAATTCAATTGAGCCTGTGCGTGAGATTTCCAACAATTTCAAATATGCACAAAGCAAAGACTCTGACCAGCCTGTGCATGCGCACAGTCTGACCAGAGACTTCACTATGCCTTAGATAGATAGATAAGGTTTCAAAGTATCTGTAGACTATCAGGTAACTTTATATTTACAGTATGCGGCTGTCAACGCTACTCAATGTTTGCAGCTCACAAATATTTCAAATTGTTGGAAATGTCACGCATAGGCTCAATTATAGATTACTAAAATGAAAGTGTTTAATGAGATAACCCAGTAGTATAATTTGAAAGAAAAATGTGACTTCCAGGATTTTTTTCCAAGAATTTCTTTAATATCACAAATGAATCATTTAATTGCATTTGATAGATAAAAATACTTTCAATAATTTTTTGATTATACGCTATGATAGTTAAACAATGATAGTAAAATTTTTCCAAATTAAACATTTCATTTGCTGTTGTATTAGTTGTTCTATTAGCTTTCAATCTTTTTATTCAAGATTTTATTAATGCAATCAAGTTTTCAACTTTTGCTGTTTCCTTTAAATTCACAAATAACTTAATATTTGAAATAACATTTTCTTTTTCAAAAACCTTTTATTGAAACTAACCTGTGAAGCCCATCCAATCTCTTTCACAAGGACTTGACGGATGACCTGTTTGGGACTAAGTTTTCGGACCTGACTACCAGTGGGTGAGGTGTTTGAAGGGTGGGTACTGGATCGGGCCTGTAATGTGTTGTCGGCCAGGTTATCTGTAGATTTTGTTTTCTCCACGCAATCTGTCACTGCACTCACGACTGTACCATCAAATGAGGTCATCTGTAAAAAGAGGATTTCAATTAGTCTCCTGAAGTTATATTTGGAATAAAAAATGAATTTCCAAGTAAGATGAGTCTTATCACTTAAAGCTCCCTTGATCTGAGAAATGAATTACTAAGGACAAATAAATCATCAATTTAATGCAGGATTTTTTTCCCACTCCAGTTCAGACTATTCAATTTCTTCAGTGATATATACATATCTTTATACGTAGAAAGAAAAACTCAGAACTTAAGAGAACATGTTCATGTATGACTTTAATATTTTGGCTAGTTGTAATTGTCTCAGCTAGACTCAAGGTATTTCTACATCACAGCATTTGATTTATAAACAAAATCTATCAAATAAAAGTTTATCATTTAAAACTCTCTTTTAAGTGAATTAATACATACCGTGGGTGGTTTGTTGCAATCAGATGATCTGTTGCTATTGTTATGTTCGTCACTTCCTGTACCAATACTCGCTGTGCTGAATTTACCCGAGTCATTCAGATTGGCGGAGTTAGGACGTCGACCAATGATGATGGGAAACAGTTCCTCGTTTAGAGAACATCTCTCTTGTACTGCGGTAACCACACTTTCAAGGTCTAAACATTGCTGACGACACTGTAATATAAAGAAATATACATGTAATCATAAATATGATTTTCAAATTCATGACTTCACTATATAAACAAACACATATTCACTTTTTTACAGTATCCATAAATTTTTTATTCAAGCTGTAGTTACAAGGTATCAGAATTTGGCTAACCAATTATAGAATTATAGATAGGTTTTCCTTTAATTTTAGTCTAGCCAAATAAGATTTGTTAATTTTTGATGCTATTTCCCTACAATATAACTGAGCTGAGTCCTACCTGTTTGACATATTCAAGGAGTTTCTGTGTTTCTTGTGTCAACCTTTGTTCCATATCGGGAGATTCTAACACTAGTGAGGTTCCTGTTCTCTCGATGATTCTCATTCCTCGACTACTGGCAGTGAATTTAGCACCTGAAATTGTAAAGAAAGTGTTATATACAGACATCATTAGAAAACTGTTGACCATCTGTGAACAGGAATTCGAAACTAGATTTCTAAATGCCTTTTATGGTTATCTGTTCTTTTAGATGTGTTATACAACACAGAGGCTAAAGGTGTTAAAAGTGAAGTAGGATGTCCTTTCAATGACAGTGCAATCAAGTTTCATGCCTTTAGAATTTTGTTGATTAGCTAAACTCATAATAAAACTTGTTGAAAAAGTATGTGTATGTACATATTTAATATTCTTATTAAATTTATATTTCTTCATTGCTTACTTTTAGGTACTTGAACATAGATTTAAGCAAAGGAGGACACACAAAGGTATATAAAACAAACAGCATGCAAAATAATACACATAATTTTTGACTGAAAATACTAGTCATTTTCACGAGTGCAAAAGGAAAAAGGGAGGTAAAATGTGTAATAGCCAACACCAAAAGTGGGGCCCACAGGAAAAAGTATAGACTGACGAGATTCTAGCATGCAGACAGAAAAATAACAGAAAAAAGGCCTGTTTGCATATATATTTTCATTCAATCTATTTTTATCTTCTACTTTTGTTTTCACAAAGAAACTGATGAATACTTTCAAACTTTCGAAGTTAAATAACAAAATACTTTTTGTGACTGAAAAACGCTTTATGCAGAATTTACATTTTCAAACAATATGAAGGTAAAGGTTCTATACAAGATGGGAAGACAAGGGATGGAGCATAATAAGGCAGTAGAAATGAACACACACTGTGCAGGTACAATGTTAAAACATACCCATATGAGTAGTATGGTCTAAAATACAAGCAAGTGTCACAATCAAACCAATTATGTGAATGTTTTTCATTGTGAAAGGAGATGCAGGTGATGGCATATGTTGTTTTTTTAAGTTCACACACATCATCTCAATGTGAAGCCCTTTGACCAACAAATTTCAATTTAACACAGTGATTGCTTACTCCAATTGATTAAGCTTAAATCATCATTGCGAGCATCAACTCCACTGTTTTGAGTGTCTGTAATAGTTTGAATTATAGAAAAATCTAATCAAGCAAGTTTGATTAAACTGATTGAGGCAAATAGAATATAAATGTATGTTTAAGTAGGTACATGAAATGCCAATTCAATGGCTCAGCGCAAAACAGTTGTAACTGCCTATTAATATTCAGGCGGTTACAATTATTTCGTGCTGAGTCATTGGATTGAAAAAAACATTTAGATAGAACTTAAAAAATACATATCAATTTTGTGCCTTTTGAAATACTTTAAACATAGGCAAGTCCCTGAATAAATCAATATTGTATATACAGTAAGATATAAGTTATCACCAGATAGCTAAGCAAAATAAAAAGGTCAACAAATGTAACTTACCATCATAGAAAACTGCCTCAAAATCAGCATCAGGACCATTTTCCATCAACATACATTTACAGTGTTGAGTATACAGAGTAACTTTGGGTGTCTTTGATCTCACAAGCTTGACAAACCTACAAGAAAATGTTAAAATTCAAGTAAGATATCGAAATACAAACTACCTGTAAAGAGCTTTTTAAATATTAGAACATTCTGCTCCAAATTTAATCAATTTGGACATATTCAATACTCATTGGTGCATGAAACTTAATTTTACGAAACACATTACTAGACGGTAAAATTTTTGACTGGTCAAAATTGTAAAGAGTTACTGATGACAATATCTTTAGTTGATGGAAGAAAATATCACATGAAATGAAGAAATTGCTTGTAACAAGCAATTTCTCCATTTTCTTCAATGTTTTGTGAAACTATCTTCATGAAGAGCATAAAAAATTGTAAGATATGGTAATAATGATGGGTATGTCTCGAATAAAATATAGCATAAATATTTGAAAATATATTTATAACATGCAAAACCTACCTTGAGGCGTACTGGTATTTTTTCCAATATTTTTCAGGTAGACTGTTATACGTAAAGGTCTTCAGGGGTACACTGGGTAGGGCTACTGGGGTATCTTCAATTGGAACACCTTTACCATTGTTAGGTTGATGAATGTTGACCTGCAATGCAATACAAAAACTGTTTAACTCAAATTGAAAAATATTGATGCAAAAATGATGTAAAGTTAACATCACTATCAATTATGACCTGAGTATGAGGTTTAGTGTGAAGAAAATCCAAAAACAGTACAAAAGTCCCCATTTTTACCAACATTAAAGCATTTGGTCTTTTCAGAAACAAAGTTGAAAATTTGGGGGGACAAAATGTGTTTAGTCAATGTACCTGATGAAACTGTCATAATATGATGATTTTCAAGAGTAACCTCCAAATAGAATTTATTGCATTAGCTTTGTTATTTAGAAATTAAAATTACTCCTTGGATCTGTAATTTAAGGCTATAACAGTAAATCTGATCAAACAAGTTTTATAGTACACACCTGCATTCCATCGGCACTGATGATAAACACTTCTACAACTTTTTCTTCTTTATGTTTGGACTTAACAAATTCTAAACAAACTTCTCCATTCTCCATAATATTAACAATCGCATTTCTAGTCCTCTGTCGGATAGATCGTAACCGTTGAGAATTGAGAGGAGAACCCATATCAGATCTACTCCTAGAATCACTGGCTTCTGGTTTTAAATCGTCCATATTAGCAATTTCACTTTGTAAAGCGCCTGTTTTCACTAATTGTTCTAGTTTTGTTCTTGTGTCATCCCTATCTAAATCATCAACAGAGTTACTTCTATTTGAATTCTGTGCTCTTCTTGATCTGTCCGATTCCAACTCATCCACTGAATTACTTCTTCCGTATGAATTGAAATGAGTTTGTTCCCCGTAGTGATTCGTCCTTTGATATTCACAATTATTAGCATCCCTAGAGTATTTTTCATTCAAACTAGACTGTTGTGATTCAGATTCAAAATTGAGCACTTTTTTAGTATTTTGTAAACTGAACTCAGTACCGTCACACGATGAAACATCGGACACTGTACACACAGATGACTGTTTCCGTAAATCTAATGGATTTAAATCTGTTAATGCTTGCTCTCTAGGACTTAACACCTTATTGTCATTACTATGTATGGAAGCACTGCACGACCAGCCAGAATGGGCAGAGTTACTTGATGTTGTTGGCACTTTTTCTTGATACTTAGATGGATCAAACTGAGCTAAATTTAATTTTGGCATTTCACTAGTCCTATTTACATTACATCTCCTGTCAGAATCACGAATATTTGTCCTGTTAGCACTACAATATCCAGTGTCAGAGCCTCGATGTTCCATGTCGGATAATTGATTGGTTTTCGGAGTCCTGTCTACAAAGTTTCTATTTCTCTCTAGAGAGGGTGGACACGAGTTTAGCTGTGCATGTTGATCGTGATGCGTAGTTTGTGGAGTAACACTGCGTTCCCGGTAATTATTACAGTCTGAATGTGTAGATTTTGATGATTTATTTCCATTATCAAGTGAATGATCCGATTTAGAGGAGGTAGATCTGTCTGTGTATCTGTGAGGAAATATCACGTCACTTTGTTTGGCCTGGGAAGAATCTTGTGTTCTGTTGCTGAAATTTAAAGACAGAGAAATGTGTACTTAACTTTGATTTGCTTTCTTCTGAGCAAATATTAAAATAAATAAGAAGACATCGTTTGAAAAATTGTCAGCTGATACCAAAAATGTTTTATAAACTCAAGCTTTGTGATCACTCATCAACCATATATGGACTACTTTTTTAAAAATGTACAACTTATAGAAAAACAGACATTTTCTAATTTTCTTTTTAGAACTAAGAGAAGCACTTCTGCTAATAGTGAAGACGTCATTCTATGTTAATTACCTGTCTCGTAACCTGATTGGTGGAGAAGGGGGATGCCTCATGACTGGATTAGCCAGGACAGGAAAGTTGTTCCTACACATGTGATTTTCTACAGATCTGTCCGTCTCTCCCAGACTGTTTTCTTTATCTTCTGGAATGTTGTTTGTTATGGGATGTATAGCCGCTTTAGGACGGTTCCTGGTCGTGGTACCTGACATTTTGGATGACCTAGTAGTCACTGTTGACATTGTGCCACGCCCACTGTCAATCGACACATTCTGTAAAGGGGAAATTATTTATACAGTTAACTCTTGATTTATTGATGCCATTAATACCAAACATATCATGTTATTTTTGAATTCAGAAACGTTGATGTTTTTTATTAAGAAATAAACTGTTTAATAAATGATATATTTATTAACTTATATTATTATAATCAATCAAACACAATATTTTCTACCACAAAGGATTTTGTAGGGAAAGGGTTTAGCTTTGAGAAATAAAAATCACATTTAAAGATTGGTAACATACCTGGTGCCCTTTGCCGAAGTCTGCAGAAATTTCTTTCAACATGAATGGATGACTCATCACATCTGTAATACAAGAAATGAAAATATTAACATTAATAATTTCATTAATTTCTATATGAAAAAAAAATAATAATAATAATGTATAATATTCATAAAATTTATTGTGGTGATACCTTATTATAAAGGGTATACTGCATATGGCTACATCATTGCCTTTCTCTATCTAAGAAAGTTCATGATAATAGCATTTCATTTTTTTTTTTTTTCATTTCATGAAATTCCAATTTTCCAATTAATAATGTACCAACTTACCATACAAGGCAATTCTTTTAGTAGGATTTTTCTGTAGTAACTTATGTATGAGATCTTCTGCTTCAGGTGACACGTCATTGGGTAGATCAAAGTCGCCCTTTATAACACGAGACAGTGTGGTCTTCACAGTGTCTGTATCAAATGGTGGATTTCCAACCAGGAATGTGTAAAACATACAACCAAGGGACCATACATCAGCCTCTAAACCATGCGCTGATCGACTGGCAACTTCCCTGAAAATACAAAAGATGTGTATAATTACACTATGTACTCACTGAAATTATTATAATTTTGCAACTTTCTACTGAAATTGGCTAATCAAAAGATGCAATTCTGAGGTTGAATTGTTTCGAGACATCATGACAACCCAATAACTCATACATAAGACTTGAAGACTTGTGCATATTCTTCTTATCTCCCTGACTTTTCAAAAGCCCAGTTCATATAATTTTCAAGTCATGGTATAAAAACAAACTTTTCACATCCTCATGAATGTACAAATTCTATACTTACGGTGAAATGTAATTAGGTGTTCCACACATAGTGAAGTGCTTCTCTTCTGGACCGTTCAGTCTTGTGGCTAAACCAAAATCTGCTATTTTCTGCAAAATAAACATCATAGATTAGAAAAATTCAATAAATTGGTGTTTGTTTCGATTTAACCAAGTTTTATATTCTTTGTTTTAATCTTCTTCTTTTCTCTTGCCATGAAGTAAATATAGGTTAGATGATACATTTTATTTTCTTAATATTGTGTTTGAAAATAATTATTAATTAACATTTTTTTAAAAAAAATAAATAATGTATTATGACATACAAAAAAAAGGTATAATTACAATTTTATTATGTTCACAAATGTTTTTGCCACCTATTTTGAAATCAAATATGACAATTTATCAGACTTACAACATCCATGTCTCTTGTAAGAAGTAGGTTGGCTAGTGTAAGATCTCGATGTAATATTCCGTAACTGTGGAGATACAGCATGCCCTCTATAATCTGTCTCATAAAGTGACGTGCTGAAAAAAAAAGTGATATACTTAGTTCAGTAAATTGACATAGTTGCCAAGTGCATTATTTATCAGTAAATGAGTGAAAAAGTTTCTAACTAATCTGGGGCAAAATATCATACATGTGTTTTTGTAATTCATTCATTCATTAGTTTACTCATTCATTTTCAATTTATTATTATTATGTGCATTATTATGGACTTATGATTCATCAAAATTTTAAAGTTACCAATATAGGTTCATTACCATCTCTTAATTGTATGTTAATGACAAAAAGTACTCAATAAAGTGTGTAAGTATGTTATCATACCTTCTGCCTCAGTGAACACCTTGCAGTTGGCCTTCAGATATCTCTGTAGTTCACCATTATGACAAATTTCCAGTATCAAATAAACGTAATTACTGTCTTCAAAGTAGTTATACAGCTGAAAGTACAAAAAAAACATTTGTTATATATGTGAAAATCATGTTTTAAATGCATTATATAATTTGCTTTTTTCATGATACACAAGAGTTGATGCAAAACTATTTTCAGTGCCAATATTGATATACACATTTACAATAAATGTGCACCAAACCTTTGGTGTATTGAATTCATTTTTTTCTTATAAAAGATAAGGGTAAAAATTAAATCAGTTATTTTGATAAAGTATTAACCCAGGATTTTAACCCTTACACAACTCATTCATAATTCTAATTCTTTCCCTAAAATTAGTTCCTACAACAATAAGGTTAATAATGCAATTAAGAATTTAGAAATTAAACTAAAAGCACCATATAAAATTAAACATGCTTTAATTTCCTACCACTCTCAATCTGTTTAGAACTCAATCAATATTTTTAATTTCTTCTCAATAATGTTAACAAATCAATAAACATCTAGGCTTAAAGTCAACATGCCCAGTGATAAGTACTGAATAGACTATATTTACTTATTCACTTACTCTTATTTAAATGGGGGAGGGAGATTAAGAAAATTGATTCAAGTCCCTGCATAATTTCGCAAACTTCTTTTATTGATTCTTTAATCCCCTGGTTGAATTTGAACATGCTGCTCCTTATCAGTAACAAGTTTCAGCACAAGACCAGTGTGGGCAAGTTCAACAGTATTATGATCCTAATATTGATTGCCCATTCTAAAGGTGTGACAATTAGTAGTCATTCAGGATTTTGATCAGTAACAATTGATTTGATGAGATTAAACTGATTTAGGTCTCAACCTGCTTTAACAATCCTGCACTTTAAAGTCAATTTCTTGGCCTCCCATGGTTTCATTAGTTTAAAAGTAATTTCATCTTTTTGTAGAATTAAAGGATTATCTTAATTTAACCCCTTTGAAGTTACTGTTGCTTTAATATTCATGAAGCAACTTTTCACACAAGAATAACAGAGATTCAAATGAGACAGAAAATTGGATGTCTTTAACCCTTTCTCAAACAATCCACCTTTTGCATGCCTGCAAAAAAAATATTTGAAAAAATTGAGAAAATGAAGAAATTGCTTGTTAAAAAGCAATTTCTTCATTTGTACAATGTTGTCTTCCCCCAAAGGACAGCAATTGTTTAAATTTTCACCAACTTAAATTTGTTTTCTGCAAAAAAAGTCATTTGGTCTGTCTAGAATATTTTTGTTCATTGACTCAAAATAGCAGGGTTTTAATGAAAAGCATTGGCTTCTTTTGTGTGTTTTATAACTCGAAATAATGTTATTCAAGAGGGAAATATCATGGTAAAAAATCCCAACTAAAAAAATATTCCTCTTAAACGAAGCAACTTTTTTTTCTATTTGTCTTGTAATATGACATTTTAATTTATTCATTGTAGTAGAAAAAAATGTTTGTTTGCTGTTTTCTTAAACAGATTAAAGCCTTAGGATGGTTCAGACCAGTACAAGTTTAAAATTTATGCAAAAAAATAATTAGACATGAATGAAGGAGTAACTGGATTAGCAGGTAATCAGATTAAAATCAGTAGTGTCACAGTCCATTGACTATGATTGTCTCCTTTCAAAGGTTGATTAATTGGTAACAAATACTAATTGGTCTTCAATCAATACAATACACATACAGCAAACATTAAAGCATATCTGCATGGTCTTGTGCCATACATGTTGAAGTCATTCAGGAATTCTGATTTACTAAAGGTTATTGATTAAAAATGATTGATGAATGAAATGAAATAAATCAACATGTACATTCATGACATATGAAGAGTTACTTTCAATAAAATTATTGATTTTAAACTTTTGTTAAAACTTATGCAAAGAACAAATTAGTAAGCTCATTGTGAGGGCATCAATTACTTCCTTTAAATTTCCATTTAAACAAAAGATATTGTAATGAACTTTCATTTTTATAATTTAAAGAAAATTCATGAATCAAAATTATCATAGAGATGGTTTACATTTTATTAAAAACAGAAGGAAAATTGGTAAAGATGTTGAAGAAATTAACCCTTGTCTTGCTGAATAAATTTTGGCCAAAAATTTTCATCAAAATCAAAGGGCGAAAAGCACTGAAAGTACCAACTGTAGGTCATTTCTTATTTAAAACTAAATGTGTTGACAATTCTGATTTGAAAGTGAGAAACGGGTTGTGTAGACTCACATCAGACTACACATTATGTGCAGGCTGATGTTGGTATATAGCTCCTGTCAAAGCAGGAATATTGCGGGTTCAGCATGACAAGGGTTAATGTTACTAATTGAGGGTAAAAGCAAATAGGCTTGTCACACTGATGTCAGTACACCAACAAAACCATTTGCATACAAAGCAAACACTTTTATATCTTTAACTATCTTGATAATGAAACTGTCAGCCCATCACTGTTATTCTATAAACATTGGTGATATGTTGTTCACAGAATCTTCCTCAATCACCATTAACAGAACCAGTCTAGAACATTGATTATTCATTGACAGCCCATCCAAAACATTGGCAACTCTTTTCAATGTAGGCTTACCCTTTACCCAACAAAAGCAACAATGCTGATCTACTTTGTTTTATAGTACCTTACGGCCTTTATAAATATATGAGTACTTTAAAATATTTCATTTGTGCTTTGACCCTCCAAATATATTCAGATCATGTCCATTATTAAATTCTTTAGAAGTATGTACCTTTCTAGTCTGTACCAGTATTAAGTTATCACTGCACAATATCATACTTAAATTTAGACTTTCAAGAAAAATAATTATGATGGGATATTTTTTGATGACAAAAAATCTACTTGTAACATTTGAACTAGTTGAATAAATGTTGTTTGTAATGTTTTTCTGAGACTTTCCTTACACAATGAAAAGTAAAGCAATTCACAAAACAGAATCAAAACCTTATAAATTACCTCTAATATAGAAGGATGCTTCAATCTCGAATGAATTTCTACTTCTTGGGTAACCCTTTCTACCATTCCAGCTGCCTTCATCAATTTCTTATCAATCTGCAAGTTGGATAATATTAACTAATTAGTAACTGAATGAGTTAAGTATCATTTTAATTATATTGAAATTATTATTTCATTACTTTTTCGACAATTTCATTTTCAGGATTAATAGATTCCATATATTGCCTACTTTTTCAATAATATAAGATCCATTATCCAGGAAAACCTGCTTAATGAATTGACATCACATTTATAGTCAGTTGTCCAAACCAGTTACTGCAAAACAAATGATTTTAGACTAATCAAATTTCAAAGAACTTGCAGACATTTATTCAAGAGCAAACAGTATTTACCTTGGTCAGGCTGCAAAATATGAACAAAAGACATCAATATGATTCGGTAGATATTGTGCTTCCAAAAATAAGTGCTAACTAAGAACACCCTGTTTATGTTTTGCATAGCTCCTCGGAACACTCTTGGGAGAAATATGTTACTTACCATCTTTATGGCAACTTCTAGACCAGTCTTCACTGCCCTTGCTCTGTACACGCAGGCAAATCCTCCTTTGCCCAGCAAATTGAGCACTTGATAATCCTGAAATTTAAGTACAATGTATATTAATCAGATATCAACAATAATATGACCATAAAAAACAATATTTTATCCTTAAATCCTTACCCTAAATCAATCATGAAGCATTTTTTTTCAAAACCTAAAACATTTATTTAATGATTGTTTGTTTCCAACTAATCATGGAAGATTATATTTATGAAAAGATAGGTTCAGCCCGTAGGTTTGAATCCATTACCTTGTGCTAAAAATTTGTGTCAGATGTCCAATCAATTGCACTATGACAGAGGTCAGCAGCATTTTCAATGTTTGACTGATATAATGTCAAGAGCTACAGATAAAAGGGGTATTTTCGTTTTCAATTCAAGTATTTCGTTATTCCAAACTAAAACCCTATATTGCTGGTACTCATTTGAAACGTCTAATTGACACGATTCAAATGAGTATCCACAACATAGGGATGTATAGAGAAATAAAGCTTTTAGACTGGCTTTACCCCCCTGTATCCTTAAGTGGTGAAACATAACATCCAAGCTATCAGCCTGAGACAAGGATCCCTGTAACAGCACATCTCCACAATGGACAATGATCGTACACTGATGTCATCAGTAATCAGTTTATGACCATCTTCAATGGTGTAGAAATTGAAGGCTGCAGCCGTAGCGCATTTATAAGCACATTAGACTCCCAATCTTCAATCACAAGCACCAGGGATCATTTTTGGGCGAGATCTGTGTAAATTCTTTCATTTAAGTTCCTAATGAATGAGATTTTTCGCAAATGAAATTCTGAGCCAGAATTATCCCTTAAGCACTGCACAAGTCTTTTCAGACATTTGTCTGCAACCAAAGGGTAGATGATCTTATATGTAAGTGGGATAACATCTGAAGGCTAAGAAACAATGTGATGGTAGTACTTGGTAGTACCGAGAATCACATGGAATCCATTCTTAGGTGCTCCAGCTGTCACAATATGACTTAAAATTTGTTTTAAGGGTTGCAGTGATCAACAGAGGGTAGACTCATGACCTGGTGCCTGGTTAGCTCAGTTGATAGGAGGCTGTGGTAGTGTTCCATGATGGGTCCTGTTGAGCCCCATGTTGGGAACAACTTTTCAGCCCCTATCATTTCAAAGGTGTCAGAAATACAATCTTATTTATTTCAATGGTTTCAGAACATTTGGAAGCAATAGGACCTGCTCCAATTGATTCATAGGTGAGGAGGGTAGTGGTGTGTAGTGATCGACAGTGGATACACTCATGACAGGTGCTCAGTTAGTACAGAGCATCATGATAGGGGTCATGCGTTTGAGTGCCATGTTGGGCACAATTTTTCCGCCATGATTTACTAGCGTAAAACCTTCAACCAAATCTTGTCACTCAAGTGATCAACATTAGATAGGGCCTCATCACTCATTTGAATGCTATGTGTTGTTGTCCCCGACCTCGTCAAATGACGATGGGTCCTGATGACGAGACCTCGCATTTTAATAAAACAACTAATCAAAATTAAATAGGAGAGCTTCATTTAATTCAATTAAATTGGATTTATATTGCCTTTAATGCTATAAAACAATTTGTGTTCTACTATCTTTACTTTCAACTGGACGTCAAAAGTGACAGATCGGAATGTAAACAAAATATGTCATCGGTTTTCGTGATATCAAAATTAGAAATAAGATACTCACATCAATCGTTTCGCTCATATCTGTTGTATTATGTATTCCACATCAGTCACTTAATTTATTTCAACCTCACATATGATAATCCAACAAAAAAGCTTAACATATATACATAATTTCGATCCATTGTTTTGACGTTAATCTACATGTTTGAAAATAGTAGACGCGCCTCGACTTGAATCGGCGAAACTATTTGGTTGGTTCCCACACGTTTTTCCGGTTTGGCGCTCTTTCCGATAATCGAGTGGGCGGCGACTTTCAATTTATGACTGCTTTTATTTTTTCAATTCTGCAAGAAAAAATGAGGAAAATAAATAACAATTAAAAATAAAAAGGGGTTCTCTGAATAATATTTTGAAACTTTAAAACGAGTCTGAAATATTCTCCGTTTGATCCATATAGATCTAGACGATCTGTTCAAAGTTAAGCCGGCCTACCAGAGAGCTGATCTAGAATGGGGAAAAAATTAAGAAAAAGAGAAAGTTCAAGTCACATGCAAAAATTACTATGAGAAGAATCAACTGATAAAAAAAAACGTAACTAGATATAACGTGTGTGTGTGTGTGTGGGGGGGGGGGGTGTCAAGGGACTGCGGAAAAATGATTCCCATTTTTCTGACATTTAAAAAGGTTGCCTAAAGATTTTATCCGAAAAATTCAAGACGGCAGACAGTTTAAGCTTTGATCAGACTGCTTAAATGTGCAGGCTGATCTTACCTATACAGGCTGTCTTCCAGAACTTCAAGTTGTTCACATCACCCCGGGGACAGGAATAGCCTGTGACCCAACGGTCGTGAAAAGCAGAATGGTTAACTGGAATTTTGAATGAAAACGAAATAATTTGGGTTCAGAAGGAGGTCCACGGTTTGCACCCGAACCCTCTGAATCCGCCACTGTGAAATTTAAAGCGGCTTAGGCGTAAATCGCCGACGGATGTCGGATGCGGAGAAGGCGCGAGGTAGCTGCTTTAATGTAGCTCTCGATATATGATAACATAACTCGTTTCATCTTTTCGTAGATGACAATGGCGGATCCACGATCTCTTTCAATGTGGCTCCAACTCAAAAATTCAGACAGGGTTTTACGGGGCGCAGAATTAATGGATCATAGACCCAAAAAGAAGCAACAGGGATTCTTGAAACTATCTGATACCGATACCGTCTGGGGGATCACCTTCAAAGAAGAATTGAAGATTGGTTTCAAACAATCTTCAATTCCTTTCTGAAGATGATACCAAACGTTATATATCCATTGTCGAACACCTTGTATAGCCTATTCTATAGAATGTTTTAATATTTACACCAAACAAGAGGATAGTTAAAAAGAAATAAATTTCATTTAACTTGAGCAGGGGTCATTTCTTGAGTTTTTGGGGTGACGAGTCCCTGCTAAAGTCCAAAAATTCAAGAAATGACCCATATGAGCCTAATTATTGATTCAATTGGACCCGATTTAAATAACGCCATACTAAAGTCCTGAGTTTGGGACTTCGTGTTCCTACCGTTACCAAATTTCGATTGAATTTCCCTATGGAAATAAAATAAATAGGCCTCAGAGAGGGTTCGTTACCCGCCAACCCCCACCACCACCACCACTTTTTGAACTGCCACGGCGGCTATGTCAAACAACTAGAAGTAACCGTTTCATACTCCTGTACAAAGCATCTGGGGTCACTAGTTCCCTTTGAACATTTGTCAATTTAAAGTATACTCTGTACATGTAAACCCAAACATTTTCCGACTTCCGACTATCAATCTAGCTCTTTCTCTCCGAGTAACCCAGAAGCGGATCCAGAGGGGGGTTCAAACGAATCTCTTTCTGTCGCATAATCATTTCATTTCCATACAGAAATTTAATCGAAAATGTGTTTTACTAGATAAACGAACGTTGATATTTGTAAGTCCGAACACCTTTTACAGAAATCCGACCCTGCGTTCAGGGTGCCGAAACGGTGCAAACTGTATGTCAATGATTCCCCGCTTTGCACATGTACTTTCGTGCAAAGCGGGGTATATTTGACAAACAGTTGCACCATTTTGTCAACTTGAACGCAGGACTGGATCCACCGCAGCAGTTTCTAAAGTCACAAATTTTTAACCTCATTCTTCTTTTGTTTTCTATTGATTTTGCGACGGGTGGGTGGGATGATTCTACATTTTTTCATCGTCTGGAAGTTTTTCTTCAGTTAAATGTTTATTCTAACTTATGTTTTCTCTTCGACCTATTGCCAAGATTGATTTTTTTATTTCAATAGACTAGGACTGCAGATGAAATGGAGTTTAGACAATTGTCATCTTATCCCAACATTGTGTGACTCCATTGCTGGACTCAAGGATTTCAGGGCTTCGAACATACAAATTCTGACAGTGCGAGTCTGAGACACGCAAATTAGTACCCAGGACTCTCAAAACAATCAGATGTAAATCCACAAGTCCCTCTGGAAATCAATCTCAAAAAAGAATATGAGACTTTTTTTAAACGGTCTTCAATTCTTTTATGAAGTTGACTCCCAAAGCACACATCTATACAACACCGTGTGCAGCTGATCCATAGATTGTTTCAGTATTTGAGCAAATACTTGAGGATAGCTAAAACGAAAAAGTCTCTATGTAAAGCAGGGACTCTGAAACCTTAAGCGAGGACTATTATGAAACTAACTATTCGGCCGTTGGACACCCCTTTGTTGTTGTTGTTGACTACATACAAAAACAAGGGAGGTTTTTCCCCTACTTTGATCCAATTTTGATTAAAAAATGAATTTAAAAAGCCACAGAAGGGGGGTTGGTTTATACCCCTCGAACCCCATCCGGATCTACCACTGGTCTCTTGGTGATGCAGGGGTCTGTTTTACTAAACATCTTACGAATTATTTTTTTTTTGGCCTAAGTCAAAAACTAAATTTGCTTACAGTAGTAACTAAATATGGAATTCTGCCATGCAATATCCCATTAGAAACGTCTTCTAAAGACGATTCTGATAAGATATTGCAAGGCAGAAACTAACAAAAAAATGAAAACACTAGGTACAATTTGTGCTTTCGGCTTACGAATATTTTTTCGTAAGAAGTTTAGTAAAACGGGGCCCAGGTCGCTACGCCAGTGAAAGAAAGTTATCAGTGTTATGTTGTTTGAGTAACGATATCGGTTTGTCGCGCAAACATCAAAGGTAACAAATAAGACCTCTAACAATGAGATTATGTGATAAGTTAATGAAGTAACAGTTAGCTCATGGCAGGGATCCGCCAAACTTCGACACGAGAATGCGCGCTAACCGGATTAGCGACAACAGACGGGATAGAAGTGCATGTCGTAACCGGATTAATGGCTACGTCATTCTAACGCGCGACAAACTATGTTTGCCCTAAACTTATCGTTGATAGACAACCACCCTCGTAAAGACAACTAGTGAACAGAACAAATCTTTTATTTACATCCAATTACATATATGTACAATAAGGACAATTACATTAAAACATATTTAACACATCCGGTTAGCCAAAACTAAAGATATAGAAAATGTGTTCATGTTTCGAGGGATAGATCGTAAACGAGTCAATTTCAATAATTGAAGAAGTATTAGAAATCGACCAAATGCTGCTACTGCAGTCACGAGAATCAGACCGCCAGCAAACACTTTCCTTTTATTATTGTTTTTGTCAGATTAATGCTATTCAGAAAGATTGTGGGAATCGGTGAAACCGGGCATCGGAAATCAGCATCCGCAGCTTGTGTTTGAGACACTAGTGTGGGTTGGGTCACCAAAGCGCTGTATTTCCCGGAATCATTGCTTGCCCCTTTAATTAGTGTGAATCAAATCGCACAATTAGTTTACGAATCATCCATAGAACTTTCGAATTTTTACGACTCTACCCAGACTGCGGATTAAAAAAAAATCGTTCATTTTGGGGTTTATAGATAAAGACTAGTCGTTTTAGCAAGAAGGAAACTTTGATTCGTTGAAAGAAAAAGTTGGATTTTATGCTGAAGATAATGTACTTTTTAATCGGGAACCCTTGGCGATTCTACGGAACGAAAGTCCGAGCGATGCCCCGAATGTGAAATGTAGTGTCTATCCCTAAATGTTAATTGTTTGTCACAAACATCAAAGGTAACAAATAAGTCCTCTAACAATGAGATTATGCGATTAGTTAATGAAGTAAAAGTTAGCTCGTGGCAGGGGTCCGCCAAACTTAAACATGATTTACGCGCTAACCGGATTACCCATCATAAACGGGATAGAAGTGCATGCCGTAACCGGATTATTGGCCCAGTCTACGAACGCGCTACAAACTATGTATTTACAGTGACTGCAGGGCGACCAAAACCTCTTAAATGTAGCTCTCATTTGTTTAAAGTTCTGAAGGTTTGGTCGCTTTAGAAAGATGTTGTATCTTTTTGAAAGATAGAGATCGACGGTATTTCCTGGACTCATTGCTTGTCCGTGAAATATACGTAATTAACATAACGCAATTAATAGACAAATCAACAAAAAAATAGCGAAAATTTATGACTCGGCACAGACTGCGGGGTCAAAACTTTTCTTTTATTAGGGGTTTTACAGGCCAAGAGTAGTAGTTCTTCCGGGTTGAACTCTCAATAAGATATCTGGGCCTGAGGTTATAAAACTTTTCTCATTCTCAATTCAAAATTTTCTCACATTTCAAATTGAGATTAATGTCGCAATTTTGTTTTATCACTCATTTTAATGCATAAACATAAACGATAATATCAATAATTAATATTAGATCTATCTTTTATTTTTATACACTTATTCAAATCTAGAATTTGAGAAAATTCTCAGTCGAGCCTGAGAAAAGTTTTATAACCTCGGGTCCTGAATTTTTTAATTGACACCGAGGCTTGTTGTCGGCAGAATAACCACAGCTTTCAGCAGGAATGATTGCTTGTCCCTGAAATACACGTGATTCACATAACGTAATTATTAGACAAATCAACTAAAGCCGTGAACGTACGAAAAATTACAACTCTAGCCAATGGAACCTAAATATACATGTACATGTATATTGAGAGTCCCTGTCTATCCAGACCACGGGGTCAAAACCGTTCGTTTAGTTATGGTTATATAGATCAAGAACAGCCGTTCTTCGAGAGTTAATTCTCAAAACGATGTCTGAAATTTTCAGCTAGCCTTCTACGGCACCGCCGCCTTCATTAGGCGAATCCGCAAGTTTCCCCTGATCAATGTGGGCCGCGGTCTGTTCCACCGAAAGCTCGTTACAAATTTTCTTTAAATAATCTATGTTCTACTGAACTTTTACTAGGGATAAAAAGAAAGAATGTAATTTGTTTCATTAATTACTGATATTCAATAAATTCTAAACAATTGTTTTCCAATCATGTTCCTCTGCGAATTGGTTTGTTCGGACTTTTTTTTAACAGTAAATGTTGCACTGCTGTTATCACCTTGGCGCCGTAAAACGTGAGTGCGCTCAAAATCACAAATCGTACCTGGTGTTTTCATTTACGGTTAGATTCTGTCTTATTTGTAATCGTCTTTAGAAGACGATTCCAATGAGAGGATGCATGGCAGAAATCCATTTTGAGTAACTACTGTAGAAGCAACTTTCACTTTTGACTTACGCAAAAAATGGTCGTAAGATGTTTGGTAAAACAGACCCCGGATTAGCGATCCCAGACGGGAAAGAAGTGTATGGCCAGTCATCCAAACACACGACAAATAATGTATTTATCGTCGATGAGCGAACAAAATAAGGTAAATACAGTCTTAACTAGAACTGTCGCAGAGCGGACTTATACCCCCCACAAGCACTTTGTCAGAATGCAAGTGCTATTAACGCAGGCTGTGTTTGTAACAAATATTGAGGTCATATGCGGCATTTGCATGAAGTTTCATGATTCTAGGTCGCTTGGTTCTTGAGTTAAGGGTCTGGAAACGAAAATTGACAGTGACCTTGACCTTTGACCTATGTGACCCAAAAACAATAGGGCACTTCCTTGGGTTATAAGCAATATTTGCATAAAGTTTCATGATTCTATGTTGCTTGGTTCTTGAGTTAGAGTCCGGAAACGAAAATTGAACAAAAATTGACTGTGACCTTGACCTTTGTGACCGAAAAACAAAAGGGCACCTCCTTGGATTATAAACAACACTCCCATAAAGTTTCATGAATGTAGGTCACTTGGTTCTTGAGTTAAGAGTCCGGAAATGAAATGGTCTGCGGACGGACGGATGGACGGACGGACAGACAGACAGACATGGTGAAACCAATATATACCTCTACTTCGTAGGTGGGAGGTATAATAAGCTGAAATTATATGAGCATTGGGATACTTAAAAGCGATATTTTTCCCAAATAAAATCTATTGTCGTTTCCGATAAGCTAACACAAGAGCACCGCTTATGGGTGCCTACGCTCGGCTGTTGAGTGCTGAATGGTGGATAAAAATCCTAGTAAACAAGAGGACCATGATGGTCCTATATCGCTCACCTTCGTATCTTTGTCTCATTTAATAAATCAAAGTTGTACTTTTATGATTTGAGGCCTCTAAGACTGTAAACAAGAAAATTGTCATAAAGGCCCCTTTTCTGTGCTATGGCACGGGTCCTTCCCATTTATACTAGGCTTCATCCTTGAGACCTGACAAGAATTCTTACCAAGTTTCATGATGATAGGACCATATTTGAGGCCCCTGTAAACAAGAAATTATCATTAAGGCCCCTTTTCCCGTGCTATGGCACAGATCCTTCCCATTTCGAATAGGATTCATCCTTGTGACCTGGCAAGAATTCTGAACAAGTTTCATGAAGGTAGGACCATATTTGAGGCCCCTAGAGTGTAAACAAGAAAATTGTCCGTAGGGCCCCTTTCCCATTATAGATCCTTCATGTTTCTAATAATATTCATCCTTGAGATCTGACAAACAATGATTTTCATGAAGATTGGACCATGTTTGTGGCCCCTAGAGCGTAAACAAGAAAATTGTAATACAGGTTCATTTTCCTGTGATTTGGCATAGATCCTTTCCATTTCTAATAGGGTTCATCCTTGTGACCTGACAAGAATTTTGACAAAGTTTCATGAAGATCGGGCCATATTTGGGGCCCCTAGAGTGTTAACAAGAAAATTGTCATTAAGGCCCCTTTTTCCATGATATAATATGGATCCTTCCCATTTTTGGATAGGGTTCATCCTTGTGACCTGACCAACATTCTGACCAAGAAACATAAACGTTGGACCATATTTGTGGCTTCTAGAGCGTAAACAAGAAAATTGTCTTTAAGGCCCATTTTCCCATGATATGGCAAACATCCTTCCCATTTCAATAGCTTCATCCTTGTGACCTGACAAACATTCTGACCAAGTTTCATGAAGATTGGACAATATTTGTGGCCTCTAGAGAGGAAACACACAAATTGTTGACATCTGACAACAGACGATGCATGATGTACATCCATTGATCATAAAAGCTCAGGTGAGCTAAAAAAAAAAGGGCATAATTTGCACAAAATGCATCTAGATGATTGCTCTTTTGATGGTAAACATGCCAAGTTTCAAGTTAATGCCTCAAGTAGAACCAGAGATATCATAAAATGTCAAGGTTTCACACAACGACAATGACACCAAGGCTATAGAAAATCCTTGAGTTTTATCCGTAATCAGCCGAGCTAAAAAACTTCATGCCAATCAGAACAGACATTGCAGATGATAGGGCATTCCATAATTTAAATGTTGTAACAATGTTAAATAGGGCAACATTTTTTTTCTCATTTTATTGCATTTTGGCTAGCCTGAGCACACAGTGCTCATGATCAGGATTTGTGATCATTGAATGTCTGTTGTCCATTGTCAGATGTCAACAATTTAAGAAATTGGTGTAAAGGTGACTTAATGTATCATTAAATATTTATTCTGTATTTTTTTTTGTCGTTGAAAATTATCTTGAAATTCAATTAAAGAGTCTATTTTCAAAATTACAAAAATTTAACCAAAAATGTGTCAAAGAAACGGATGCTCCGCAAACGCTTTTTTCACCCATGACTTACTTGCCCTTCAATCGTGACCTTGACCTTGGATGTATCTGGAAAAAACTCTTTCCATGACACTAGTACTCAACCAGAAGAACAAATTTATTTTGAAATTCATCCATAAAGGTAAATGAAGAAGTTATTTTCCGAACCCAAAATCACACACACACACACACCAACACTCAGTATCCACTTACACACAGACGGATTGATTGTTGAATTGAGTTTAATGCTGCTTTAAACATTTTTTAAGTTATATTGCCGCAGCTGGAGCACCTAAAGGGCACAAATAAATATGAGTTCAATATTCTTTAGTTATGCTATGGAAAAATTATTTGAAACGATCAACTGGCTTATGTTTTTAACACTTTCTTAAAGAGTAATAATAATAACTTTATTTAGGGAAAAGAGTACAGAACATGGCATAATAAGAATAACATTACAATGTAATTTAATGTCCCTGTGATTGTTTCTACATTCCTTTTTAAATTGAATCCACTTTTAATCATTCCCTTCAGCCGTGTACAATTTGAACCAGCCTATAATTGCTGCGAATGGAAAAAGATATATATTCGTTTGCACATTCAAGGGTTGAAGCTTGCTGATATTTAAGTGTTTACAAGAGGACATGCAAAGGACATTAATGATGGAGATGTTGTATCCGTTAGCCACTATAATCTAGCCCTCTCTCTGAACTTGTTTTAACCCTTGTCATGCTGAACCCGGAATATTCCTGCTTTGGCAGGAGCTATAGACCAACATCAGCCTGCACATATGTGCAGTCTGATGTTAGTCTACACCACCTGTTTCTCACTTTCAAACCAGAATTGTCAATAGATTTAGTTTTTCAAATAAAAATTGACCTACATTTGGAACTTTCAGTGCTTTTTGCCCTTTGATTTTGATCCAAATTTATGGCCAAAATTTATTCAGCATGACAAGGGTTAAGCGACCACTTTAGGGACCACCAAATAATTTCTTTTTCATTCCAGCTCTCATTCTCCTGTAACCCTTTTTTGTTTTTAATGTCAAGATGCAGCAGCTCTCTTTGCCAATGCTTTCAGAAACAAGACTCAATAAGGAAGATGAATCAAGATGGATCAATTAAAGATATTTAATGAGTGGTGAAAAACCATAGAATTTATTCAATGCGTCATAAATAAAAATATTAAATAAGGCATTGACAATTCTTGATCTGTTTTAGAAAACAAGTTCAATTAACACAATGATATCCTATATGATTCTCATTTCAATGATAAATCAACAAATTTTTTGTCAATGAGAAATTTTAACAGAACTTCATTTTTTCCTGCATCTTCTTTGTCCATATAATTATGTTCTCTGATATTAATTTATTTCATTTCTTTGTTTTCCGTACTGAACATCGTAGACAAAGGAGATGCAAGAAAAAATGATTTGATATTATTGGTTTCAATCAATTTCTTATTGGCTGAAAAAATTGGTTTTATTCCTCAATCAAAACAATTTTGCATGCACAGCTGTTTTGTAAGCTTCCGAAAAAAGTAGACCTGTAAGAATTCTGTTTCTCAACTGAGAAATCTTAACAGTTTTGCTTCATGATATTAAATTATAAGATATGAAGATAATATTTGTTGATTTCATAGAGGTATGAAACTAAAACATAATCACACTTTTGTATTTATCTGCTTTGCCTTTCATTACTTAAGGAAACCAACATATACATGTACTCTCTGCATCACTTAAATGAAATTCTGTTAAAACTTCTTGTTGACCACTTCTTGAGGGCTCAACTTAACACTGTTGTAAATCCTACATTCGCATAAGCAATTACAACAGTGTTGTGTCAAGACTCAACATATCTTGTGTTATTTCTACAGATTCGAAAGTGTGCATGATTATGCGCTTGCTGGTCTTCTGAAGGCATGGCTACATTTAACATCAATGTATTTGCATGGATATTTTGTCAATTGACATTCCTGTCTATCACAGCCATCTGTAAGTTCGTTTAAGATCAGAAATATCCTTAGTAAAGAAATTAATTTGTTAGTCACCACAATCCCTAAAAATTTATGTATTACAAGATTTCTGATCTGTAACATAAACTAGTTCAATAAAACCTGTGCTATATCAATAATATTCAACCAGGTTATTCAAATCTCATACCATAAGTCATATTAGAAAACTTGTTTCACAACAAATGTATAATAGATATGTTACCCATCACAGGAAGAAGGCCCATCTTTGTAGTATGGAAACCCTAATCAGACAGAGTTTGAATGGAGTTTAATGCCTCTTTCCACAATCTTTCAATTATATGTCAGTGGCTGGCACACCTAAAAATGGATTTCTGGTATTTCTCACACCAGTACCACCATTACATCTTTTCCTAGTCTCCAGCTGCTATTCAACATAGGTCTAGGGTTATCAAACCATTGGTGGAAGACGAATAGTCATAAAGGATGAGTGCAGCCGTTGGGAATCGAACCCTAGTCAGCCTTATTAACCCTTTCCTGTTTTACAAAATTTTAGACCAGTCCAAATTCAAAGGTTTTGCAGACGAAAATTTAAAGTGGATTTAATTTAAAAAATAACCATTCAGTAGGATAGAAAATAGTGTGGAAAAAGAAGAAATTGCTTGTCAGAAGCAATTTCTTCTTTTTTCACAATGATTTCTCAATGATAAAATCACAGGCACGTAAAAAGCAGGGATTAAACGGCAAAGGGTTAAGGTTGGAACTTTTCCTACTTAGCCGATTTTGTAAATCTAGAATGATCATTCTACCTTCTTGTAAAAGACTTTTGAAATACTTACTCTGGTTGACTTGGGCTGGACTATATTTTACAGAAGGTCGCTGTTTGCATGACGGGTCACAGGTTTAAACTCACAGTCTTGTAATTGAGTTGAAACTCCAAACTAGTCTCATTTGTTCTGGCAATTTCTTATTTCTAACAAATTTCTAATATCAATGTTTATTCAAGGCTTCGGAGAACAATTTTAGATATCTGGGGTGCATATGAGTTCCATCTAATTTGAAATCATCCAATATATGTTCACCATCAGGAGTCAACAGCCAATTCACAAAGTTCAACCATTTAACATTCGGTTCCACCTGTAGCCTGGTTGCTAGGATACGGTTAAACTGCATGACGATTGGCCTGGTAAGGTCAAGGACAGGGAGGACAGGATGTACAAACAAAGTCCAGTTATGCTGCTTCTGTAGACTCTTCAACAGGTTGATGTATATTGTAACTACAACTTCCATGGCCTCTTCTATAGTGTCATACCTAAAATTTAAAAAAAGATACAGTAAAACTTGTATGAAGCTACCAGTTGTTAAAGAGAGTGGTTTGCTTTGTGCATAGATTGCTTACAAATAAGAAGCATAATTTTGTTTCATTTTGTTAGTGCAAATTTCGCAATAATCCTCTGTTGTTAATACTCAATAGAATCGTCTCACTGAGACGATTCTAATGAGTTTCAATAACATCGGGTTCATTTACAATAATTTAAATTTAAACCAATTATATCAGCCTTTTAAAATGGGGTCACTGTCATAGCACAGTTGGTAGCATGACAGACTGTCATTCTAGAGGTCCCGGGTTAAATACCCGATGGGGGCACTAATCCTTTCCAACTATTTGCCTCTCACCAATGGGTTGATTATCCTAGACCTATGTGAGATAGCAGCTGGAGGCTAGGAAAGGATGTAATGGTTGTACTTGTGAGAGAAATACCAGGAATCTACTGTTAGGTGTTCCAGCTGCCATCTTTATTTCAAAACTGCCAAGCAAATAATGAATTTTGTTGTAACCAGAAAAGCAATTTAAGCTAATATGAAAAACCTTTTCTTATCTTTGAATATTTTTTCCAATCTCTTTCCTTACATTATTTTTTACAAAGATTTTTAGAGGTTAGCACAAAACTATTGTAAGTGCCTACAAAAGTATAAGCATTACAATTGTTTTGCATGACTAACATACAAAACGTATTTATTTCTTTTCTCATCCAATATGTGTACTTGTCATGCAAAAAGGGACCATCTGGGTAGTCTGTAAAGAGTCTACCCTAGTCACATTGCACAGACAGACTAGGGTCAACACCTTTCTTGTCTTGCTGCATTTCTGAATCTAGAATGATCAATCTACTGTCGTGTATAAGAATTTTAGAAATGTGAAGCCCTAGTTTGCCTATACTTGATCCAGTCTCAAAAATTGTTTTATACAGCATTACAATTATTTACTGATCTAATGAACCCAGTAAATATTGTAAAAACTAAATATATCTGTGACTACATTACAACATCCACAGTCAACTCCCCTTTTAACAGCACTCAATACAAAGACATTTTCACTTAACGACACAAATTTGTTGGGAACGGATTTGCCCAATGCATTTTTCATTCGCTATAACGGAATTCTCGTTTTCCGACACTGACACTGATTTTCAGGGAACGAAAGTGCATATTTCCTATATTAGCTTGTTCACTACAACGACATTAAATTTTGGTCATGATGGTTAATTACACAGAACCATAGGCATGATAGATGAATACCTAAAATTTGTTGATAATTGACAAGTCTTTAACATTGAAATGTGTGAAAATGACACTGTTTAATTAGCACCTTTAACAGATTCATCATTTCAATACACTTAATTAAAATTAGGTCTACATTTGTTTGTTAAGCTTTTCTCTATTTTGCTATACAGAAAATGTTACTTTTAAGATCATCGCATTTAAATTTTGATAGAAATGCATATGTCAAATAAAGATATACAAATTATTAAAAATATATCTGAAAAAAGTGTTTCTGTTAGTTTGTACTTGTACTACACATAGTATATTATATAATGTATGCTGCTTTTCGAAAATCCTGCATTAACTGACTTGAGTTCATTCAATACACGGACATTTTCATTACAACGACATATTTTCCCGAAACAAATGTGGTCGTTGTAATAAGAGTTGACTGTGTAATGTTAAGGTAATCTTATTTCGTTTTTTTCTCGCTGCTATGTAATTTCACTATGTTATGATCTTTTCATTGGAGGACACCCACTATGTTATGTGAGTTATCTGAATAAAATCTTGTATCTTGTATGCAGAGTTCCCAGATGCGCCTTTTTTGCATGACAGGTCCCATATATTTCCCATAACATACTTAGCCTTTTCCCAACATTGCAGAAAGGACTCTCTACAATCAATCTCTCCAAGACATACAGTAACAATAGATCCATCTGGAATGTTCTTGATTACAGACATAAAGTTGGTCTTCGGGTAGAACACACTCTCCGGTCTAAGGTGCCAGATTTTAGTCCCAGTAGACAAGATTGGAGATAAAGTGTACTCTGTTCCCTGAAAAGAATTTTATGAAATTATAATTCACATAATCATACAATTACAAAAGTGTAGGAGTAATACTGGTATAAAATCTTTATTTCCCAATAAATCCCTTTATTGCTACTCATGTGAATTTTATCTTATAACTATACAAATATCCATGTGATAACATCCCATATGATACTTTTTATGATATCACATGGATATTTTTAGACCAATGACATAATGCTGTTATTCATAGAAACTTGCATTTCTGTTAGAAACATCGATGATAACAAGGCAAATAGAGGCTATATAATAAATATAATATGTACTTAGTGTATGATGTATTGTATGAAAAAATATCTACCTCGGTTGTGGAAATTGATAATTGTCTCGAAAAGCCTTGACAATGATCAATTCCCCCAACCTCATTAGATATATTTTCATACAAAACACTTAGTATGTATTATATATCTTGATGAGACAATTCAAATGAGTTCCCAAAACAAAATGTTTGTTCAAGTAGTAGTACTAATGAATATTTCAACCTAAAATCCGAAATAACCCCTCAATCTGTAGCTCTGGACTATTCTGACTGGAATGATGAAATGTATATGAGCTGAGGGGAAATAATACCAAGAATTAAACAAGAGCATCGCCTATGGGTGCCTATGCTTGGCTGTTAATTGCTGGATGGTGAAAAAGCCGAGTTGAATAAGGGACATTTTTTGCAAAAAATGCTTCTAGAGACTATTTTACAACAGCTAGTAGGTTTACCAATCAAAAGTTAAAGCAAATTCTGAAGTTTTTATGTTATAAATGAGTGACTTTCACCAAATGACCTTGACCTTGACAAATGACCTTGACATTGTTATG
Organism: Fragum whitleyi; assembly: GCA_948146395.1. NCBI lineage: Eukaryota > Metazoa > Mollusca > Bivalvia > Cardiida > Cardiidae > Fragum > Fragum whitleyi. The sequence goes on from OX411549.1 coordinate 39,948,443, forward strand.
TAAGTGATGATCTGGTCACAAGCAATGCACATGTGCAATTTCAATGCTCTCTGACTTACCAATCCATAGTTAAAGCTAATATTATTACAGTGTATTTGACCTTAAAAATGACCTTGACTGATGACATTGAACTTGGTACCAACAGAAAGGCCTTGTCCCAGGAAGTCATCATGTGATATATGAAGGCCCTATCCCTTGCCATTCAAAATTTATGTCCAATGTTATTTTTTTTTCTCTCATAGATTTGACCTTGAAAAATGACCTTGACATTAATTGATAACCTTGAACTTTGTACAAACAAGATCGCCTTATCATAGTGAATCATCATGTGAAATATGAAGACCCTATCACTGATTATCAAAAGTTATAGCCAATTTTAAAAGATTTTTCCCCCACAAATTTGAACTTAAAAAATGACCTTGGACTTAACTGATGACTTTGAACCTGGTAACAACAGAAAGGCCTTGTCCAAGGTAATAATCATGTGAAATATGAATCCCTTTCAAAAATTTGACCTTAAATATGACCTTGACATTGACTGATGACCTTGAACTTGATACCAACAGAAAGACCTTGTCATGGTGTATCATCATGTGAAAAATGAAGGACCTATCACTTACCATTCAAAAGTTATGGCCAATGTTAAAAGTTAAAAAAAAAAAACTCAAAAATTGACCTTGAAAAATGAACTTGACCTTGACTGATGACCTTGAACATTGTGCCAACAGAAGGCCTTGTCTCAGGTAATCATCATGTGGCAAATGAAGGCCCTATCACTTAACTATCAAAAGCTAGCACAAAATGTATAAGTTTTCGCAAGACGACAACAACAACACCAAGGCTATGGCAATGACTCAGGTTACAGCTGAGCTAATAATAAGGAAATATGAACATTTTGTGAATATTTTTTGAAAATAAAACATAAACCAATGTATTTAAAATAATTGCATCGAAACAGCAGCTTCCTTAGAAAACGTTTTCTTTGATAGATTATCTTGACCTTGTTAAATGACATTAACAGACAATTGTTTATCAATGAGAGCTATCATTCTCCAAAATTGAGGATTGTACATGTATTCATAGGTGTAATCCCTAATGCAGTATGTAAAAAATGTGTCTTGAATAGGCTTATAACATTCATAAATTGTCAGATGTTTTCATTGTTTTGATTAAATCTTATTAAAATTTGACATTGAAAGATGTACTTGACCGTGCTATCACCATTTTCCAACATATTTCAGTACGAGTAATTCATTACTCAGGGTTTTAAGGGATGCAGGTTTTGTGCATCTGAGACGAAAAAATAAGTAGCCAGGACCCTCAAATCTATTTGATGTGAGTCTGAAAGAATCTCTGGGGATCAACTTCGGAAAAAATTAGAGACTGTTTTTAATCTTCTTCAATTCTTTCCTGAAAATGAGCCCCAAATACAAGTTTTTTTTTTCACATTTAACCAGGGAAAAGCTCTTAATCTACAAAATACAAGATTATAGCCTAAAAGAAATAGTGTATACTTATAGAAGGGACTCCAAAAATTTAAGAAATTACCCTTAAGATCCCAATGATTGAGTCCTTTGGACCCTATTTTGATGATGGCAGACTAAAATCCTGATTACCTATTCATTTGTGTTCAACTTAGGGCAAATCCTTCAATTAGATCAAAGCCTACCAAGTGGTAATTCATGTGCTCCATGAAATCTACATATTTTATTGAGAATTTCATCTGAAGTTTTTTGTCAAGAGACATGCTCATGTCCAAAACTTGAAAATATTACATGGTTGCATAGCATAGGATTCAAAGAAAGTTTGTTTGAAAAAAACTTGTTTGAAAAAAAATCCAAAAACCTACTTTATACATATGAAAACAATATCAATTTGTGGTCATTTAATACAAACTATATTAAACTGATCATCTCAAACAGATAAAAACCAGGCAAAGCCTCATTTATATCCGTTTTAGACGTCACGTTTAATAAAATTTGTATTCTATGACCACTCATTCAATATTTTCTATTTATACCTTATACATTGTTTTCTGCCAAGCAGCAGGGATGCAGTGACTGTCACCAATAAAGTAGATAAAATCTGTAGTCTTCTGGGTGCTTAGGGAGGTAATTTCTGGATAGCTCTTCAAGACTTCACTTACACACTTGAAATATGCTGCCTCATTTCTTATCAGTGTCAGATGAAGGTTTCTCCCTTCAAAAAATGGCTGGATTAATTCTATTAGTGAAGGTAACACTCCCAAAAATCCTTTAATGTAAAAAATCTTAACAACAGTGAAAAACAAAGCAAGGATATAAAGATCTTCATCTGAATATTCTGCTTGAGGTGGAGAATGAGTTGTTGAGGAGAACATTACAGGGTCTGCCTGAGTGTCTTGTTTATTGGAATCATTAACAAATGATTTCAAATATGGAATCAACTCTGAACAACATAAGTCCTTCACACTTTTACAGGGATATGTTTCACAATATTGCAGCAGTTGTTTCATTGCATGTGTGTGCCTTTCGACTAACTCCAGTGTATGTACATAAGTTAACACACAAACAGCACTAGACTCTGGGATAGAGGTGGCTGTCTCTAGAAGATCAAGAGCTTGTTCAATACCTCCAAAATCTCTGAGAGTTATGGCCAAAAACATCAGAGCAGATGCATCTGCCAAAGCTTTAGCTGTCACTCTTTTAAGAACATTTATCCCATCCTTGGTCATCATCATGTCTGCAAATTTTTGTTTAATGTCTTTATCATTTCTCTTGTTAACTAAAGCAGTTAATATTGCAGACACTGCTTCTTCTTTATGTTGATCATTACCAATGGTGTATAGAATGGCAGCATATTCAGCTAGGGCCTCTGTGTGATCGGCATTCTCTCTGAGAACTCCTTGTAAGATTGTGATAGCCATGTCTCTCTGGTCTTCCACAAGGTAAGATTTTGCCAACAGAACCTGGATATCTTGTTTTTCACTAGCTGAAGCCACACCATTCTGTCTAAGAATTTTACAAAGTTTTAACAAATGTTCAATAGCTGCATCACCATTTCCAGCTTTAAAATATGATTCACCAGCCAGGCTTAGAAGTCCTGTGTCATTGTTCTTAATTGTGAGACCTCTTTTACAGAAAGTAACAGCATCACTATAACGCTCAGCTTTTAAATAACAACAAATCAATCCTTTCAATGCATCAATGTTATTCTTATACACAGCAAGCATTTCTTTATAGATCTGAATTGCTTTCCTAATTCTTTGATTTGAAAGATGTACAATGGCTGCATTTTGTTTTGAATCAAGTACAGTTGATTTGTTGCATGATATTGGATTTTGTTTCCCATTTTTTTCTCCGCCGTTAACTTTGAGGTCTGATAGGCTATCACAAAGAAGAGAAGAAGTCTGCTTCTCTATTTTCACAAACACATCTTCTTTATCTTTTAAAACTGCTGAAACTTCCTTATCAAGATCAATTGGCTTTGTTTTCCATTGACTTTTTATTGTAAATGCAAGATCCTCATCAGTGTTCTTAGGATATCTCTCATAGTAATAGCTGCTGAATATTCCAATCAAGTCTCTGATTTTCCCACTTCTTCCAGCTTCCCATTTTACTACCAGTGTTAGTTCTGGGTCTTCACTGTGCATATAGAACTTCATTCTGAAACTAGATAGGTGTATGAGTAATAAGACAATATAAATGTGACCCTTCATACAAAAAGGGACCATCTGGGAACTCTTTACTAGAAATATATGAAAGACAGATTGGGTCAAGCATAGATCAACCAGAGGTCGCATTTCTAAAATTCTTTCACTGGAAGGTAGATTATTCATTCTAGATTCAGAAAATAAGCACAGTTCGAAAAGTTTCGACCTGAGTCAGTCTGCGCAACCCGCGCAGTCTGACTAGGGTCAACACTTTACGCACTACCAAGATGGTCCCTTTTTGTGTGACAGGTTACAAATATCAAATAATAATAATAAAATAATAATTGTTAACTTGCAACCTTATGACTGCGAGCCAGACAGAGCTATTAAACCAGGCTGAGGCATGGCTTGAATGTGTAATTCACAATCATTTGCTGTTTCTTGTTCCAGTGTCTATTCTAGGAGGGGGGACTGTTCATTTTAGTACATACTTTTGAAAAATCCCCCCTGTTTTTGAACATGTTCAGGGACTTTTTTTTACATTTATAAATTGATTGATTGAATGGGGTTTTACGCCGCTTTCAACATTATTTCAGTTATATTGCGGCGGCTGGAGCACCTAACAATGGGTTCCTGGTGTTTCTTTCACCAGTACAACCACCACATTCTTTCCTAGCCTCCAGCCGCTATCTCACATAGGTCTACGATTATCAACCCATTGGTGAGAGACAAATAGTCAGAAAGAATGAGTGCCGCCGTCGGGGATCGAACCCACGAACTCTAGATTGACAGTCCGACGCGCTACCAACTGCGCTATGACGGCGGCTTTTACATTTATAAAGAAAGAGTAAAAGATTACATCGTTTTTTTTTGAAAGTTGATGATTTTCAATGAAATACCCCCTCTACTTTTCCAATCCTAGAATAGACACTGTTGATCTATATGATAGTAAGACCAGGAGTTTCTTCAAGGAGTTGAAACGCCCATGTCAGGTAATCCTGCACATTGTCTAAAGCTGCGCAGCTATATGATATCATTTAAGCCAAAAAAATGGCCAATAAAACTTAAAAGTAAAACAACCTGTTTTTTTTTTCTTGTATTAAAAACTTCGTCATTTAGTAATTTTATATACCACATGCAAAGTAGTCAAATTCTAAACAGAATTGCACAGGTTAAGCTGACAAAAAAATTGTTGATAAAAAACAATTGTTGTCTCTATTCATCACTGGATTGTGTAATGTTAGTGACATTTGTTCTAGGCAAAATGTCTTGAAACAGTTAAAGGGAAGCTTAATTGCATTGGATATGCAAATTAGAGAGACCTGTTAATCTTTTACATGGCTAATAGAGGTATTTCATGTAATTATCTCCCTTGCGTACTCTTCAGTCAAAGGGACATAACAATGCAATCGAGGGGGCATCCTTCTTTTCTCCACTCTTTGGGCCTACTTATTTCTCGCCCGATTTCGGGTCGGGTGTAGACTGGTCTCATTGTCGAATATCAGAATAGCCTGTTCTAGGCTATTCTGATAGTCGATATGTGGACCAGTCTAGAGCTGGTAGCCTGCTTTCTGAGAGATTCTCTGATAATGCGGGCAACAGTACCCGCCCGGGGTGAGAAATAAGTTGGCCCTTTATTTCATTGAAATTTATCCGGATGAATCAGTCGATTTCAACTATCAATGAAATAGATTATCAAACTTTTATCACTCAAAACAAAAGTTAAATATTATTAAAAAAATAGTTCGATCGACTTTGGGATTGTTTTATTTGAAATACTGAAAAAATCGGCGTTTGATTTTAGTTGGGTGAATAAATCGCTGAGATATCTCTTCAGAGTTTTCTACTTGATGAATTCATATTTTTTGGTCGAAACAGATATCCTTCACTTAAAATCTACTGTTTTGAGAAATCACTTTGATTTGATAAGTTTATTTGGAATTCTTTCATTTTGACTATTCATTTTCATTTTTCCATAATAGTAAATGCATTATTGTTCGACACAAATCGATCGTATATGATTAACTAAAGAATTACAAAAAATAAATAAAATATAATAAATAACAATAAAAATAAAACCAGACAACAAAAACGACATACGACAGAATGCAAGTTCAACATAGATTGTTTGAATGGAGTTTAACGCCGCTTTCAACATCATTTCAGTTATATCGCGGTGGCTGGAGCACCTAACGATGGATTCCTGGTATTTCTCTCACCAGTACAACCATCACATTCTTTCCTAGCCTCCAGCTGCTATCTCACATAGGTCTACGATTATTAACCCATTGGTGAGAGACAAATAGTCGGAAAGAATGAGTGCCGCTGTCGAGGATCGAACCCGGGACCTCTTGATTGACAGTCCGACATAATGTTTTACTCTAGTGAAAAATAAAAGACGAAACATATCGAGAGATAGGGACAATTTAAAAAAGGGAAAAATAATTCCATCGCAGCTATTTACGAGTCGCTATTTCATTTGGTTATTATTCAAATTTGAACACATGCTTATATTTGGAAGGGCTTTTAAATACATTGAAAATGCGCTCTTCACTGTTTCAAAATTAATGATTTTGTAGTTCTGAGTTTCACTTGAATATCTTTCTTTTTGTGCACCTTTTTTTTAAACACTTACCTCTTACGAATCCATTTAATTTTCCAAATTCATGAATTATTGGACGCACAATTAGAATACCCCTCTATGGATATATCTTCAACATGAAGGTGAGATAGAAGTTAAATGCGATTACGTAATACCATATGTCACGTACGACGCCTAATTGACACCAGTACAGTGTTTATTTAGCGCACGTGTTGTAACTTCTGCTTTAGTGTTTGACCGCTCTTTGATCTGGGGTCTATGGTATATTGAAAACCCCTTTCAAAAACCATACACACACGACCCTACATGTTTTTTTAACACTTAAGTTTTATCAAGCAATATGAAAAACAACAGTGCTACAAGGCACTTATGCTAAAATATTTTAACGATTCTAAATGAGTATCAGACATATGGCCCCTACACCATGAAGAACATGGATCGAACTTTAACCAAGTCTGGTCTTAATGACAAGATCTGAATAAAAAAGGAATAATATATGAATAAAAATAGTTCATAGAGAAACTTTAATAATACAATTTAAAACAAGAGGGCCGTTGGCCCTGGGTCGCTCACCTGAGAAAAAAGCTTCATTACCTAGGTATGTCCATGCAACCACAGAAAAAGAGATTTTCACTTATTCAATCAGATAACATTTGAAATAATCCTTCCCCCCTCTGCTCCTCATCTGGTCATTATTTATTTAAGCTTTTTTCATAAAAGGTCTGTGATCAGCTAATCTATGCCAGATATACAGGCTGAGTCTGAGACTTTTAAAGTTTTCTTTAATGAGTTGATCAATCCATGTCAAATATAAAGGCTGTAGGGACTCAAAATTCTCATTAAAGAACCCCCCTCCCCCAAGATGCTCTGCACCTGGTGAATCTACAGTCATGATTTTAGCTAATTCAATTAATGTTCATAATTATGCTGATCATCCATACCAATTTTCAAGTCTGTAGGACTCCTGGTTCATTAGAAGAAGTTTAAAGATTTCAAAAATGATCCAAAGTACTACCCCCTCCCCAAGACACTCAGCACCTGGTGACCCTACAGTCATGATTTTAGCTATTTTAATTAATGTCAATATATTGATCACCCATGACAATTTTCAAGTCTGTATGGGTCCTGATCCAGGAGAAGAATAAGGTTAAAGATTTCAAATTTGATCCAAAATACTATCCCCTCCCCCCTAATGCTCCACATCTGGTGGCCCTACATTCACGATTTTAGCTTTTTTATTTTAGATCCATATGCTTATCATCCATGCCAATATTGAAGTCTGTAGGGCTCCTGGTTCATTAGAAGATGAAGGTTAAAGTTACAAAGTTTTCACAAAAGTACTACCCCCTCCCCCCTGGTCCTCTGCACCTGGTGGCATTACAGTCATGATTTTAGCTATTTTTATTAAGGTCTATGAGCTGATCCTCCATGCCAATTTTTAAGACTGTAGGGCTTGTGGTTCAGAAGAAGAAGAAGGTTAAAGATTACAAAATTTTCACAAAAGTACTACCCTCTCCCCCCTGGTGCTCCGCACCTGGTGAATCTACAGTCATGATTTTAGCTATTTATATAAAGGTCCATATGCTTATCATCCATGCCAATATTCAAATCTGTCAGGCTCCTGGTTCAAAAGAAGAAGAAGGTTAAAGATTACAAAATTTTCACAAAAGTACTACCCCCTCCCCCCTGGTGCTCCGCACCTGGCAGCCCAAAAGATATGATTTTAGCTATTTTTATTAAGGTCTATGAGCTGATCATCCATGACAATTTTCAAGTCTGTAGGGCTCCTGGTTCCAAAGAAGAAGAAGATTAAAGATTACAAAATTTACCCAAAGTACTACCCCCTCCCCCCTGGTGCTCCGCACCTGGTGGCCCAAAAGATATGATTTTAGCTATTTTAATTCAGGTCTATGAACTGATCATCCATGCCAAGTTTTAAGTCTGTAGGACCACTGGTGGAGAAGAAGAAGAATTTTAAAGATTTTCTTAAAATTTCAGTTTGTTGCCATAGCAACCAGAGTTTTTCATGGATTTCAATTCTTTTAGCTATTTTTGAAGGGGACCACCTAAGCAACATTTCTGTAAAATTTGGTGTTAATTGGCCTAGTAGTTTAGGAGGAGATGTCGTTTAAAGAAATTGTTGACGGACGCCGGACGACAGACGACGACCGACGGACGGACGCCGGAGGAAAGGTGATCACAATAGCTCACATGAGCACTTCGTGCTCAGGTGAGCTAAAAAGTCAGATAAGTTAATCAAAAGCAAAAAATAAAAAAATGACAAAAATAGGCATGAAGAATTTAAGCATTAACACTAAGTTTTATTTTATGTGCAAAAATAACTTTGTGATAACCTTTATAATGACGAGTATTTTGTGGTTTGAAATATACTATTTCACTATAAATTTTTACTGGACTAAAATGAAATGCCCCCTCGTTTGTAAAAGGGGCGGAGTCGAGCGATTTCCGCGCATGCGTAGACTTATGTGAAATACCTCTATTATGATAGACTATATAAATGGGGTCCACCCATTTAGGGTTGAGAATCCTTTTCTCTAAATGGATCATTTCTGACTATGCACTTGGTTTGGTACAATTGGTGGCGAAGGTGGAATGATTACAACTGCTAGACCTAAGTTGCCTTAAACACATGGTTCTTCCAGGCCAAGCATTGGATATTATGCAAGTGAGAGCAACCTGCCAAAAGTTGAATAGCTAATGGCAGCTTCTATAGATAAAGTTGACCCATTTAGGGTTGATGATCCTCATCATCACAACTATCTATGCACTCAGTTCGTTACAAAGTCAATTAGTTTTGAAAACCTTATTACAATTAGCCCAAAATGTTTGATGAGACCAGTTGTATATTGATTATTAGAGTAATTTATATGATGTGTTTACACAAATTTTATAAGCCAACTGAACTGTACCTCTTCAGAAGAGGAAATGCCGCATGATCAATCGTCACTATATGCATGAGCTCTCTTGAGCAGCTGCTGATAAAACAGTGCACTGCATGACTAGCGAAAAACCTTCATCTTTTTCACATGACTAAGACTTTGATTAACTGGAGATATTCACCTGTTACCCAAGATTATCTTTACTGTAGGCAGTTGCCCATTTTTTTGACTACAGTATCTTTGCCTATGTAAAGATCACAAGGTAGCAATGTAGATAAATGTAGCCTCATATCAACTTGTTAAGAATAAATTAAGTTTAACTTGTTGCCAATTCAAACTTTTGTGGATTTCTCTCTTTTAATGCTGATATTTGTGTACTTTCACATTGCATGTATCGATAATGTAACCGTTAATTTCATAGGCCAATAGCTAAGAAATTTGATTCCATTGACCAATCAAATTACAGGATACATAAATAATGCAGTGTTGACATTCGAAACGACGTTTTGACTTGTCTGGCAATAAAATTCGAAAACAATGAGTGAACATAACACTGTTCTTGGTGTTGGAATTGGTCTGTTTTTGATCATTTTAGTATGGGCTCTGTCGCTCTTTGTTTGCTTATTGTTTTCTCGTTCAACCGGCGCAATATCGTAAGTTCTAGCAATTGTTATTGGTTTTCGCGAGGTTTTCACTACAGTTTCCTTTAACTTGCTGGCCAGTATAAGGATACCTAAAATAGTGTTTGTTAAAATTTGGGTAACGTATTGAATTGCAAGATTTCTTAGACTCTGTGGAGAAAATTACCAATTTTTTTGGTTACTCTGCCAGCACCCCTATCCAATCTAAATTTAAAGGGAGTTAAAAGAATTTATCATGAGCAGTTTCGTGTGTCAATTAACCTTTTTTGTAAAGATATGACATAAGCTATTGTTAAAAAAAAATAGTATCGAGGGGACAGTGCAACAATTTAATCGTAAACGCCTATACACAAGTTGACAGATGACATCACAGGTACCTTGTTGTTTACATCTGGGGAATCACTGTAGGCAGAAAGGTCTACCAGTTGCATACACAAATAGCAAAAAAATCCAAAATTCAAGTAATTAGATGGTACATTTCTATTGATTTCTCCCAAGTGACAAACATGTCAAAATTTAGATAAATCAACCATTCTTTTGATTATGCAGTTGTCATCATGTGATATTTATCCCATTTCTGTTATTCATCACGTCACAGAAATTTCAAAGATGGGGAAAGGTTTCTGAAGCTTTTCCCCCCTATTAATTTATCCAATTATTAGTTTAATCTGTAAATTTTGAGAATCACCACCTACTCTAAAAAACAGATTTTGCTTCCTTGCATAAGTTTGCCCCCCACATTTAGAGATGGGTTAATTTAAGATAATTATTGAATGAAAATATAAATTTCAAAAGAAATACACAAACTCCAAATAATTGATATCCCTATCCTTCGAGGGAATCAAACGAAACCTCATCTGTGGCCTATTTTTTTCATATTCATACAGAAATTCAAACGAAACTTTGTTATATTAGGAAAACGACCCTCCCCCTTTATTGTCCATTATTACCCTTTTGACATATATCCTGCATCCACCGCTGTTTTCATCCAATTTTCTATAAAAGCTAAACACATAACTATTTCTGGGTTTGTTCACAAAAACGGTGGAACAAAGCTTCATCAGAACTTTCATGAGTGCTGTAGAGTGAAAAATGAATGTTTGAAAACCCAAACATGTACTTACTATGTTTCAGACATGATTTTGTACCTTCTATGCGAATGACGTGAAAATGGACATTAAAGAAAACATCAAGTTTACAGAGGAAGAATTTTTGTGCTTAACCATGGACACATATTTTAGACCCCCCCCCTGGCTAAATTGCGCTACTTGAGCAGCTATAAAAGATAGACACTATTATTAAAAATCTTTGGGCCAGGTCTTTTCAAAGATTCCAGGTTGCGTTCTTTCTTAGTAAATTCATTACTTAAGGAGACAAAAACTTATTCTAAGAAGCTAAAAGATCTATTGTCAATGGCAACATCGTTCATTAAGCCCAATCTCTTTAAATTATAATGGACTATTTCATAAAAGATTCTTTAAATGTCGATTGATCATTAACGGGAACCATTTGTACAAACAATATTTAATTTTATTTTTCATCTTAAATTGTAATAAACGGTTGATTTTGATTGAGTTTTAATTGGCTTCTGGCATAGAGATCTGACTCCTTTTGCCTACAAGTAATGCGCATGCGCGGGAAATTCTCAATATAAACAATAACAATCAACTCTCCTAAATATAGGCACTTACAATACTATTTCAATGGTCAACTTGGCCCATTTTTAACACAGCACAACGTATAACTTTAATTTTATGCGAAAGCTTTCTTATTTTCTATTATTTATTCAGTATTTTTATACAGATGCAAAAGTATTAAAGGAAATTTACATGTGCATCAGAAAATCAAAAAGTTAAATTGACATTTAATGACTATTCTTAAATTCATACATGATCAAACACACACACATATAAATTTATGAAAAATAATCTATGTTACTATAGACTATAATGGGGCCAGGTTGACCGGGCCAAGTTATTCGATGCGCCGAGTTGACTAGTAATCATTTCACTTACCCTTCGATATATAAATGATGCTTCACAGAAAATTTAAGTAGGCCTGGGTTCCTTTTAAGCCTGGGGGAAGGGTTCTGGCCTACTAATTTTGGGAGAAATATGTTGAATTAATTGTTAGGGTTACCAGTCAACTTGGCTCATTGAATTACTAATTCAATTTGACATAAATTTGCTGATCATGCTTACATAAATATTTCCAGAACTTAAAGAAAATTGAGTAATTTTGTATAAGTAGCAATTTTACTTACTTAATATTTTACAATAGAATCTCTTTTTGGAATAAAATAATTGTTGAGCTGAGTTATACCTTGGGCCGAGTTGCCATTGGGCTGAGTTGAAAATTGACTGCGCTGACCAGTCACTGCTGTTAAGGGAAAAATCATCAGTTGTGAGTTTTGCTTGACTACTGAAAATGCTTGAAATATTTCAATTTACACACAAAAAAAAAAGATTTTAGAAGTATTTGTAAGCTGATTATCAGAGCTCTTTCATTGTCTATTCAAGGAGGGTGGATTGCGCATTTTAGCACACACTTTTGAAAAATACTCCCTGTTTTGGAGGTGATTGGGGATTTTTTTTACATACAGAAAGAGTAAAAAGTATCATAATTTTTGGAGCATCGACCATTTTGAACAAAATTCACCCCTACTTTTCGAATCTATTCTACTTTTCGAATCCTAGAATAGACACTGCTCTTTGATTGTTAACTTAAATATGCCCTTGGGAAAACCTTGTAAAGGTTGGAATATTGATATATGAGGGGTAAATCTCAGTTGTAGGGGAACTATTCCCTGAGGGGAAGGGTCTGATATTGGGCCCCACTTTCTTAATTTAAAAAAAAACCCTCGGATGGATAACCTAGTTTTGACCCTTATGAATTTATCTAAGCAATTTGTGAGAATATAGTTTTTGTTGTTCACTCAATGAAATTTGAATTGAAATATTGATCTTACACTGAAAGAAGCCATTATCCATTTTTTGTCCTCAGACGCACAGATAAGGCTGAATAAAAAATATGTAATAAAACATGAAGAAATAAATGCAGAAGTATCGCTGACTATATTGGACTTTTGAATTTTAGGACAAGTTCATTACACTTTCAATTAAATTACCATTCTGGCTCAATATTTTAAAGTTTTAATTTTCTTTTTTTGCAGGAATATTGGCATTGTAGCCATTTTGTTTGCTGGATTATTTACTGTTATTCTATTGGTGTTGCCGCGTGAAGACTTTGAACAGCCTACTACAAAGGTAACTGTTAACTCTTGTCATGCTGAACCGGTACATACAGTTTATAATATTGGACATTGACAAGGTGAATGATTTTGCAATGATTTCGGATTGATATTGAATGAGTGAGAGGAGCGAGTTTTGAGTGGAATTTAAGGAAGGTAATCCAATATGGCTAATTTTGTTCACGATGAACAAAATAAGCAATATTTATTACCTCCCTTTAATAAAATGTGTATGACAGTTGTATAAATAATTTCCTATTTCTTCAAGAACCAATCAGACACTTAAAATTCAATGATGTCAGTGAAATCGCAATTTGGTCCTCGCTTTATTCAATTTGAAGGTAGTTGTTTATCTTGTAATTTTTAGTCATTTTGAGCGTTTTTGAATGGTTTGAATGAGTGTTTTGAATGAATGAATGGAGCGCTGAGAGAGCGATTTAGAAAGGTTTTGATTGAGATGAATGTCAATTTGATTTCACGATGAAACTAACTGTAGGTCATTTTCAGTATGAAGCTGGGGCTGTTTCTCGAACCCTCCCCCTTAGAGGCTTTCTCCTTAAACATGCCTTTTCCATTGACAAATTAAAAAAGCTTTACCTATGTGTTATCATATCTGCAGGGATGTTGAAATACAAAATTTCTCCACTTGTCCCAGACACGAAAAATATGATTTTCTTCTTGTCCAGGATATAAAATAACATTTTATGAAAAAAAGAAATTCAATCAATTTTGAGAAAACATTGTTTTTTAAAGAAGAATTTTAATGCTAGACTCCAGCATTTCCTTCATGGAAAATCATGTTTTCTACCCTTTGTTATTATAATCATGATAATCAATCTTTTTGATTCTGTTAAGTACCTTTCTGATAATTGTTCTGGTATTGCTTGTCCACGTACAAGTGTATAGAAAAAAGTACTTGTCGGCAGGTAGAGAAACCTGTGTCTGACAAGTTGGTCATGGGAACTCCACACCCCTGATATCTGTAAAAATGTAATATTTTTTTCTTGTGATTTGTTATCTGTCTTATTGAAGACCATTTACTTGGTCTGTATGAAACAGACTGTTGTTTTGTATAGAAAAATATGTAAGATTGTTGTTAAAACTAGGGATGGTAACGAGTACCAATTTTACTAGTCAATTACTTGTTCACCTTTCCAATCAAGTACTTGAGTACTTGGATAGAATTGATAACTTTTAATCATTAATTCTGTGTCTTCAAACGTAAAAATATACGGATTGTGCTACATATCTTAAGTTGAAAGGGCAGTTCAAATGACATTTTATCGCTAATTTATTTGAAGAAACGGAAAATTGTAAAATGCATGCCAAGAGAGAGTCATTTCTCAGTTATATTTCTAAGCGATATTTGTCGGTTTGATATATAATTTCGGTAGAGAAAGACTAAGTAACTACACCATCGATAAGATTGCGTTACAAGGTTTTGAAATGACGATGCAACATTCAGTTGATCTGATGATCCACGTAAACCACGGGGCATCCCTGATCAGACTACCAAAAGGCAAAGGTGCGAAAAGTTGCATGATGATGTGTATTGTTTGACAGCATGAACATTGACAGTAACTGTTGGCACCTTATTGCAATTTCGGAAAATTATTGAAGTATTAGACGATCGGCAGATGACCAGGTGTTGAAACATTATCTTTAGCTGTACAGCATTTCATGTGAAAGATAGATATTTTGATAAAATATGAAAAAAGAGATTGGAAACGAATTTCATTTTAGATTTTTTTTTTTCATTTATTACCGATTTATCGATTAGTGAAATTGGTAATTGATAATCGGACGTTAGATCGAGTACTTGATTACTCGAATACTTGTTCCCATCCCTAGTTAAAACAGAAAAACTATCTACCAAAATATCTAATAGTGAATCCTTCTACAGTTGGTCTTTTAATGTATCTGTACCAAAATGTTGGACCCAGAACCCTTCCCCTTACCTTCGAAAAGCCCTGCCAGAATATTCCATGTGGCAAGTGTTGTAATCTAAAATCAGATAGGCCTTTTCATCCAATAATTTGAAAATATTATTTTCAAAAGGAATGTTGATTCACAGTAATTGATATCCCTATAAACTGCTTTTAGCACTTTGATTTTTAGCTCACCTGAGCACATAGTGCTCAAGGGAGCTATTGTGATCGATCGTTGTCCGGCGTCCGTCTGTCCATCCGTCTGTCTGTCCATCTGTCCGTCTGTCCGTCACGGCGTCAACTTTTTCTTTAAACGACATCTCCTCCTAAACTTATGGGTCAAAATCAACCAAACTTGGCAGAAATATTCCTTGGGTGGTCCCTTATGAAAATTGCTCAAATGGAAAGGATCCGTGCCATATCACGGGAAAAGGGGCCTTAATGACAAATTTCTTGTTTTCACTCTAGAAGCCACAAATATGGTCTAATTTTCATGAAACTTGGTCAGAATGTTTGTTAGGGTATGAGGATGAAGTCTATTGAAAATGGGAAGGATCCGTGCCATTTCACAGAAAAAGGGGCCTTAATGACAATTTTGTCAACAATATCTTTAACCCTTTGCTGTTTAATCCCTGCTTTTTACGTGCCTGTGATTTTATGATTGAGAAAACATTGCGAAAAAGAAGAAATTGCTTCTGACTAGCAATTTCTTCTTTTTCCACACTATTTTTTACCCTACTGAATGGTTATTTTTCAAATCAAATCCACTGTAAATTTTCGTCTGCAAAACCTTTGAATTTGGACAGGTCCAAAATTTTGAAAAACAGGAAAGGGTTAAACGACATCTCCTCCTAAACTTATGGGTCAAAATCAACCAAACTTGGCAGAAATATTCCTTGGATGGTCCCTTATGAAAATTGCTCAAATGGAAAGGATCCGTGCCATATCACGGGAAAAGGGGCCTTAATGACAAATTTCTTGTTTTCACTCTAGAAGCCACAAATATGGTCCAATCTTCATGAAACTTGGTCAGAATGTTTGTTAGGGTATGAGGATAAAGTCTATTGAAAATGGGAAGGATCGGTGCCATATCACAGGAAAAGGCGTCTTAATGACAATTTTTATGCCCCCACATCGATAGATCGGGGGCATATTGTTTTACTCGTGTCCGTCTGTCTATCTGTCTGTCTGTCTGTCCGTCCGTCCGTCTGTCTGTCTGTCCGTCCGTCTGTCTGTCCGTCCGTCTGTCCGTCCGTCTGTCCGAAAACTTAACCTTGCCAATATCTTCAAGCCTATTCAAGATACAAAGCTAATATTTGGCATGATGATAGATCTCAATGATCTGCATCCGCTGGTACCAAAGTCAAGGTCATGTGACAAGGTCAAGGTCATCTGTCAAGGTCAAACGTCCGAAAACTTAACCCGAAAACTTAACCTTGCCAATATCTTCAAGCCTATTCAAGATACAAAGCTAATATTTGGCATGATGATAGATCTCAATGATCTGCATCCGCTGGTACCAAAGTCAAGGTCATGTGACAAGGTCAAGGTCATCTGTCAAGGTCAAACTTTGCAAAAAAAAATGCTGTTACGGGGGCATTTGTGTTTCACAAACACATCTTGTTTTGTTTACTCTCTAGAAGCCACAAATATGGTCCAATTATCATGAAAATTTGTCAGAATGTTTACTAGGTCATGAGGATGAACTCATTTGAAAATGGGAAGTATACATGCCATATCACAGGAAAAGGGGCCTTAATGACAATTTTCTCGTAAGAGCTCCAAACGCCACAAATATAGTCCAATCTTCATGAAACTTGATCAAAATGTTTGCCAGGTCACAAGAATAAACTCTGATGAAAATGGGAAGTTTCATGCCATATCATAGGAAATGGAGTCTTAATGATAATTTACTTGAAATATCAGGTGAGTGATTTAGGGCCCTCAGGGTCCTCTTGTGATGTAATGTAATTAAAGCAAGATTATGGTATGTTTACAATTTTCAATTTGAAGATCTTTTATTTATTGTACTATATTAAAGAAGAAAGGTCTTCTAACTCTGCCATATCCAATAATAGGCAATTTACTTATCAAAAACTCATTTAATGGAATTCCCAGATTGTTCCTTTTTGCATGACAGGTCACATGTGTGTTTTATGTATTTTCAGATATATGACTATTCCATTATCTACAGATCTGTCCTGATTGCGGGATGTTCCCTGTTTTTTGTGATAGGAATTGTGTTATTCTTGGTATTTCATATAATGGAACCTGTTTATGCAAAACCAATAAGAAAACTCAGGATTTCATAGTGTATGGTATTTATTCAAAGACTTGTGATATTAGTTGTGATGAAAATTGTTTAAGTTCTCTGATAAAAGGTTCAGAGCTGAAAATAGAGAAGTGATTTCAGTTACAAATAATGTTAGTGATTTATTGTTATAAACGTAGATTAAATATTGTTTTAAGCTGAACTAGCCAACATACATTTGGGGTGCTAACATGCATCAGAACTAGTATGTTGTTTTGGTTAAACCCTCCTTAATAAATAATATTTTAATTTTAGCATGATAGCTGGTAGACTTATATTGTGATTTTGATGTGTTTTTTCTGTTTAAAGATTGATAAAAAGAACCCTATAGCTTAATTTTTGTCGCTTTATGCCATGAGGATAACAAAACCCTCTTTATTTACTTCTATGGTAGCGGCAAAAGTAGAGTAGGGTGTATTTTGAAACTATTATTACAAAATATACCCTATCTGACTTCTGCCATGGCCGTTGTACAGTTAGTGGCTTAGCTGACTCTCAACCATAAGGTCCAAGGCTTGATCCTAACTTAGAGTGAATATCAAGGAGACAGCACAACACTATTGTAAGTGCCTATAAATACATAGGCACTTACAATAGTATTGCACAGACCTCTTAATATGCTTTCTGATAGACATTTTGTCTCTCACCAATGGGTGGATAATCATAAATCTAAATGGGATGAACAGTTGGAGGCTAAAAGAGGATGCAGTGGTAGTACTTAGGCTAGTAATCAGTGTAAGAAATACCAGGAATCCATGGTTAGATACCCAAGCTGCAATGCAATAATGGAATACTGTTGCTTTTAACTCCATCAAACGTCTTACGCAACACTGGTATAATGTGTTTCATATAATTAACTGTGTGAATTTGACTGATGATCTTGGGCCCTTGGCTCCAAATGAAATCTAAAATTTTATGCTCCCACAATAATAAGATTGGGGGCATAATATTATTGTTTTACCTTTGTTGGTCTGTCTGTTGGCTGCAAAACTTCACAAAAAAACTTGATGTCCATATAATTGCTTAACTCCCAAGTAAGAAATATCTTAATTGAGAATGAGAAAGTTTTTGTAATCTCTGGTCCAGAAATCTTCTTATTGATGTTGATAGATAGATTTCGATTCAAAGTGTCTGGCCATTAGGGAATACACATACTTTCTCTGCATTATGTGGCTGTCGACAGTGCTTCATGTCTGCACATCTAAAATTGTTAATAATGTCACATGCAGGCTCAAATAAAAGTTTGAGTTTGACAGAGTTAAGGCCCTTTGATGGAAAATAGCTTTTCATAATTGACAAGCACTTAGAGGGGTCAGTGCAACACTATTGTAAGTGCCTATTTATTTATAGGCACTTACAAAAGTGTTGCACTAAACCCTCATATTAGTCTGCTTTATGACAGTCTAGCTAAGCTGCTAAATCAGCAGACCAACAGCCTTGCAACACTATTAAAAGTTTGAGTAGCAACAACTCCCACTTTCCTGAAGGTCAGTTTTATATAGTATAATAGTCAAACTATCATTTATTTATGTCAATAAATATAATCTTTATTGTGTTTGTTTTGTACTATACTTTTTCCGATTAGTAAAGAAGCTGGTTGAGCAGATTTAATTCTGTACTGTACTGGTGTAAGAATAGGTAGCTAAAGTATGGTGGACCAGCCTCCATGATATTACTGAAATATTGTTTAATTAAACTCCACTTATTAACAAGCAGATTGTTGATTTGTTGACTATCATATTTATCTACTGTTTTCTCTTGGGGTGGGGAAAAATAGAAAAAATGTTTGAAAAATTCTCCTATCAATAGTTGAGATCCCCATGGCAACCATAGTGAATATTTCAATGAAGATCATTATACCCCCCCAAACTCTGTTTTGGGGTATGTAGGAGTCAGCTTGTGGGTCTCTGGGTCCGCCCGTTGGTCTGCAAAAGCTTTTTCTTGTACACTCAATTGCTCAGCAACTAATGGTTGGATTTCATTGAAACTTTACAGATGTGACCAGTATCAAGCAGAGATGTACAAGTGCTATTTTTGTTTTGATCCATTGGCTTTTGACAGAATTATGGCCCTTTAATAGAAAATGACATTATTGACAAGCACTTGTAAGGGGGTGGGAGTGTATTACTCTGCTTTGCTGCAGTCTAGTTAAAGTTTTTCTTCTGAAAAATCAGCAGACTAACAGCCTTGATTTTTGGCATGGGTCATTATTCTTAGATCTTGAAGGAATATGCTAAAAGCATAAATATTGCATCAACAGGAACTGAGATTTGGGGCACTGTTAAGGGTTGTTCTTGGACCTTTGTAGGAAACAAGAATGATCGTTTGCGAGAATCATCTCTTAAACTATTGATTCAATTCAAATCAAATACAGCCCAACTTGCTCGAGGAACCATGACTATTAAATTACCACATTTAAAGCGACCATTTTCAAAATCCCCTTCCTTAAATAAAAAATCATAAAAAGAAGATGTTAATTTATTTGTCTCAAAAGTATTTTTTAATGAATCATATGATGTTAAAATTCACCATTAGAATCGTCTCAATGAGGAAATTTTTGATAAGTTTTAACAAAATATGATTGTTGAGAAATTCAGAACAGCATGCATATTCAGTCAAAATTATGTTTTCAATCTATCAAAAATTTGTGATTAGCAGCTATTTTCTTTAAGGACTTCTTTTTGCTGGTCCTGCAAGTTTTTGCTTATACACATTTTACTGTATGTCAAATATGACTGGGACCTCTCTCAAAATTATACATTACAGAATAGGATTCATTCTAAACTAGAAGGCCAACATCCTTAATATCTTGCATGGATCATCAGTTTGAAGACCTTTATGAGAATTGATAGAATTATCATTATTGGCTTACCATGGGTAGATCATCTGGGGCTTGGGATTGGACATGAAATAAGGGATTATTAGTCCCCCACTGGTTACCGGTTGGGGGACTATAGGTTTGCTCGATTCCGTCTGTCCAACTGTCTGTCCATCCGTCAGTCCGTCACATTTTTGTCCGGATCATATCTCCTAAAGTACAAGTGCTAGCAACTTCAAACTTGATACACTTATAGATCTCATTGAGGAGAAGTGTAATGTTCAAGAACCGTTACTCTGCCATGCCCACTTTTTGAGTTATTGCCCTTTGTTAATTTTACCCTTACATTCTTGTCTGGAACATATCTCCTAAACTATGTGTGCTAGCAACTTCAAACTTTGTACACTTATAGATCTCATTGAGGAGAAGTGTCATGTTTAAGATCCATAACTCTGCCACACCCACTTTTTGAGTTATTGCCCTTTGTTGTTTTTAGCCTTACATTCTTGTCCGGATCATATCTCCTAAAGTACAAGTGCCAGCAACTTCAAACTTTGTACACTGATAGATTTTATTGAGGACAAGTGACATGTACAAGAACTGTTACTCTGCCATGTCCACTTTTTGAGTTATTGCCCTTTGTTGTTTTTACCTTTACATTTTTGTCCGGAACATATCTTCTAAACCATAAGTGCTAGAAACTTCAAACTTGCTACACTTATAGATATCATTGCGGACAAGTGTCATGTACAAGAATTGTCACTCTGCCATGTCCACTTTTTGAGTTATTGCCCTTTTTTGTTTCTATCCTTACATTTTGTCCCGTACTTATCTCCTAAACCATAAGCCCTAGCAACTTCAAACTTTGTACACTGATAGATCTCATTGAGAAGAAGTGTAATGCACAAGAACTGTTACTCTGATACATCCACTTTTTTAGTTATTGTCCCTTGTTTTTTTTTATCCTGACATTTTTGTCTGGACCATATCTCCTGAGCCATCAGTGCTAGCAACTTCAAACTTGGTACACTTATAGATCTCATTGAGGACAAGTGGCATGTACAAGAATCATTCTTCTCCGCCCACTTGTTTTTAATGTCATCTTATTCAATTTCAATCATTTGTCAGAAATGTATTGTATATCATCCACTATGAAAATAGCTTGTTGAACCCATGACCCAGACCATGGCATTTGACCTACTTTCTTAAATGTATTATTATAGGGTCCAGGACTGTATTAAGTCAATGAGAAAGGTTTGAAGCTGATGTTCATTTTATTCTGGCACCACGTCAAACCCTTGACCCTGATTGTGACCTTTGACCTACTTTCTTAAATATTGAATTATTAGGGCTATCACAGTATTGAATGCGTTATAAAGGTTGGTAGATGATTTTCTTTGTTTCTGGCATCCTTCTGAACCCTTGATCCCAATTTTGACCTTTGACTTACTTTCTAAAATATTGAATTTTATCAGGTCAAGATATATTTTTCTCCTAATAAGTGTAGGGGATGATTGTCTTTTTTTCTTGCATCCTGTAGAACCCTGGATAATAACCATGACCTTTGACCTACTTTGTTAATTTTAAGATAATGGGGTAGAGGACTGTATTTTATCGATAGCAAAATTTTCATTTTCAAAGACCTTGACCTGCTTTCTAAAATCATCATTTACTTAAATTTCACTCAAAGCAAATTGATGTTTCTTCTTTGGGCAATTCCAGTGGAGCGATACTTGGCCCTCATTCTAGCCATCTAAAGCAGGGACTACCAATGCTATGCACAATCCATTTTAACAGCCAAGGACAAATTTGATCTTATGGCTATTTTTTCTTTAACTTTGAATCAAGTTGAATTTATTGTCATCAAAGAACTTCATAAGTCTCCAAATTTTCACTATTCCCTGCGGTCCTAAATACATGCAATTTGGTGTTTCTTTTGTGGTTCATTATATATTAAAAGAAAAGGAAACAATATTAAGTATCTTTCACTTGACCACCATTGAAAGCTTGGCTGTTTTGGAAAAACAAAACATCAAGATATTATCATCACCTTTGCTTTGTTGATGTAGATGTTGGTGTAAGATTTTTTCATGGAAATCTCGAACCTTAATCTCAACTCTTTTGCTTCGTAAGAAATTGACTTGAAACTTGGCATCTGTGTTTACAATAGCTATTCATACTATGAAGAAGGACAACTTTGGGACCATTTTGTAAGAATTATGTCCCTTTCTCAACTTTTTTTTTCACCATCCAGCAGCCAAGCTTTTGCATCCTCATGCAGTGTTCTTGTTTATCCCAAATCCAGGGGTGTGGAATTCCCATGCCTGATTTATC
The DNA here is from genome assembly GCA_948146395.1 of Fragum whitleyi. Lineage (NCBI taxonomy): Eukaryota > Metazoa > Mollusca > Bivalvia > Cardiida > Cardiidae > Fragum > Fragum whitleyi. Next base: position 39,970,858 of record OX411549.1, read on the forward strand.
CGACACAGGCTTTTCCACTTGCAGGCATGTACTTTTTTTTAGTCCACTTATCCATGGACTAGTAAATACCAGAGCAAATTTTCATACAGTACTAAAAAGATCTAGGAGAAAAAGACGGCCTATTGTTTGTATCAAAGGGGAGAAAACATTGTCTTTAATGAAGAAAATGTTGTGACCCAGCATTTTCTTCATTAAGAAAAACATTTTCTTCCTTAAAAACAATGTTTTTCTCAACATTTATCAATTCATTTTTTTGTGGGCAAGTTCATTTTGATCTTGGACAAGTAGGAAATCAACTTTCATTTTTCCATGTTCAAGTGGAGATAAGTTGTATTTCCACACCCCTGCCCGATCAAATGGAGAAGTTTTGCCACCTGCATACAGTCGTCTCTTAGTTTTATCCTAAGTTGCTGTCCCTGAATGACCAAAATTGTTTTATCAGAATTCTTTTAATCTAATATTCACAATAGTTTTAAACTTTTGCACCCTAACCAATGAATAACAGCACAGACGCGCACCTGCCAGTAATACCCGAAAGGGGAGTTTGGCAGTATATTTAGATAGATAGGTGTTAGATATTATGCAGGATCAGAAATTAGTGTTCTAAGGTAGTGTGCCCGTATTAGTTCCGCAACATTTCCAAAGTAATTAACTTTAAAAGTGTTAACCAAGGTTTCCCCAATGGTTTTCATTAGGAGACCTCTGTCAACATTGTGAAAGTTCATGTGTCCCGAAATGTTGCGGAACTATGACTGTTCCATTACCTTAAGATGCATGCTATTCACAACACTTTCCTGAGGATCAGAAAGCTTTTGTGCACAGTAAAAACTAAGACTAAAGTCAGCCTGCACAGATGTGTAGTCTGATCTAGGAATACACATCCTGTTTTTCTAATAAGGTTTTTGGTGGTAAAAAGGAACCATACTGGCTGTAAAGTCTGAAAATTTTGAGTTTTTTTGTTAAGATAAATATAAATTCACGAGGATACGGGTTAATGGAGCTTTATAGGCGACAGTTGATCTCGGCTCCTGTTTATGGGCATTTTAATGAGTGTTGTGTTGTGCGTCAATAAAATGATGTCGTAAGTTGACTGGAGTGACCCCATAATGTGACCCGCCAATGTGGATATATTTCACGAGGTAAAAGAAACAGATACACCGGGTTGCGAAGGCACGTTGAATTTGCAGCAAGCGGCCATTTTCGCTTGTCGATACCGGCAAAAAAGTAGAAAGTTTTACTATATTTGTTAAGGTTTGTAAATCTGATTAAGTAATAGGTTAATCAATGATTTTATCAGAATACGGTAACAAACATTTCATTAGTCATAAGCCGCGACTGATCGTTTATTTCTTTTGAATTCAGATCCATATGCTTTAGGAATTTTCATCCTGATTTCCGTCATAAGCGACAGATACATTTTGTCAATCTTACAGAAATATGTCGCTTTCGCTGTCTCGATTGCTCAAATAATCTCAATAATTATTTGTTTCATGGCTTGAAACACCTTGTTTGATTTTGGATTGTACACAATTTGTTCATGCACAACACTTTCGTCTTGTTGTGAAATGTTTTTCTGCTTGATGTAACTGGTGTCCTGTCAACTCGGCCTGTGTAAAACTCGGCCTGTGTAAAACTCGGCCTGTCAACTCGGCCTGTATATATAGTGTATATGTAAACGGGTGTACTTATTGAATGATTAATCTATCTATCTATCTACTTGGTACTCCCAGGCAATCAATGCTGATTATTAATGGGAGGGATCACCTACCACCTACGGGTCATTGTTAGTAAAGAATTTGGCTAAAAAGATAAAAGACTAGTGGAAAAGGATAAAAGGATAAAAACAGGACTGAAGATACTACATAAAGGTTGCTGAGTCGAACCTTGAGGAGAATATGTCAAGGTTTGGACTAGACTTTACTTCAAATGGTAGGGAGTTCCACAGGCGGATTGTTCTGGGAAAAAATGAGTTACAATGATATTGGGTGCAGGACTGTGGAATAAGGTAATTTAGGTTACGAGTGGGAGTTAGGTGGCTGTGGTCGACGTAAACTAGGTTATTCTTTATCTTGTAAAAGTATATGAGTGAGGAACGTATACGCCATTGGTGGAGGGACCTCCAATTTAGGGATTGTAGCATACTGGAAACACTGCTTGTAAAGTCATAGTTGTTATAGACATACAGTGCGGCGGCCCTTTGGATTTTTTCTAATTTGAAGGAATGGGTTTTTTGTCAGGGGTGCCAAATAGAAGAGCAGTATTCGAGTTGGGGTCGGACTTATGTTGTATGGGCTTTAGTCTTGACTTGTTGGTTTGATGTGCGGATGTTTCTTCTAATGAACCTAAGGGAGTTATTGGCCTTGACCGTGATGTTGTTTATGTGATTTGACCAGTTTAGATCTTTAGTGATTGTCACCCCTAGGTATTTGGCAGCCTCATTGGATTTAAGTTGGACGTTATGGAGCATATAGGGGAAAATTAAAGGTTTTCTCTTACAAGTTATTCTCGAGACCTCACACTTATGTGGGTTGAACTCCATTGCCCACTCTCGTTCCCATTTTTCCAGTGCTCTAGGATCATTTTGGAGGATATTTGCATCTGAGATAGATTTCACAGTTAGATAGACAATCAAAGTGTTAGGAGGTGCGAAGATGACAGTTGCTGTGTAAAACCTACAACCTTAATATAACTTACACATAAGTTTTCATCTCGAGGGCTCAGCGTGAAACAGTTGTAACTCCCTATGAACATATAGGGAGTTACAACAGTTTCACGCTGAGCCATCGATCTTCTTTTGTACACAGAAAAAAAATAGCCGAAAAAATAAAGCAAATGGTGCATTAAGTATTAAATTACATCTATTTTTATCTCATATTTAAACAAATAAAATGTAATAAAAGTCTTTGAAAATATTTTCATAGTAAGTACATTATTATCAAATAACCCTTTCAAGAACAAGTAAGAATTAATCCACGAAAAAAAGACACAAAGCAGGGATATTTCTGGAATTTTTAAGGATGGGACATTGAAATGGGCCAATGGCCCATCCCCTTTTCATTTACATGTAAAATCTAGGATTTTGATGGGCCATCTGCAAAATTGCTGGGCCATTTGGAAAAAAGGATGGGCCGAAGAATCCTAAATACCTATCCTAGACTAAAATAAGCATTGGATTTGAATAGCTTATATATGGGGCCCATCCAAAACTATCATCAGATTAAGCCTATCACAAATAGTTTGTCCTCAAAATCAGTTCGGCCCATCCCAGAATGATCCCTGCAAAGGCACAAAAACATATTTACATTGAATTATTATACAAACATACAGGCTGAGTTGCGGGACGAGTTATTCACAGGCCGACTTGACTGTGAACCATGTGACTCCTGATCTGAGGAAATTTGCAATTTTCTTACATAACTATTCATAAGGCTTGTAACTACAACTTAAAATAACTGTATTTACCACATTGTGCTTACTGCACTACCAACTGATACTTTAAATTAAAGTTAATTAATTTCAGATTTTCAGACAAGTTTCTGACTTTTAAATGTGTTTGCCAACATTCACTGGATACATGTATGGACAAACATTTTAAAATGGTTGAGACCTCTGCATATTTTCTAATTTACATTCAAGGTTCTGTTTTGTAAACCATAACAATGTCGAAGAGAAAGCCCCAAGTTGAAGAGGAAAAGGACAAACTGACAAGAATTGCTATTGTTAGCAATGACAAGTGTAAACCAAAGAAATGTAGACAGGAATGCAAGAAATCGTGCCCTGTCGTGAGAATGGGTAAACAGTTACAAAAGTTTTCTATCCTAGAATAATTTAACTCTTGTCATGCTGAACCCGGATTATTCCTGCTTTGGCATTAGCTATAGACAAACATCAGCCTGCACATACTACCTGTTTTCCCTGTTTTAATTTTCAAAATGAATACCAACTCACATTTAGTGCATCCAGAGCTTTGAGCACTTTGAATTGTTGCAATTTTGCAAAGATATTTTATTCAGCATCACAAGGGTTAATTGTAGTTGTATCCATTTAATTTTATGCATTCTGATTGGCTGAATGCTTGGTTTTATTACCCAAATGAAAACAATTTTGTGCACACAGCTATTTTTGTAAGCTTACATCCAAAGTAGTCTTATAAAATAGGTCTTGTCATGGATAATTCTTTACAGTGTTGCTTCATGATATTAAAACATAAAATAAGAAGAAAGCATTTGTTGATTTTATTGAGGTATGAACCTGAAAACCTAATCACAGTCATGTTTGATTCCCCTTTGCATATTCATACAATTTGATATGGCTTGTTGTCAGACCTGGGGTAATTGAAAAATGTAATTGTAATTAGATGTAATTGATTACAAATTGTGGAGTAATTGTATGTAATTAGTAATTGACCCTTTTCTCAATTACAAGTAATTGTAATTGTAATTAATTACTAGTGAAATCAACATGTAATTTACAATTACCTTCAATTACATTCCAATTACACCATATTCTATAATGGAAGTCTAATGATACAGTCATATAACAGTGTCTTACTTCAAATTGTTAGGCCCCAAATATGATTTTAAAGACATTTAAGTTCCATTTTAGTTCACAGTCTTCGTTGAAATAACAATGGAGTAAAAAAAAAGAAAGAATTAATCCTTGATCAACATATAAGTTCTTTCAATAAGATAAAGTTGGGGGAGAAATTTTTCTAGCACTAAAGAAGCAGATGCAAATGAACTATGGATGCACTGGATTACATTTACAGAGTATGTGATATGTAAATTTAAATAATTTTAATTGTACACTACATGTGCTATGTGATATCGTTTCTTAAGCCATTGTTTCTCATAGAAATCTTTAAATTAATTTAACAACTCTATCCTTTTTATGCAACATTATTATACCATGAAGTCTCTAATAGTCACTGATTAGCTGTCTTGATACTTTTAAACTTTTAATTTATTAAATACTGTCAGACTACTAATTTAATATTAGCTGTTTTACTAATTCTTATTTGTTTTCTATATACTTTGCAAATGTTTTAATGTCATGTGCTATTTATATATGTATGTATGGTCGGTTCAAAAGCTCATGTGAGCTTGTTATATTGTTATACTGTCTTGCCGACTTGAAATAAAATTTACTTACTTACTTACTTACAATTTTGATCAAAAGTAAACAAAGAGGTATTGGTTGTAAAAATCACACATTCCCTGCCATAATGTGGAAACAATTGGTTTGACAAACATTTCCTAAATGGACAGGTATAGGTGTGAAAATCTTCATTGTCTTTTACTAGGTGGCCATTAACACTTTACAGTTAGCTACACTATCATTAAGGGAATGAAATAACAGTTATCCAGTACAAATTTTCTCACAAATAACAAATCAGGCAGAAGTATTTTAACCCTTTGCTGTTTAATCCCTGCTTTTTACGTGCCTGTGATTTTATGATTGAGAAAACATTGTGAAAAAAGAAGAAATTGCTTCTGACAAGCAATATCTTCTTTTTCCACACTATTTTCTACCCTGCTGAATGGTTATTTTTCAAATTAAATCCACTTTAAATTTTTGTTTGCAAAACCTTTGAATTTGGACAGGTCCAAAATTTTGTAAAACAGGAAAGGGTTAATCAAAACAATAGATATGATGTATATTAACAAACCGGCATACTTGGTGCCTGGTGCCTAAATTTAAACGTGTTTTATCTTGTCACTTAAGGAGTGTCAAACAAGTTTTATTCCTCTGAATTCCAAAACTGGATTGCAAACATGTCCTGAACATTCATGAATTATGAAGTGTAAGACTTTCTTTCAGTGTTGGCTAAATTTCAAAATCAAATTGTTTACTATCCCAGCAAGTGTGATAGCCCTTCATAACAAAAACAAGTTTAGCCCTTAATTGAAATGCTTATGATTTCCAAATCGTCTCTATATAGTTTTTTACAATAAATCTACAATTTGAATGTGACCATAAAGCTGTTAATGTTATATTCTATTTTCTATTGACTGGTTCATCATACCTCAAATGTAATTGGTAATTGTAATTAATTACATTTGAAAAGTAATTGTATTTTAATCAATTACATTGAGATTTTGTTGTAATTATATTTGTAATTGTAATTGAGATATTTCAATGTAATTTGTAATTTAATTAATTACATTGGCATGTAATTGACCCCAGCCCTGCTTGTTGTGTCATACTTCCATGCAACCAAGAGATATTCTCTTCTCCTTTTAAATTAATTTCATATTTTATTCGAGTAAAGAAATATTGAGTCTTTTTTAACCCGAAATGTTTTTAGGTATGTCCATCAGACCATCTGATAAAAGAAAATTTTTGTAAATTGCAATGCAAGTCAAGAATTTGAAGGTACACAGGTTTTGCGAGTCTGTCTCTCTCAAATAAGAAGCCAGGACTCTTGAAACTATCTAGTGTGAGTCTCATCCTCTGGAGATCAACTCCAGAAAAGAAATGAAGACTGTTTAGAGCAGTCTTCATTTTATTCCTGAAATTATTCCCAAAAGGAACATGTTTGTTCAATTACACATGTAGCGTAATCCAGGAAATATTTCAATTTTTACATTTAAACATGGGAATAAATAAAAAGAAATAGTCTAGATCTAAAGCTGGGACCCCAAAACCTTTAACCAGAGGCAGAACCCCTATTAGATTTACTATTGGGAACTTGGACTTTGTTGATTTCATATGAAAACCCTGCAAGCCCCATATGAGCCTGTGTATGAGATTTCCAACAATTTCAAATATCTGCAAAGCAAAGACTCTGACCAGCCTGTGCATCCGCACAGTCTGACTAGAGTCTTCACTATGGGTTTTTTAGATAGATAAGGTCTCAAAGTATCTGTAGACCATCAGGCAACTAAATATTTACAGTATGTGGTTCTCAACGCTACTCAATGTATGCATCTCTTGAACTTTACACATTTTTGGAAATGTCCCAGACAGGCTCATATAATCTTTAAAAATCGTCACTCGGAGCAATATCTGCTTGTTAGTCCCCTACCGGTGTTCACACCGGAGGGGACTATAGGTTTGCCCTCCGTCTGTCCGTCCGTCCGTCCGTCTGTCCGTCCGTCCGTCCGTCCATCTGTCCACTCAAATCTGGATCCCGCGATAACTTAATAACTAAGCAAGCGTTTTAGATGAAAGTTGGTATATGACTAGATGGCAATGTGTAGATTATGCACATCATTTTATTTTTTTTTTCGACTTAAATTGAGGTTGCTATGGTTACAGAAATAGTGAAAATATGGCCAAAAATGGGATCCTGCGATAAGATAATAACTAAGCAAGCTAGTTTGATGAGACTTGGTATATGACTATATGGCGATGTGTAGATTATGCACATCATTTTATTTTTATTTTTAGACTAAAATTGTTGTTGCTATGGTTACGGAAATAGTGAAAATATGGCAAAAAATATTGGATCCTGCGATAAGTTAATAAGTAAGCAAGCTAATTTGATGAGACTTGGTATATGACTAGATGGCAATGTGTAGATTATGCACATCATTTTATCTTTGTTCTTTGACAAAAAGTGTGGTTGCTATGGTAACGGAAATAGTGAAAATATGGCAAAAAATGGATCCTGCAATAACTTAATAACTAAGCAAGCTAACTTGATGAAACCTGTTTTAAAATGTAAAAAAAATTATAAGCCATGTTAGTCAGGGTGGTGATGCAGCAGTATTAATCACCTCCAGTGTCGTCCCTGATAGAATTGGCGTGGGAAAACATTGAGACAAACAAAGCCGGTAGGGGACTTATGTCCATGTCCAACATGGCTCTTGTTTCATTGTGTTTTGTTCTATTGGTGTGCTCACTTTCCAGGCTGTTAAGTGGCAAAGGATCAATTTTTCCTGATAAAATACTTGTTTCCTATGATTTTCCTGTAATCAAATCATTCAAATGCACCTGTTATTTAAATTTTCAGGTAAACTTTGTATTGAGGTGTCACCCACAGACAAAATAGCCTTTATCTCTGAGGACCTTTGTATTGGATGTGGTATATGTTCTAAGGTAAAAACTGTAAAGTGGCTGGTCAAGCAAAAAAGGTCCACCTGAGTAGTGCGTAAAAGTGTCGACCGGACTCAGACTACATAGGATGAATAGTATTGAAATTCAATACTGTTCATCCTGGGCAGTTTGACTTGGGGTGACACCAGGGCCTTCTCTGGACTGAAATTTCTTTTCACCAACACTTTCACCAAAACAAAAAAATGGAGCCAAATTAAGATTTTAGGAGCCAAATTTGGAGCCATTTTTCTTCTAAAAAAATTGTGCTTGATAAAATCTTATGTTCCTTTTATATAGCTCATCATCCAGGGGGATGGGATTTAAATGTCAATTAACATATAATTGGCAGTTAATTTTTGTAAACAATCACAGAAATGTTATGGGTAGCCAAGAGGTTACTAGTTGACACACATGCCTTTTGCCTCAATTAATTGGCAGTCACTTGTGACTCAATATTCTCTCAGCCTATGTCAAAATCAATAATCCCTGATGGGTCAAAATTCAGATTTTTTTTGTCGCCAGTCATTTCGCCAATTTCATTTTTTTATTGCCAAATTCATTTCATTTTTGCATTTGATGATGATGGCGACCCCCAGAGAAGGCCCAGGGTGACACTGAAAGATCAAATATCTTCCACTTTCTGATTTTCTGATTTAATCTGGAATTATCAGTCTACTTCCTGTCTAAGATTTTTTAGAAATTTGTTGGAACTTTACTTGAATCCAATCTCTTTTTACGGAGTTCCCAAATGGTTCTTTTTTGCATGATTTGTCACAAATGCTCTGAAATCACAAAGTGGCAAATGTTAATGTCACAGCAGTTCATAGAGATCTATAAATGATTGAACACTTAAAACAACACAATTATATTTTCAAGATATAAAAGAACAGGATTGCTTTGATTTTAAGGTTGTTATTGTGACAGTTCTGCAACGTTTTGGAATGAATTAGCTTTGACAGTTTTAACCAAGGTTACCTAATGATTTCATTAGGAAAGCTTGGTCAACATAGTGAAAGATCATGAATTCCAACTATAACGTGCCCACTAGCTTAATAGTACGTAAGATGTATCACAAAAAAATGATTTAGTCAGAATACCAGCCAATAGACGTTTAACAGAGTGAAAGTAGGATGTTCAGAAATGATTAAATAAAAACATATAAGTAAAAATGGATAGGTATAGTTATTTCATTATTTCAGAAATGTCCATTTGAAGCTATCAGCATCATTAATTTACCGAGTAATTTGGCAAAGGATACAACCCACAGATATAGTGCCAACAGTTTCAAGCTTCATAGGTAAGAATTATTGATTTTAAATTGGGTAATTTTTACTTTGGTTTATTTTTGCATCTCTGTGGCTGGCAAAGGTATTTGCGAGATCTTATAGCAAAGGTGTAATACTTAATTTTTTATACTATATCGTAACTAAATAAGGTTATAATCTTAATTAGCAAACATAAAACTTTGGAGTGTGAGCTTAGCCTTTTCTGCCTGCATTGTACTTGATAACGAAGGGTAAAACTAAATCAAGACTAGTTTAAATTTTCCAAAAAATAGACACAAAATTAAGCAGGATGAGGGTTAAAATATTACTCGACAAATATTCAGACTGTTTCAAATTTGAAGACGTGGAAAAAAAGTGTTCAAGTTGATGAAATTTATAATATTTTCTCTTGGAAAAAGATTTTTTTTTTAAAAGAAGGATGACGCAAAATTACTAATCAATTTTGTAAAGGTAGCAATTATTTTTTGCTTTGCTTTCTGTTCAGTGACTAAGTTAAATGTTAATCTTAAAGTCGCCATATCAAGGGGTTAGCCCAACTCTAATGTAAGTGCTTATTTATAGGAACTTACAATAGTGTTGCACTGACCCCTTGATATGTAAGACCTACCACAAATTTTCTCTTGTAGATTACCAGTACCTCGACCAGGTGAAGTGTTAGGGTTGGTGGGTACCAACGGTATTGGGAAATCAACAGCATTAAAGATCTTAGCTGGAAAACAGAAGCCAAACTTGGGAAGATATTCTGTGAGTTATAATTAATCTTAGTCAGAGGACTTTAGTCCTGTGTTCAGGATGTAAAAACATTTCATGCGCTTTGTGATGATACCCTGCTTTGTATGTGCACATACGTGCAAAGCGAGGTATCATTTTGAAAGCGCTTTCTATACAGGAAATTAGTCAAGTCAGAAAGAAGGTGAAAGTGCCGAAATCCCCCTGTCCCACTGGCCCTGACTTGATCAAGATTTCAAAGTTGTCAAAATCTCCATGGAACGCAGGGCAGATAGAGGGGGTATTTTGGGTTTTAGATCAAAATATGTAAATAATAATAACACAAACCTTATGTTATTGGTACTCACAACATAGGGTTTTCGTTGAAAAATGAAAGATTTTAAATGTTGTGGAGAAATGCTGTTAGTAGCAGAAAAAAACAAGTTTTGAACATACCAGTCACAGGGGGTAATTCTGGCTCAGAATAACATGTGCAAAAGTATCTCATGTAGCTGAATCTTATATGAGAAATAAAGAATTTTGGTGAGAATTTCTAACAAATCAATGGCTCAGTGCAAAACGGTTGTAACTGCCTATATGAGTATAGGCAGTTACAACTGTGTTGCACTGAGCTCACAATAACCTTTACTAAATTACATTTCCCCTTGAGATTTTTCTCTCAGTTAGCCAATTTCAATGAGATTTCTTGCAGAAAAATGTGAGAATCTCTCAATGTCTTACCCAAAAAAATGACCCCTGCAGTCATAGGTATATTTCTCACATTACTCACCCTTTACCACTCTATCAATGAAAAATACAGGCCTGGAAAAATGTGAAGGAAAGCAAATAGGTTAAAGGAAATATTGTTCCATCTTCTACAGGCTTTAAATCTATACAAAGAAAGATTATAAATCATTTGTTTTCCAAAGTGTTTTTTTTTTTTTTTTCGGTGGAAATTGAAAACAATTGAATATATATACATTATAGTCTTGAATCAACTTAAATAAAGTCCCAAATGTTTTACCTATTTATTTCAGGACCCTCCGGATTGGACAGAGATTTTGACTTATTTCCGAGGCTCAGAACTTCAGAATTTTTTCACCAAGATTCTTGAGGACGACCTGAAAGCCATTATCAAACCTCAGTATGTGGACCAGATTCCTAAAGCTGTTAAGGTGATTAAATGTGTTCTTTTTCATAATGAATTCTTAAACTATAGAGATCAACAAATCTATACATATACTCTAGATGTGGTAGTTTTTGTATCGGCTATATTTCAAACAAACAAAATTTTATTTTTCACGCCGATGTATTAATACTTTAGAGATGTTCTTTATGTCTATATTATACATGGATAATTATTAAGCTCTATTCTTGATTTTGTATGTATTATCTCTCACTAATATAAAGCAAAATTAAAACACTTGCATATAAAACCTAATTCGTGTTAGTTAAATAAAATGCCAATAATAGCCAAGAAAAAGCAAAGCACCCGTTGAAAGTGTTTGTCATTTGCTATTTAAAGCATACTTCAATCCCCGACAGCAGCACTCATCCTTTCAACTTCAACCAGTGGTTTGATAACCATATACCTATGAGGGATAGCAGTTGTAGGCTTAGAAAGGATGTAATGGTAGTACTGGTGTGAAAAACATTTGGAATCCATTGAAAGGTGCCTCAGCTGTCTGATATAATTGAAAGATTGTTAATAGCGCCATAAAATCCCATTCAATCAATTTATCTTAACCTTTGTCATGCTGATTAAACCCTCTTGAAAATAAATGTAAAATCAAAGTGCAAAAAGCACTGAAAGTTACCAAATTGGAGTGAATATTGATTTCGGAAATGCATTGATGTACACCGTTCTGGTTAGCTCGGCTGTTTTGGGAGAAAACCCGAAGTATTGCTATAGCCTTCATGTCGTTGTTGTCAACGTCCTGCGAAAACTTTGACATTTTGTGATATCTCTGGTTCTACTGAAAGCATCTACTTGAAACTTGGCACACATGTTCACCATCAAAAGAGCAATCTTTACTATCAAGGGGGATAGCTCTAGATGCATTTTGAACAAAACATGCCCCTTTTTCGACTTAGATTTTTTCCCACCATCCAGCACTCAACAGCAGAGTGTAGGCACCCGTAGGCGGTGATCTTGTTTAAAATAAAATTCAGGTTGTATGAACTAAGATCAGACTGTGAATGATGTGCCAAAGCAGGAATATTCCAGGTTCAGCATGACAAGGGTTTAGCTTTTAGACTTATTCTGTTACAGGGTTCTGTACAACAACTTCTGGACAAGAAGGATGATATGGACAACCAGAGAGAAATATGTAGACAGTTAGGTAAGACACATTGATTAATCTGATTTTGGCTTTCTCAAGAGTTGTCATAAAAATTATATTTAACCCCTTTTCATGCTGAACTAGGAATATTTCTGGTTGGCTGGAGGTATAGAAAAAGATCAGCCTGCACATATATGCAGTCTGATCTTAGTCTACACCTCCAGATTTTCCTATTTGAACGGGAAAAGTTTCATAATTGTATTTTCAAAATAAATGCATAGTCACAATAGGTGCATCCAGTGCTTTTGGCAATTTAATTTTAGTGCAATTTTGCCAAGGCTTTTTATCCAGCATGACAAGGATTTGCATACATTTTGACAAGAGATTTATTTGTTTTTAAACAGTTTTTCCAATCTTGAAGCTCTTTGAACATTTTATGAAATTTAAGACAAATTTGTTGTCAATTTCGACAGGTCAGTGCAAGACTATTGTAAGTGCCTATATATGATAGGCACTTACAATATTGTTGCACTGATCGCTCAATTTACTCTCCCTTGAAATCTGGATCTTGCTGAATGGTAAGATAGAATTTGTTGATATTTCAGATGAATTCAGCTAAGATTGGTTGCTTGAATGGGTATTGGGTGTAAAATTAAGTAGTGATATCCTCTTAATAGCGATCCTGATAATGGCAACTCACTGCTTTATTGCAACTGGATTTTGGATTTGTCCACAAATAATAGATTTAAAGAACATGACTCATTTCTATTGCAACTTCTGGCTAATAGCAACAAAAAAAGTTCATGAAATTTAATATGAGTTGCTCTTAACAGGAATTCTCTGTATTGAAAATATGATAAACTCAAGGGAATCGAGTAATAGAATAACATATTAGGAGCTGTATCAGTGATGTTGAATTCCCATGCATGACTTGTCTGACACAGGTTATTCAACTTGCGGACAAGTACATTTTGCTAGGCCACTTTTCTGTGGAGAGCCTAATACCATGGCACATCTCTGAAAGTTATTTTTTTTATATCAATGATATTATCCCAGTTTTTATATCAAAGGGTAGAAAATATTGTTTCTAATGAAGAAAATGCCTAGTTCTGGCATTTTCTTCATTAAAAAAGGAATATTTCTAAAAATTCATTTATTCACTTTTTAGCTCCACTGGCTGAAAGCCACTGGGGCTATTGTCATGGCGTTGTGTCCGTCGTGCGTCCGTGTGTCCGTCCGGTCGTAAACTTTTCTTTTAAAATCTTCTCCTCAGAAACTACTGAATGGATTTCAACCAAACTTCACAGGAATGATCCTTGGGTAACCCTCTTTCAAAGTTGTTCAAGAAATTTTAATCCAATGAAAAACATGGATTTAATGGGCGTGGCTAATTTCCAAATATGGTAAAAAGTGATTTTTCTCAGATTCTAATCAATGGATACCAATTAAATTTTACATGCATGATCCTTGGGTGACCCTTTATCAGTCTACAAAAAATCATTGTGATCGAATGGAAAATATGGATTTTATGGGCGGAGGTCATTTCTCTATATGTTATATAGGGGAAACTTTGAAAATCATTTTCTCAGAATGTAACTGATTGCTATCAACCAAATTTCTTTAGAATGATCCTTGAGTGACCCTTTATCAGTCTACAAAAAATCATTGTGATTGGATGAAAAATATACATTTTATGGGCGGAGGTCATTTCTCTATATGTTATATAGTGGAAACTTTGATAATCATTTTCTCAGAATGTAGCGGATGGATATCAACCAAATTTCACTGGAATGATCCTTGAGAGACCTTTTATCGGTGTACCAAAAATTATTATGATCGGATGGAAAATATGCATTTTATGGGCAGAGGTCATTTCTCTATATGTTATATAGTGTAAAATTTGAAAATCTTTTTCTCAGAATCTGATTTTTGGATATCAACTCAATTTCACTGGAATGATCCTTGAGCGACCCTTTATCAGTGTACCAAAAATTATTTTGATTGGATGAAAAATATACATTTTATGGGTGGAGGTCAATTTTCAATATGTTAAATAGTGGAAACTATGAAAAACATATTCTCAGAATGTAACTGATGGATATCAATCAAACATTTTTGGTATGATCTTTGGGTGACCCATTATCATGCAGCCAAAAATTATTTTGATTTGATGAAAAATATGTCTTTTAATAGCAGAGGTCATTTCTCTATCTGTTATATAGTTGAAACTTTGAAAATCATTTTCAACATCAGTAGAACCCCAAATATCTAAAAATCTAGTCAAAACATTTATTTGCTTTACAAGAATTTCAAGCCTGTGGAGCGACTCAAGCCATTCATGGCTTTCTAGTTTGTGGATAAGTTGATTTTGATCCTGGGCAAGTAGAAAACCATATTTTGCTTGACTAAGGTCAAATATAGCAATCTGTATTTCCACACCCCTGTGTATATTTTTACTGCAGATTTACTCCATGTAACAGACAGGAATGTAGAAGATTTATCTGGAGGAGAATTACAGAGATTTGCCTGTGCAATGGTGTGCATACAGAGAGCTGACATGTAAGGGTTCTCTTTCTTTTCTGTACAGTTTAATATCAGATTGTGCAGCATTCACACAAAAAAATAAATAAGTTGACAGATATGTTTTATAGTAAGAAGGCATTCTATATGTGTTGCTGGTCAAGGATATGTTTGATCTGAATATTGTATACAGATTGATAGATTTAAGATTGTATAAAAGAAATCAAATGTGTTCCTTGATGAATATGAGACTAAATGTATAAGGTAAATTTGGATACCCTCTAAATAATTTTATGCCCCCACACCGAAAGATTATGGGTATATTGTTTTACCGTTGTCCTTCTGTCTGTCCATCTGTCGGTCTATCTGCGAAACTTACCCAAAACACTTGCAATGCCAATATTTTCAAGCCTATTCATAATACAAGCCCCATATTTGGCATGATGATAGATCTTAATGATCTGCATCTGCTGGTACCAAAGTCAAGGTCATGTGACAAGGTTAGGGTCTTATAACTCAAAAACTTAAAAAAAACCCCAAACCTATTCATAATACACGCATCATATTTGGCATGATGATAGATCTCAATGATGTGTATCTACTTATACTAAAGTCAAGGTCATGTGACAAGGTCAAGGTCATCTATCAAGTTCAAAATTATTAAAAACTTTCCCTTAAATTTTAAGATGTTCAGTTAATTCAAGCCTATTAAAGATAGCTTTCTCATAGCTTGCATGATGAAAGATCTCAGTGATGTGCATCTGTAGGTGTCAAGGACGTGTTTCAAGGTTTCAGGTCATCTGTTAAGGTCAAAATTTTGAAATAAATGCTGTTATGGGGGTATTTGTGTTTCACCAACATATCTTTTTTTGTTGTTGTTTTTTGTAGCAAAACATAAACTCAACTTTGCTCCATTCTAATATGAGTTAGTGATATGCCATATGTAGGCTATGTATGTATATAGTCAGCCTGAAATTTCTTTGGATTGTGTTTAAAATGTAGTCATTTGATCATATATGATATATAACTAGGCTTTAAAATCAGCCTTTATTCATATTGTAACTTTAACTTTGAATAAGGGAAATAGAAAGAAATGCTTTAAGTCAATTACTCTTAAAACTTTATGATAAAAGGTTTACATGTAATCATCTATTGTCTTTTAGATTCATGTTTGATGAGCCATCTAGTTACCTTGATGTTAAACAGAGACTGAAAGCTGCCGTTGCTATACGTAACTTGATAGCAGTAGACAAGTTTATCATCGTTGTGGAACATGATTTGTCTGTATTGGATTATCTATCAGACTTTATATGCTGTTTGTACGGGGTACCTGGAGCCTATGGTGTTGTAACTATGCCTTTCAGTGTTAGAGAAGGTAGATTGATTATAATGACAGTATTTGTAATTTCTTAATAAAATTTATTTATGTCATTTAGGAATTAGTTAAAAGTTTAACATGCATTATACTGAGAGATCCAATATAAATAGCTGCCCCTGGAAATCAATCCTGGTACTATTTGATGAAGAAACTAATTTGGAACTCTGTAAATGTGCAGTCTTTCATCCACCCACTTGATATTTATTTTACATAATGTTTCTGCAAGATCGTGTGTAAGAAAAGAAATTTAAAAAAAAAAGGAAAAGGCAAAACAGATTTAGGACATTTGACATACTGAGTATCATGCCCAAAATTGAAAATTTATTAAAAAGATATTGAAATAGATTTAAATTTGATCCATCAGACAAATTTCTGTGACAATTGTTACGTGCCAATGTAATAAGAACAAAGAAACCAGCAACAAACTTTACAATTAACAATATTTATTGACAATAATAACAGAATTATTGACAATTTAAAATTAATAACAAAAAACAAATTACAATAACTTGAATGTTAAATCCTAAAGTTTTAATTTTCAGGTCCAAATGAGTCAAGTTCCTAGTCCACAAATAATAAGTCCAATAATATCTGAATGTAAAATTAAATACACTTTTAATCAAACTTTTAAGATAAACGAGAAATCCCCTTTTAGTTTAACACAGTACTACTAAATGAAAATATTAGTCTAAACTAAGTGAACCAAAAATGCTGTATGAATCCCTTTATATCATACCATAGAACAATCTAGAATAGCATAGAACAGTAGAAGATTCTAGAGTTTGAATCACTTTCTAAAAGTCCTTTCTAGAGAGATCTAAAATACTCAATATATATTTTTACCTAATAGTCAAGGGATCGGAAATTTCCCAGGCTCAATCTCAAAATAGACATGGGAAAAAGTATTAGGATTATTTATACATAGCACAATCAAATAAGACAACAACCATTCTAGATACAACAATCATTCTAGATACAACAATCATTCTAGATTCAGACAATTCTCTAAATGATTGAGATTTGTTGATCCTGCACATTCCATGCACATTGGTTTATACTTTTTACACATCTAGGGTCATATTGAAATTAAAAGAAGTGCTTTTGAAGAATCAGTATGTTTTTTCTTTTACTTCAGGTATCAATATATTTTTGGATGGATTTGTGCCAACAGAGAATCTACGATTTAGACAGGAGTCCTTGACCTTTAAAGTGGCTGAATCTGCCATGGAAGAAGAAATCAAGCGAATGTGTAGATATGAGTATCCAAAGATGACCAAAAATCTAGGTAAAGTCTAGAATTTGACATTAACTCTTAACCTGCTGAAATTCAGTGTTTCCTCGAAATATACTGAACAAAACATTCCAGGCATCATGGATCCTTCCTGTATGCAAGTGCATGTTCAATAGACTTCTTTGAGGCAAAGTGATGTCAAACATTGTCTTGAGTAGAGAAGCCATTTAGTTTGCATAGGCTCTTGTTTAATGTTCAAATCAGCTTACATAATTATCATTCCCCCCCCCCCCCCCCCCCCCCTGCCCTCTTTTGAAGAAGAGGGAGTATATTGCTTTGCATTTGTTGGTAGGTAGGTCCATCTGTGTTGTTATTTCTCGTATTATTACAGGAACATTTAAGCTGACTGTAGAACCTGGTCAGTTCACAGACTCTGAGATCTTGGTAATGTTGGGAGAAAATGGGACAGGGAAAACCACATTCATCAAGATGTTGGCTGGTAAACTGACACCAGATTCTGGAGGTATGGACATAGTTTAGTAAATATCATTGCGAATAAAGGGCAATGTTTGCCTTATACAATGCACTCTATGATCACCTGTATCTTTACATAGAGTTGAAAGGTTGTCTTGGACTTTTTACTTTAATCCTGCTGAATTTAAGTTTTGTTTCAAAATGTCAATTTTTGAGACATTTCAACAAATTCGAAATCAATTCAAATGCATGACTGCAAATCTTTGCAAGCTGATCTTGGCCAATATTTTCTGTTAAAGCATGGATGCAATGTGCTGTTCACAGCACAAGAAGAACATAAAAATGGTTAATGTTGACTCATATCAAGCATTTATATTTGCAAAATTAAAGAATTTTTAAATTGTTTAGAAAGTAAAACAGTATCTGTGCATGTGATCAGTGCCTTTAATTTTGTTAGGAAGAAACTACAATTCTTTAATGCTTTTGAGTGGATTATCGAGAAATAAAGGTATATTATGATTTGATAAACAACCATTTGGATGGTCATCTGGAAGCAAACTTTGTTCTAATTGCGTATATTATTATTGGAAGTTACAATTTAGTGTACAGTGCCATCAATAATGTTAAAATCTATTTTGAGGGGTCAGTACAACACTATTGTAAGTGATTATAAATATATAGGCACTTACAATAGTTTTGCACTGACCCCTTGATTTGTTGATTACTTGCCTATAACTAGGTGAGTGTCCTGTACTGAACGTGAGCTACAAACCCCAGAAGATTAGCCCCAAATCCCAGGGCACTGTGAGACAGTTGTTACATGAAAGGATCCGAGATGCCTATATCCACCCACAGTTTGTGGCCGATGTGATGAAACCATTACTGATTGAAAACATCATGGACCAGGAAGTAAGTGCAGTGTAATCCTCTTAATTTGCAATCTCGATCCTAGTAACTTGCTGTTTAATAGCAATTGGAGCCTAAGTGTGACATATCCAACAATTTCATGTGTGCTTGATGGACGGAGTTTGAGGAATGTTGACAACCAAAATTTTTTCCGCTTGTGAATAGAGACTATAGATCTCTAGCAATCTATTGAGTGCCCAGTGAAGACTCTGGTCAGACTGTGCGCATGCAAAGGCTGACCCGAGTCCTAATGTGCGCAAACGTCAAAATTTTTGGAAATGTCACACACAGGCTTTATCTTGTGCAGAAAGACTTGAATCCTGACAATAGCAACTTCTTCATAGGCGTAGCTAGGAGTTTAACATTTCAACAGTTTAGTACACTTAGAACACTCTTGCACTGAACCCTCGATTTATACACACTCAAAAGGCGACCACCAAAGAATATATACATGTATAGGTTAAGGCCTGCCATATGTGGACTGTAACAATAGATGAAAGTCATCTGGCCGCTCCCCTATTTTATGATTTGAGCATTGGTGAATAATCAAAACTTCATAAGTAAGGCTTGAATAAGCTGTAGTTTCTATGTTATGATCATTTATCAACAGTATTTTCTAAAGAGGTTTTATTTCTATTACGCACTTGCGTAATGCATGTAACAGTAGTTATGCCCTTGCACTTACCCAAAACAACCAATTTGTTGAAATAGTGAAATTACAATTAACAGGATTCAATTGCATTTGTAACTCTTATCACAAAAACAGACAGGAAAATGTGAAAAGTTGGTACCACTCTGGTCTGCTTGCCAGGCTGACAAGTCTGGCCATGGAGAAACATTTCTTTTGAAGGTTTTGTTGGGAATCTAGAATGATCACTCATCTTCCTATATCAACAATTGTGTGACAGTAACAAATGTATCAAGAGTGGAAGATTGATGAAATTATTTTAGATCCATCAAAAAACATTTTCCACTTATTAAGTATTAAAATATTTTTTTGCCCCTGCATCCAAAGATCAGGGGCGTTTTGTTTTACCGTTTTCTGTCTTTCTGTGCAGTCTGATCTTGCCCTACTCTTCTTGCAATCAATGCATTGTATTGATTGATTTTGGGTTAAACATAGCCACTGAGGTTGAAATTTTAATGTCCTAAAATGTTTGACTCTGGGTTGATTTATAAAACCTATGATAACTTCAGGTCCAGAATTTATCCGGAGGAGAGTTACAGAGAGTGGCCATGACCTTGTGTCTGGGTAAACCAGCTGATGTCTACCTCATAGATGAACCTTCTGCCTATCTGGACTCTGAACAGCGTCTACATGCAGCCAAGGTCATTAAAAGGTAAATACTGGATGCAACTAGATTATTGGTTCTACAATTGAGCTCAGTTATGGTAGATCGCTTTTGACATTAAAACATATTTCATCTGCAAAATATATTGCAGTGAACTTATAACAAACATCAAACATCCTTAATGGTGTAACTATAGCCGTAGTTCCAACATTTTAGTAGCCTATCCATGGAAAAGAGACTAAATAGCAGAAAATGAAGATCAACTATCATTGAGGTATAAATTCATGATTTGGTTGCTTATTTAAGTTTGATTGACAGATATGATCTCTTATGTCAGGGGTACATTGATGGAAAAAATATCCTCTAATTGTGAGGAGAGGCTTTGTTTGGTGACAATTGGGCACAGAGTGAGGACAGATCAAATTGTGCATAAAAAATATTGTTCCTATATGGAATTGTCAGCCTAAATGGAATGGGCTATAGAATAATTCATGGTACAGTTCTGCAGCTATAATGATTGAGATACTGTTGAAAGTGTTGTTAAAGCCAATTAAAAAATGTCTGTACCCTTGCAGTAAGATAAGGGATTGGTAGGTTTTCTTTAAAGTTTGAGCTAGGTCATAGAAAGTGTTCCAATAAAACACACCAAGAGCATTGAAAATAGATTGGTAATACAACAAATCCTAAGTTGTCACAAATTTTGATATCTTTTCTAGATTCATTCTCCATGCCAAGAAGACAGCATTTGTTGTAGAACACGATTTCATCATGGCTACATATTTAGCTGATAGAGTAGTTGTATTTGAAGGATCTCCTGGTATTGATACAATGGCAAATAGGTGAGTGTAGGTGATCAGGGAGAAATTAAAGATTATGTGCCAAGGCATTTCAAGACCCCAGCTTATCACTCATGGTGATAACAAGTCACTAGTAACTAGTTGTAGCAGGAATTTAAGCTTAACCCTTCCCTAACAATCTCAGTTTGTTCACTCAGTAAAATTTCAAGCATTTCGAGACATAGGTAAGGCATGTCTATACAGGCCAAATCAACGGATAGTGGGAAACAAAATTAAAACAAGATTAATTATTTTTTTAGAAAATCAGAAGGGATCTTCATTGTTCTGCAAGTTACCCATATGCAAAGTTTAATTCTTATCATGCTCAATTGAATTATACCCCCCAAAACTATTTTTGTGGTGTTTATTTTCACATATTTAAGGGGTCAGCTTGTCAGTCAGTTGGTCCATCTGTAGCTTTTTCATGTCCACTAAATTTCTTATCAACTAATTGGCCAATTTCATTCAAGCTGTACAAATGTGATCAGTATCAAGCAGAGATGTGCAAGTTATATTTTGGTTATGATTCATTGATATTTGACAGAGTTATTGCCCTTTGATGGAAAATGGTTTTTTATTGTAGACAAACACTGGTGGGGGATATAAGTCCAATTTGCAACAGATCTAGTTTCATTTTAAAGGACATTTCAAACACACTGGCTAAAGTTTTCCATTTACTATTTAGTAAATATCAGGTGGTGTGGGCTTAGATCAGACTGTATTTCCGCTGGCTGAAATTAGTGTATAATATCTGCCAAAAGTTTATTAATCCTTTCCTGTTTTTCAAAAGTTTGGACCCGTCCAAATTCAAAGGTTTTGCAGACGAAAATTTAAAGTGGATTCAATTTGAAAAATAACCATTCAGTAGGGTAGAAAATAGTGTGGAAAAAGAAGAAATTGCTTGTCAGAAGCAATTTCTTCTTTTTCACAATGTTTTCTCAATCATAAAATCACAGACACATAAAAAGCAGGGATTAAACAGAAAAGGGTTAAATGCAGGAATATTTTGTGAACTGCGTGAGATGAGTTTTAAGATAAAATAGATTTTAATCTGTGAAAGCCACAAGCTCCGGTTTCAATTTGACAAGTGGCCTTGACCTATGGCCTGATGTATGAACAGGGTTTAAGTGTGACATCAATTAAATGGGGTCCAAAGGACTCAAAAATAGGTCTAATAGGGGTTCTGGTTAAAGGTTTGGGAGTCCCTGCTTTAAATTTAGATTATTTCTTTTATTTATTCATATATTTTTCTGTAAACATTGAAATATTCCCTGGACTAAGGTACATAAATTTTTGAAGAGATAGGATCCTTATAAGATCAATGTCTTCAGGAAAGAATTGGTGACCTTCAAACCCTGTAGGAAGTTGAATTGTCGTATGGCAGCTTCAATGAATTTAATATTGTATTAGCTTGGTTGTGTACGAATATGCTTGTTTGTTCATTAATTGATAAATCTTCCTTTCATTTTAGCCCCCAGGGATTGTTAAATGGGATGAATAAGTTTTTGGAGTCACTGGATATCACCTTTAGACGTGACCCAAACAACTTTAGACCAAGAATCAACAAACTCAACTCCGTCAAGGTGGGTAATAAATGAAGGACAGTTGTTTGTTTCATTGTAACATTGATTCAGTGAAAGGAAAAATCTTTATGTTCACTAGGGAGCTGTGAGAGAATAGCTTTGGTAGTTTACTAAGTAAAATAATAATAGATTTTGTATGAAATCAATCAAATGGTTATACTATTTCTAAAATGCAAAAATACGAAGAAATATGCTAGTTTTATGATAAAATTCTCATAAAGGGTGTCATTTTGCACATGATTGCATAGCAACCAGAAAACAAGTTTAGTTCTTTAGTGACACAAAAAAGGGTGAATTTTAAAAAAGCAGGTTTCAATCTTTTCATAGTTTCACCAGGGGGTCAAATTACCAAGTGATGAAGCATCGAAGAAATAGAGAATAACATGTTTGTGTCTAAAAATATCAATGTTATCTGTCCAGGTTGGGAGAATTTATCATGATGGGGCTTTGCCAAGATATGATAATTTCTTGCAACAGAGACCAGATAACATTGATATTTTTAGACAATTACATGTTATTCTATTTTGCATGCAATCATTTTTCAGCTCTTGATTATAATAAACCCTTTAAAACCAAAGAAATTCAGATGAAATTGTATGTTAATTGTTTCTAAAAATAGACTGCCTAATATCATGTTATATTATCAGACAGGTGATATCAGGTCAATACAGTCATCATTGCATGAAAAAAAAAAGTTCTGTATTGCTAATTCAAAATATATTCTAGTACTTTTTACAGTGCTATTCTTTTTCTTTAGAAACCGGCCAGACTGTCTCTGTGCAAAGGTTGCAGGTTAACTTCAAGAATATTTTGACTGCATCGAGATTATGATTTAACATAGCAGTTACTGTGGAAAGCCAAACAAAATGTTCTTAATATTTTACAGGATGTTGATCAGAAAAAGACGGGGAACTTCTTCTTTTTAGAAGACTGAGGCGGCCTAGATGAGGCCAGGAAACCATTTGTCTTCGGGCGCAGCCTGCAATATGAGAGACGAGATAATGTGAAGGTCAAAGATCATACAAATTGTCATCAACTAGAATGTGGAGAAAGTACAAAAATAGTGACAGCACGAAGTCCTTATGGAAGAAACCAAAATTCGAATCTATGGAAACTTAGAAAGAACCAAATCTATTGCCTGTCTGAGAAGGATAATACAGATGATTATGAATTACCACATATCCAAAGGATTAAGATGACAAAAGACAATACTCATCATCCAGACCTAGATTCATTTCTATTTATAGATTTAATGAGAAATCATCTGATTGGGCCAGCAAGAATATGTCAACCAATCAAAATTAAAATTTCTGAATTTAAAATTCAAACTGATTTCAGATGTGTAGCTTATGTTGGAAGACAGAACAATCTGGAAAAATGCTTGGCGGAGAATGTGTATTGCAGGCTGAGACGGGGTTTGCGCAGGGTCGTTGTCGCAGTACCAGGGACATTGAGGGGGACAATAGTCCAGTCATACTCTAGTTCTGTTTCTGTTACTATGACAACTGATTCATTTCCTGGCCTTATATTGTAAATAATGATTTGAGTGATAAGTAATTGCGTTTATTGGTGTAAGATGAAGTTCTTTCCCCGACTATTTTGTTAAACATTTTTTGGAACTTCAATAATGTTTCTCGTTAATTTAAGAATGAAATAGTGTTTCCTTGCTTAGTATTTAAAGTAATCTAGAAATACATGTAATCTCAAACATATCTAAGATTTCTGACTTTCCTAGCTTGTGGAGCTACAAATCATTATAATATTCTTTATGAACCCCAT
Source organism: Fragum whitleyi (assembly GCA_948146395.1). Classification (NCBI taxonomy): domain Eukaryota; kingdom Metazoa; phylum Mollusca; class Bivalvia; order Cardiida; family Cardiidae; genus Fragum; species Fragum whitleyi. Next base: position 39,995,173 of record OX411549.1, read on the forward strand.
CATGTGTGTTAAATATCCTCTGGTCTTTGCAAATTGCTTTATGATTCTCATGAAAAACAATATTAAGTGTTCAAATCTAAAAGTTAAAAAAAAAACCTTGGAGTTAACCATTTTCTTGTTGATAGGATGAATTATAGCTCTTTTTGATGAAAAAATTCTTTGACTTTAATTCTGCATTTGATTCTAACTCTGCCCTTTTTGAGGAAATGTGTTGCTGTATTTTCAATCGATTGAAGTTTTAAAATATGGTATCCTACATAAACCCTCAATGCTGCCGTCATAGCGCAGTTGGTAGCGCGTCGGACTGTCAATTTACTAGAGATCCCAGGTTTGATCCCCGACAGCGACACTCATTCTTTCTGACTATTTGTATCTCGCCAATGGGTTGATAATCATAGACCTATGTGAGATAGCAGCTGGAGGCTAGGAAAGGATGTGATGGTAGTACTGGTAAGAGAAATACCAGGAATTTGTTGTTAGGTGCTCCAGCTTCCGCGCGATATAACTGAAAAATATTGAAAGTGGCGTAAAACTCCACTCAATCAATCAAAATAAACCCTTATTCTGTTTACTTAAAGTTTTCTATCAAATTAAATGCCACTTTTTGGCCATTTAAACCAGTTTTACCCACAATGAGAAAGTAAAAAGTGGCAGTGTAGGCTAATTTTTGGCTATATTGAATGCAAAGGCCTTGTGTTTGACGAAAAATTGTCATGAACAGCACAAGAAAGGTTAAGGTAGTGGACCCGTAATAGTTCCGCAACATTTCGGAACTTGTGATCTTTCACAATGTTGACCAAGGTTTCCTAATGAAAATCATTAGGAAACCTTGGTTAACACTGTTAAAGTTCATTACTTCCAAAACGTCGCGATACTTTTACGGGTCCACTACCTTGAGACATTTAAAAGTAAAATGTTGCCTTATTAATAGGAAAAACAAAAAAATTGCTCCGTGTAAAACCAACTAGAGTATGACTGGATATTGTGACACGAGTTGTTCCCTGGTACATGATGGTACCCGACGACCCTACATAATGAAGAAGAGGCTTGAGGACAAACTAACTGTGATAGGGGAACCAATGTGTACATTCAGTGTTCGTGAGTTAAACTAATGGACCCATAACAGTTCCGCATCGTTTCGGAAGTAATGATAATCAACAGCGTGAACCAAGGTTTCCAAATGATTTCATAAGGAAACCTTTGTTAACATTGTGAAAGATCATGAGTTTCAAAATGTTGCACAACTTTTACAGGTCCACTGCCTTAAAAGACTTTATGATTGGGCTGTATAAAATCATTGCAATTGCTTCTATGATTAGAGGGTTTTATAAGGTTAGATACTAAACCCTCGATTTATATTTCTTAAAAATCAATGGTGCTTATTAGGGTTGTCAAAAAGAAGCTTTGCTAATTACAAATTAATTGTGTGTTTACTATGAATTACGTAAGTGAACAGTACAAGACAGTTATAATTGCTTCTCTATTCAGAGACGGTTACAATAGTTTAGCACTGACCCCCTTGATTCATCCTTCTTTAAAAAAAATCAACAGTGTATGTTAAGGTCAACAAAAAGCATCATTACTCATTTTAAGTCGAATTTGCTATTTTGGACTAATTGATTGTATGCAAATGTGTATTGTACTCACAAGTCACAATACCATATTCTAGTTATACGGGGTAATTTTTATTTTACCAGAAATAATAGTGCTAATAACTGTATAGGGTTAAATCAAATGTACTATATCCATAAATTGATTGCTCAGTGGGAAACAATTATAGGCAGTTACAACTGTTTCACACTGAGCCATCAATATTTGATAAGTCAGACCAAAGGGGTCAAGTAAAACAGAATTTCAAACTAATGGCAAATGCTAACATTTAATGCATACCTTTTCTGCACCAGAAAGTATGATTGAACTGTTATACATGTAATACTCGGAGATAAGTTAAAGACAAATAAAATTTCTTGTGGTTATTTTTCAATGTTGTGAATGTTTAAATGAGTATGACACTTGAAAAAAATTTGAAAGATCTAGGTTGTATTGAAAATGAAAAAAAACAACAACAGAAAACATCAATGAATTGTGCACAAAAACTTTGAAATAATGAAATTAAAATATTTTCCTTTTAAGTATGTTTTATTTTTGCTGCCCAGTATACCGTAAACACAATGATGGATTCTCCTTTATTCATTTCCGTACAACCACACTTTTTGACATCCCTAAAAAAAAAATAGCTTCGGAAAACATAGTGGAAAATGAAGAAATTGCTTTATAAAAGCAATTTCTTCACTCAGAGACTCTCCATTATGCTTTGTTTTTTACCCCAAAGCTAGATTTTCAGGATTTCATCAACTAAAACTGGGTGTTTGTAGCATCCTTCAATTTGGAGCAGACTTTATATTGTCATATGGTAGCAAGTAGTGTGAAATCTCTGCCAGGCCCAAAAAAACAAGTTCTCCAGGCATTTGTATTAAGGTAGTGGACCCATCTTTGTTCCAAGTTCCACAACATTTCGGAAGTAGTATAATCATTTTGAAACCTGGGTTAACATTTTGAAAGATTATTTCTTCTGAAAATCATAAGGAAACTTTGGTTAACATTGTGAAAGATTAACACTTCAAAAATGTTGGCAGAACTATCATGGGTCCACAACCTTAAGCTCAAACATGAGCACCGTAAAGATACTTGCAAATGTCCAGGTGTATGGTCATATTGTAACTTTCTTAATAAAGTTAAAGGATGGATGTTGGCTGCTAATAGAGGCTTAATTGCTAGAAAACTCAGGATACTGGAAAGTCATTAAACCAGAAACATAGTTCGGGTCATTAATGCAAGCCAACTGGTTTAAAAAAAATTAATCTACTTTGCTCCTAACAAAGCAGAGTTAGAACCTTTGGGAAAGATAACTAGGCTTTTTGTTGAAGATACTTGTGTGCTTTTGATTTCCTTGTGTTTTACAACTGGCTATATAGGAGTTTATTGCACTGTGATATTTACCAATGGTAAACAATAAAACCACTCAAAATAACAGAGCATGTTTAGTGTGATCAACGGAATTTTGGCTTCTCTCAGTGCCGTACTAATCCAACGCAATGATCAGTTGCGATCTGTGAAAGTTGAAAGGTTGAAGACAGGATTTTCAATTTGCAGTTATAAGATATTTTTAAACAAGTTTAAAACCTAAACCAGCAATAGAGCTGTTTGTAAGCTGTTAACATTTAATTCAGTTTGCAGCCAGAACACTTTAATTATCCACCCTCACATGTATCCTTTAAACATCAACTATGCATTGCTCCTAGCTGACTATCTAGGTGATATTTCCACCAATCAGTGGATATCGTAAACTTAAGTGGGATAGTAGCTGGTTCCTAGGAAAGGTTGTTATGTATCGGTGCATGCAATACCATGAATCCATTGTTAGGTACTCCAGCCGGGCTATATGACGGAAAAAGCAGATTTTTATAAGTTGTGTTAAACTCCCATACAAAGAAATGGAACCCTGGACTCTCGCAACCCAAATACTTCTCTCAACTACTAGACAATGAACTCTCTCAATCACACAAAATTGGACCATCAGAAAACTGCAACAAGTATCGAACCTCTCCAGCGTCTCAGATGAAAACGTAGGCGGACGTTTAAGAACTGTTTCCCCAGTTTGCATATATACGTACGTGTAAATAAGGACATTATCTTTGAATAATCCCAAACGACTTTGTAAATTCTAAACGCATGACATGTCTACCTGCACAGTCAGGCAAGCAATCCTTTATCTCGGCTGTTTTGTTATAGCTTTGGTGTGTACGTTGCCGATAAGACCATGTTCATGAGCCGCCATCATAGCGCAGTGGTAGCATGTCGGACTTGCATTCAAAGGGTCCCAGGCGGCGGCACCCATCCTTTCCGAATATTTGTCTCTCACTAATGGGTTGATAATCGTAGACCTATGTGGGATAGTAGCTGGAGGCAAGGAAAGGATACAGTAGAAGTACTGGTATGAGAAATGCCAGGAATCCATTGTTAGGTACCCCAGTTGCCCGCGATATGACTGAAATGTTGTAAATAAAAGCGGTGTTAATCTCCATTCAAACGACCTTGGTCATATCTTTGTTGTCATAGAAGAAACCGTGGACATATGTGTTCATCATAACAAGGGTCTTTTCCTGTTTTCGTTTAAAAGAATTTCTTGATGGTTTCTCATTCAATTATCATAACGGCTCCACAGTAGCGATAAACCAGGACTGCATTTAGGAAAACAAAATAGTTGTAACTGCTCGCAAATTTACGTGCAAAGCGTGATAAAATTTGCAAACAGTTTACACAATTTTGTCTTCCTGAGCGCAGGGCTAATTTCCAAGATTTGGAGTGGATATTCGTAAACTGTAATGGAATGTGCAGCTGGAGGCTATGAAAGGATGCTGTTAAACCGGTGAGAGAAATACGAGGAATCCATGGTTAAGTGCTCTTGCGACGGCGACATGGTTCAAAACCTGCGGAAAGCAGTGGTTATCCGCATTCCAAGTTACAAATCATTCTCTCAACTGACAATATTTGTAAATTCCCATTCATTTGAACTTTTTATGCCGCGGCCTTGAATCGCCATGGGCAGACAGAGTTACTGTATTACAGTTAGTAACATCGAAAAAAATAGACAGTTATTACAGAACTTGTAAGCATTTTTTAAGCTCACCTGAGCACGATTGATTGATTGATTGAATGGAGTTTAACGCCGCTTTCAACATTTTTTCAGTTATATCGCGGCGGCTGGAGCACCTAACAATGGTTTCCTGGTATTTCTCTCACCAGTACAACCACTACATCCTTTCCTAGCCTCCAGCTACTATCTCACATAGGTCTACGATTATCAACCCATTGGTGAGAGACAAATAGTCGGAAAGAATGAGCGCCGCCGCCGGGGATCGAACCCGTGACCTCTGGATTGACAGTCCGACGCGCTACCAACTGCGCTATGACGGCAGCCCCACCTGAGCACGAAGTGCTCATGTGAGCTATTGTGATCACCTTTCGCCTTGCGTCCGGTCGTCGTCCGGCGTCCGTCAACAATTTCTTTAAACGACATCTCCTCCTAAACTACTGGGCCAATTAACACCAAATTTAACAAAAATGTTGCTTAGGTGATCCCCTTCCAAAAAAGCTAAAAGAATTGAAATCCATAAAAAAACCTGGTTGCTATGGCAACCAAAGGCGAAATTTTAAGAAAATCTTAAAAATTCTTCTTCTCAGCTAGAAGTCCTACAGACTTAAAATTTGGCATGGATGATCAGTTCATAGACCTGAATTAAAATAGCTAAAATCATATCTGTTTGGCCACCAGGTGCGGAGCACCAGGGGGGAGGGGGTAGTACTTTGGGTAAATTTTGTAATCTTTAACCTTCTTTTTCTTCGGAACCAGGAGCCCTACAGACTTGAAAATTTGCATGGACGATCAGCTTATGAACCTTAATAAAAATAGTTAAATCATTACTGTTGGGCCATCAGGCGCAGAGCATTTGGGGAGGGGGTAGTGCTTTGTTAAAAATTTTGAAATCTTTAACTGTCTTCTTCTGATGAACCAGAATTCCTACAACCTTTACATTTGACATGAATAATCAGCTCATAGACCCTATCTGAAATAGCTAAAATCATGAATGTTTGGCCACCAGGTGCGGAGCACCAGGGGGTGGGAGGGTAACTTTTCAGAGCAATTCATAAATCTTTAACCTTCATCTTCTGATAAACAATGTGCCCTACAGACTTGAAAAATGGTAAGGATGATCAGCATATGGACCATCATTAGAATAGCTAAAATCATAACTGTTGGGCCACCAGGTGCGGAGCCACCGGGGGGGGGGGGGAAGGGGTAGTACTATGTTAAATATTTTTAAATCCATAAGCTTCTTCTTCTGATGAACCAGAATCCCTACAACATTTATATTTGACACGGATGATCAGCTCATAGAACCTATTTTTACATAGCTACAGTTTGTTACATCATAAAATTGACATTCATCTCAATCAAAACCAATCTAAATCGCTCACTCAGCGCTCCATTCATTCATTCCAATCACTCACTCAAACCATTCAAAAACGATCAAACCCATTGAAAAATATAGAATCATCAACTTCATTCAAAATGCATTTTGATAGAGAAAAATCGCGATTTCACTGACATAATTCAAAATTCTAAGCTCTCATTAGTTCTTGAAGAAATAGGAAGCTATGTATAAAACTTTTATTGCATTTTTTTATTAAAGGGGGGTAATCAATATCGAAAATTTTGTTCATCCTGAACAAAATTTGCCATATAGGATTACCTCCCTTTAAATTCACTCAAAACTCGCTCCACACACTCATTCAATTTCATTCCCAAATCACTCCCAAATCATTCATCTTGTCAATTTCACGATGTTGTTAACTGTATAACCATGAATGTTTGGCTACCACGTGAAGAGCACTGGGGAGAGGGTAGTATTTCGGGTCAATTTTTAAATTTTAAACCTTCTTCTAATGATGAAGTAGGAACCTTACAGGCTCTTAATTTGGCATGAGTCATCAGCTCATATACGTCAATCAAAATAGATATAGTCGTGATTGTTTTGTGACTAGGGGCAGAGACCCAAGGGGAGGGGGTAGTGCTTTGTGGTAAATTTGACAATTATTGTTAAAAATTCTACTGAACCAGAATTCCTACAGCTTTTTTATTTGATATAGAATAATAAGATCATAGAACTTAATTTAAACAGCTATTATGACTGTTGGGCCACCAAGTGCGGAGCAACGGGCGGGGGGGGGGGTAGTACTTCAGGTCAATACAGCTTGTTGTTCTGTATAAAGCACCAAAATATGCCTTCTTCAAGTTTTTTAGAATTGTTAAAAGAAGAACTTGTTTCTCATGTAGATATAACAAAACCTTTATTTATCATGGGAGATTTCAATCTTGATATCAAAGATAAGCATAAAAATGTCATACTAAAGTTATCCCAGATATTCTCTTGTAAAATGATCATGCAAAAAACCAACGACTGATAACAATTCCTTTTTGGATCTTGTATTTTCAAACAGAAATAGTAAAACTGGGACTGTGGAATCTTACTGGTCTGACCATAAGATTATTTTCCTTTACACATAAATTTGTTACAGTAAGTATCCCTTAGGTGCTTTGACTCCGGTGAGCGGACCAGGGCCAAAGGCCCTCTAGTTTATCAAGGGTGGTAATCCAGTAGCGCTAATTTTGTGTGCTGAAACCTAACATCAAGCTGTGCTTACTACCCTTGTCGACCATCACCTTCAGCTAGCTTCATCGTGAAATTGGCATTCATCTCAATCAAAACCATTCTAAATCGCTCACTCAGCGCTCCATTCTTTCATTCCAATCACTTACTCAAACCATTCAAAAACGCTCAAAATTATTAAAATTATTTCATGCATATTTTATTACAGGGGGGTATATCATATCGCTAATTTTGTTCATCCTGAACAAAATTTGCGATATTGAATTACCTCCCATTAACTTCACTCAAAATCGCTTCACACACTCTTTCCATTTCATTCCAACATCATTCGCCTTGTCAATTTCACGATGTCGAAAACTGTATTTTTTTTATTTTATTTTATTTTATTATTATTATTTTTTTTTGGCCTAAGTCGTTTGTGACATTCATGTTGTAAAAGACCATCTGTAATCTTTTAAATACTTGTAGTGAAGTATGTCGAAAGAGATCAGCGTATTTTTCGACGTACTGCGATTGCGATTTTCCAAATTTCGACGTTTGATCCCCTATTGTAGAAATTTCGTACGGTGAAACGTCACGTAAAGATGCGAGCATTTAAAACGGAAGCAGGGAAAAGAAACATCAAATTTCAGACAAATTTCATCGGTCCAATTTTTTGAAAATTGAGTTAAATGCTTTTTTTAGCTATTGTGATCTATCAATGTCCGGCGTCCGTCTGTCCGTCACGGCGTTCTTTTAACTACATCTCCTCCTAAACTTATGAGTCAAAATCAATCAAACTTGGCTGAAATATTCCTTGGGTGGTCCCTTGTAAAAATTGCTAAAATGGAAAGGATCCGTGCCATATCACGGGAAAAAGAGTCTTAATGAAATTTTCTGGTTTACACTCTAGAAGCCACAAATATGTCAATCGTCATGAAACTTTGTTAGAATGTTTGTTAGGTCATGGGGATGAACTCTATTGAAAATGGGAAGGATCAGTGCCATAGCACAGGAAAAGGGGCCTTAATGACAATTTTGTCAACAATTACTTCAAACGACACCTCCTCCTAAACTTACGAGTCAAAATCAACCAAACTAGGCAGAAATATTCCTTTGGCGGTCCCTTGTAAAATTTTTTAAAATGGAATGGATCTGTGCCATATCACGAGAAAAGGGGCCTTAGTGACAATTTTCTTGTTTACACTCTAGAAGCCACAAATACAGTCCAATCTTCATGAAACTTTGTCAGAATGTTTGCAAGGTCATAAGGATGAATCCTATGGAAAATGGAAAGGATTAGTGCCTTATCATGGGAAAAGGGACCTTAATGACAATTTTCTCGTTTATACTCTAGTGGCCACAAATATGGTCCAATCTTGGTCAGGATGTTTGTCAGGTCTCAAGGATGAACCATATTGAAAATTGAAAGGATTTGTGCCATATCACGGGAAAAGGGGCCTTAATGACAATTTTTTGTTTACACTCTAGAAGCCACAAATATGGTCCAATCATCATGAAACTTCGTCAGAATGTTTGTTAGGTTATGATGATGAACCCTTTTGAAAATGGGGAGAATCCGTGTCATATCATGGGAAAAGGGCCTTAATGCAAATTTTATTGTAAGAGCTCCAGACGCCACAAATATGGTCCAATCTTCATGAAACTTGGTTAAAATGTTTGCCATACAAATATGATCCAATTTTCATGAAACTTCGTCAAAATGTTTGCCGGGTCACAAGAATGAACTCTCTTGAAATTTGGAAGGTTCGTGCCATATGAGCGATTTAGGGCCCTCGGGGTCCTCTTGTTTGTTTTTTTTTATTTTTTATTTTTTTATTTTTTTTTTTTTTTTTGTTTTTTATTTTGAAAATTTAACTTTTATTCAATCACATGTTTCTATCTTTGAATATAAGTTTTTCCGGAGATTAAATACCAATGTTCACGGTGTTTTTTTTTTTTCGTCATTTTGTTGTTTTCCGTTGAATTGAATCGTCTTAAGTACGATCATTGTAAGCGTTTTAGAAGGTGTATGGTCATTTGTGAAAACCGCACGGAATCGTCATTTTAGCGACGTGATGGTAACGTTTATTCTGGTTCGTGGTTTTGGAATAATGAAACATTGGCTGGCCCCTCAGACTGTCCATTGACCCTGGGAAAATAAACAAATGTGGAAGTTCTGCCATTGCTACCATTTATTAGATGTTGTAAATCAAGTACATGCTGGGCAGTTTGATATTTTAAAGGTACACCTTTAGTGGTGGATTTTTGGGAATTTCTTCGAATTCAGGGCATTAATGTAGGACTGTACTGACAGTGAAAGAAAATCAATTAGCATTTTTGTAAAGACATTCATGTACGAGGGACGATCCAGAAGTTCGTAAAATGGACTAATAACTTTCGCATTTCTGGCCTGTTCAGTATATAATTTGGTGAATGTGCAATTTAGTAACTGCGGAGTTTATGAATAGTATTATTTTTGCAGAATTATCTTTAGCGGCCTACGAATGCGTTACCATAGTAACACATGTATGCTTAGGCGGGGGAGCGTGAAAAAATATTGAAAATCTGTTAAATAAATCCAGTTTTCTGTAAGTTTTCTGAAACTGTAGTTGAAAATCATTGGCTAGATTGAATAAGACGTTAATAGAAAATTATTGGTTATATTTTAAATCTTGTTAGGAGACTTTTACGGACACAGAATATTATAATAACACAGACAATTCCAGAAAAAATTACAAGACGTCAAAACCAAAATATGGATGTCGTTAATTTTTCGAGTTTTTTTTTTTTTTTTTTTTTTTTTTTATCTATGTTATTCACCAACCCAAACATTTCAGATGTTTTAGAAAAATGACAAAAAATGTGCAGAAGGGAATTTTTCGTAAAGCTATTCTGGATATTAAAAGAGGGCCAGGCTTCGTAGAAGGATTTAGAGTGGTGCAAGTGAGTTTGAACGAACGAACTAATCTCAAACGATTCTCATTATTTTCCAAAATAAAGGCCCTGTATCTGGATCTCAACTTTACTAGAAATACCATGCATATAGAAATTGGAAACTAATTAGGTTCCAAATGTTATTTGGATAATTTCTGTAAGTTGGTTTATCAGGCACAGAAAGGAATAAGATTAAGCAGAGGCTATGTAGAAGAGTGTTACTAATGACGTCGCATTTGACGTTCTTGCTCCCCCGCCTACGTGCAGAGTCTCTGTCTTGATTTATGCCCTTTACAGCCGCTATTGAATGTAAGCATTTAAAAATTTTCATGTTTATCACACAGATGATGTATTAAAAGACTGTGTAATTTTTATTTTGATATTTAGCTTTTCTGTAGATTTATAACCTCATTATACGAACTTTTGGATCAACCCTCGTATGCTTTCAACAAATTGTAACTACAGCTTATCAAGCCGGTGTTCGGTAATGTGTGTTGTCCAAGAATGAATTACCTCGGTAAAATGGAAGAAAATGTCTTATTTTGAAAACTACTTTCAAGTCATACAAGATGGGTTCCTTTTAACCCACAAGAGAGCAGAAAGAGTTAGTTATGAGAAATTGTGATTGCCAAAAAGTGGGATGTGGGTTGTCTGGCTATTAACGGATAACAAGTCAGATTTATGACATTTGTCCCAGTGCTCAATTCGCCTATCTACGGTCTCCAGTGCATTTCTTAAAAGGGAGCAATATTCTTGGCATGGTACTTAGCATAGGCCTACAAGTTACAAAATGAAATTGTTTAGATGATTATAGATACTGGCAGAACATAGAATGCTTACAACACCAAGGAAGCTTCTTCAAACATATTAATGACATACTAGGAAAATACAGCTTGCCAGACCACCAACTACGTAAAGAATCTCTTCCGAAAAAGGATATATGGAAAAACAATGGCAGAAGTATGGATCAACTCACTTAGAAAAGACCTGGAAACAAATAGTAGCCTAGCATGCTGCAATATTAAGCTCCTCAACATTGGAAAAACTCACCCGGTATGAGACTCAATAGAAGCATGCGCTGCAGATGTGAAAAGGGGAATTATAAAGGCAAGGATGCTTACTGGATCCTATATTCTGCATGGTAGACAACTCCAAGATGAGGATAAGCCCAAATGCACCCTGTGCAAAACAGATCATGAAACCACCGCTCATGTCCTCCTGAGATGTCCGTGTCTGAGTGCAGTCAGATCTGAAATTATCTCAGAAATAAAAACTCATCTCGATGAATCCATGGGTAAAATTTTCTGGAGTAATAACATCAAAAACAGAGAAGATCTTCTTAAACTCATTTTCGACAGCTCACACTTCCTTGAAAATTACTTTATGAAAATTGAATGTTACCAAAAAACTAGAAATGCTAACTAGGAAGCTCTGCTCGATAGTTCATACTTATAGGATCATACCACTGCTAGTGCATAAAAAGTTCAGGTATGGATACATGTATACATGTGCGTGTATGTGTGTGTGTATATATATGTGTATATGTGCACATGTATATATGCAAATATATGTATGCATGTTTTACTTAAATCTTAACTCAACCACCCTTAAGGGAAAGTATTTGAATGTTCCTTTTTTCTTTTTTTTTCCTTTTTTCATCATATTTTTATATCTTTATACGGGAAAAGTAACGCTGAGCGCCCGCAGGGCGCTTTGCGGCTTTTCCCGCTTCTAGATAACGCGTGTAAAACATTTAAATAATCAAAATCAAAGTGAAATACATATACCATCAAAGTTAAATTTTGTGTCGTAATGGCGGCCTACATGGAAGATGATGATCTCGCGAGATTTCGCCATTTTGTTTTATTATTTATTTTTATTTATCTCCTTTTTTCTTCGATTTTATTTCTGTCGATCATTATCAAAATTAAGATTGTAGTGAACGTAAAATTAGGATAGAAATAAGCCTTGCATGTAGAAAGTTGCACTTTTTTGCTTAGGATCTCGTCTGGATGACGTTTTCTTTTTACCCTCCGCAAATGACGTCATTCTACACTTTGGGGAAATAAGACGTTACTTTTTCCCGCTAAAACAACGTCATTGTTGTTGCGTTTTAATGTCGGGGTAAAAAGCGGGATAAGACTTGAAAGAGATTAAATCATGCTATAGCAATATTCCAAGTTAAGACTTGAAAAGGATGAAATCTACAACAAAATTCGCAGTTTGATTTAAAAAATTGAAATACAGCTATCTTAGCTAAAGCTTTGTCGGCTAACATCTTATCGGAATCGCATTCTTTAGGATTTAGAACTGACGCAGTTTCTTTAATACAGGCGCCCATATTCAAAGTACCCCACTCGTACATTTTTTACGAAGAAAAAACAATAAGAATTGTATTGAGTATCTTTCACTCATATTATGTGAATTTCTTCCGATGTTAGTACTTATGTAAATGACTGTGTGACTGAGGAAATCAATCTAGAAATAAATGAGAAAAAATCAAGTAGCCACCGATTTGATAAATAGCCTATTTCGGGTATTCTGAAAATTAGTTATCATGTGCATGTTTTGCACAGCACCCGGGAATGTTTATTTCACATTATAACTGCACTTATTTTTTCCAGTGACAATATCTTCGGAGTAGAAAAAGATCAACAAGGGTTCTATTTTCTTTGTTTTGTTCGCATATGACTTAAAATGATAAAAAAAGGCCTTAAACCCCCTTCAAGCGAAAAAAAAAAAAAAAAAAAAAAGAAAAAGAATGAGCAGCTGGAACAGACAGACAAATAATGTTGAATTTGATACATCATTCATACGTGTCGATACAGCAAAAGGTTTGGGTGCAGGAGCTTTATTGTTAAATTCGGTAGCTTAAGTTGAGTAAACTAGAGCTTGTCACTGAATGTGACTTAATACCCCCGCAAGTGCTTTCAGAGAATGAGATACTTTGACAGAAGAAGCAAAAAATGCTTCAAATATAAAGATAACTCTTGGATTTGAGACCTCTAAATTGTGTCTTGCAAAACTGATGTGTGATAAATGTTTTCAAGCTATTGAAGGAAAACTGAAGGAGGAGTTTGGGAAACAAAATTACAAGTATATGTGTTCAAAAAGAAAAATTGTCTTAAGTTCAAGGGGAGATAACACATGAACCTGGGGGAGTTGACACTTGAAATTCGTGTCTTGCAAAACTTCAACATGTGATAATTGTTTGTATAATGTTTCATAACTATTGAATGAAAACTGAAGGAGGAGTTTGCGTCACAAAATGATAAGTACATTGTAACAAATAGAAAAAAAATGTCTTAAGATCAAGGGGACATTATTCATGAACCTGGTGGAGTTGACACTTGAAATTTGTGTCTTGCAAAACTTCAACTTGTGATCAATATTTGCATAATGTTTCATTACAATTGAATGAAAATTGAAGGAGGAGTTTGTGACACAAAATGATAAGTACATGGTAACAAATAGAAAAAAATGTCTAAGTTCAAGGGGAAATAATTCATGAACCAGGGGGAATTGAGACTTGCAATTTGCGTCTTGCAAAACTTCAACTTGTGATGGATGTTTGTATAATATTTCATAACTTTTGAATGAAAATTGAAGGAGGAGTTTGCGACACAAAATTATAAGTAAATGGTAACAAATAGAAAAAATGTCTTAAGTTCAAGGGGAGATAATTAGTGAACCTGGGAGAGTTGACACTTGAAATTTGCGTCTTGCAAAACTTCATTATGTGATGTATGTTTGTATAATATTTCATAACTATTGAATGAAAATTGAAGTAGGAGTTTGCGCCACAAAATGATAAGTACATGGTAACAAATAGGAAAAAATGTCTAAGTTCAAGGGAAGATAATTCATGAACCAGGGGAAGTTGGGACCTGAAAATTGCGTCTTGCAAAACTTCAACATGTGATGAATGTTTCTATAAAGTTTCAAGGCTTTTGAAGGAAAACTGAAGGAGGAGTTCGCGACACAAATTTACTACTATTTGTGTCCACAGACGGACGGACAGACGGACAGACGGACAGACGCACGGACGGACGGACAGACAGACAGGCTGATTCCAGTATACCCCCGAAAAACATTCGTTTTGCGGGGGTATAATGAGTAAATCAAGAATGATTCTTTCTTATAATTACTTTTCCCGTCTATAGGTTAAACCTATCATTATATTAACATACTCTTAACATTGCTGTATATATGATTGTATTTAGTGTTTTGCATGTAGTTTTATCTTTTTAAACAGAATTCAACGAATATCCGTACGGATAGTAGCCTTGTGACCTGTGATTTCGACCCCTTACTCTGATGAAGCGGAGGACAGTATACAGAGGAAGAAGATAATATTATTTATTCAAGTAATGAATTATCTTTACATAATAGTCTTAGATTAAAAAAGCAAATTTTAGCCAACAAAAGAACAGAAACCCAAAAAGTTGTTGAAATGATTTGGTAAGATGTATACCGAAACGTACTGGTGTTATACCATAGAATTTATACTGGTTCCAAACCTCAATTTTAGTACAATAACGCGGGTTCAAGCAGTCATGTGGATATTTACTTCCGGTTTGTGATACAGTCGCAAAATGGGACAACTTTCCGAGGTTTTCGTCGTTTTTTTTTTTTTTTTTTTTTTTGTTACAAAGGAAAAACTATCTCTATATAGGCAGTAACAACTGTTTCGCACTGAGCCACCCATCGAAATGGCACTTATTTGTATGCTATAAAGGCTCACCTTAGATGCTCAGGGCTCGTGTTTGACCCTTAAAACAGGGTTTTGACACTCAAAAATCTGAAAATATCCTATAGGGGACTTCGGCACAGGTAGTGATGACGTCATCAAAATATGAGTGGTTGGCGTTTCCAACCATTTTTACATACACAAAGAGCAAAAAATCCAATTTTCAAGTAGTAAAATTATACATTTGTAATGATTTATTCCAAGTGATGAAGGTGTCAAAATGTAGATAAATCACCCCTCCTTTTGGTTATGCAGTTGCCATCATGTGACAATGTCTTTGAAACGAATAATTTGTGTCGAAATGTAACCACCCGGAGAGTCATACGAATCCAAATGATTCGTAGTTGAGCAACCAAAGTATCGGAAATGGGACACGAATAAAGCTGTATTTATGGCATTTTGGGCCACACAGCAATGAAATATGTTAGTTTGAATTTCAATTCTGATATTTTTTTTTTTTTATCTTTGTTACGATATTCATCCCGTCTCAGAGCATCCAAACATAGATTTAAGTTTTGTATTTATCCTTAATGGTCTTAACAACATAAATCCAGTCATTTTAACCTAGGAATATTGAGAATCGTCCAAAGCTATCTAAATATTAAATCCAAATTGATAAAAATGAAAACACACACACGTTTAAAAATTAAGGTCATGTAAGATAATAAGCGAACGTTGCAAATCCAAGATATTCGGGTGAAACGGCTTTTCGAACACATACTGTTAGGTACAAAAACCCTAACAGAGAGTTTACATTATGCGACATGAAAAACATTATCGGCACTCATCACACAAACATGTGTCATACAGATTGTCATTCCTAACCCAATGATCTATACTACACGGCGAATCTCTCTGATCTGACCATAACCGGATGCGCCAATCAATATTGTCAATGTCATAAAACGGTAGCCGCTTATCCAACACACGTGCACGGGTCATTAAGATCTCCCTTACTTACGCAACATTTTATACCACATTCCTAATTTTCTTTGATCTGCATCAATCAAGCCATGTCATTTGCCACTGATTGGTTGCTTTCAGTATGACACAACTAGTCTTTGAGCCCAATGTGTGAAAGCTTGGTTTACACATCAAATATTATGCTTAATCAGACATGGAAATAACATGCTGTCATATAAAAAGTCAAAATATTCCACATGCTTCAAAACATTGCAACTATAGAATTGCAACATTTGACTGATTACAATCCTCCGAAGGCCATCTCGTTGATATTATAGAACCATTACAGTCACTCAAACACATACTTTTTGTAATCTTTGAAATAATTAGCAGAAGTGTAGAATTTCAACCAATCAAATTATTGACGGATCCTGAGGGGGATTGCACTGAGGGGTCGAAGATGTGTCATTAAATTATCAAAGAGAAATTCAATTTAAACTGGGCACTTATAGGAAAAGGCACAATCTATATTTTAAGTTCCAAACCTCTTTACAGAAATCCTGTATCCACCACTGCAAATGATAAAAATGTTCGTTCGTTCGTTCGTTCATTCATTCATTCATTCATTCATTCATTCATTCATTCATTCATCCCTCCCTCTGTCCATCCGTCCAACCATTCCTCCATCCGTCCGTCCATACATCCATCCGTCCTTCCGTCCATCCATACATCCGTCCGTCGCCGCCGTCATTGCGCAGTTGGTAACGCGTCGGACTGTCAATTTAGAGGTCCCGGGTTCGATCCCCGACGGCGGCACTCATACTTTCCGACTATTTGTCTCTCACCAATGGGTTGATAAATCGTAGACCTATGCGTGATAGGAGCTTGAGGCTAGGAAAGAATGTGATGGTTGTACTAGTGAGAGAAATACCAGGAATCCATTGTTAGGTGCTCCAGCCGCCGGGATATAAATTGACTGAAATAATGTTGAAAGCGGGGTTAAACTCAATGCAATCAATCAATCAATCTACCGTCCTTCCATACATCAATCCATCCGTCCTTCTATCCGTCCATCCATCCATCTGTCCGTCCATCCGTCCTACTTCCGTCCATCCGTTTGTTTGTAATTTCGTTCGTTAGTTTGTTCGTCCGTCCGTCTGTTTGTCCGTCTGTCCGTCTTACTAGCCGACTTTGAATTCATACGTCAGTCGGTCATGGAACATTCTTAGTACCATAAAAAAATCTTCAGTTTGAACACTTTGTATTTAAACAGGTCAATTAGCCCAAATCGAATACCTTTTCACTGTTTTCAACAAGGTGAAAGGGTTTGTCTAATAAATAATCGATAATGACACCACTTGTCATTCAAGAATCAATATTCCCTAATCAGGAAATGTCATTAGGCATCTAAGGAAAATTGTAACATGCCGAAATATTTTGTTATAGTGTTACAGATATTGTTTGGATATATAATGGTTATATTTTGAGTGATTGGAAAAGACTATCAATGCCGATTTACCGAACCATTTTGTTCGCATAAACAAACAAAACATAAACCTTTTTTTATATAATAATAAGATATTAAAGAAAAAAAAATAATCAGGATTTAATAAAATCAAGATAAATCAGCGGTAAAAATGATAAATGTTTGCAAAAAATCAACCAAATCGATGTTATTCCTTTTTGATAGTGGTGTTTTCAAAGCATGGTTATTAATTCTAAATTCGTGTTATTTTCTTTATAAACATGTTTTCTAAAAAGTTCGAATGATTTACTTTTCAAAAATGTATTGTTTTGATACCTTTTTCCTCAAGTAAAGCGAAAAAAGTGATTTAGATTGGGCAATATTTACATAAATTAAATAGAGCGAGGCGATTCAACGCCAACCATTTTTATTGGCTAGTGGGCTATGACGTCATACCGAAGTTCCCTATTATGATCCTTCAAATTACATATCTGTGATGGGAGTCATATTTACGCTTTGAACTTTAAGAATAGGGCCTTAATACTTGTGCAAATCATAAGTATATATTGGATTTAATTGTCTCTTCAATATCTAGGAGATTGTATCAAAATGGGTTACGTACCATGGCTCTTCATATTTTCACTGTACAAAGTAGTCAATTATGAATGAGCTTCAAATAAAAAACAAATCAAATACAAAAAGATTATGAATTACAAGCCTGTTCCTTGATCCACCAGTCTTCAAATTTTTAAAGGTCTTGCTAGAAAAATATTAGCTGAAAATGCTTCTGGATGTTGACCACCGTCATGAGCACCAAATTGAGTCAGGACTTAATATTTCCACAGCAGTTGACAAACTCTTTCTTGAAAGAATTTATTAAGGTCCAAACATTTGATTTTCGTATTAGTTAACATTCCTTGGTGTCTATGTACCATGTATTGGTCAAAGTTGCAATGTCTTTATGATTTAAAAACAAGTTATTTGGTAGGGGGATGGCTTAATGATGGAACATGAATACTACGGAGTTGGAGTATAAATGAACTTTCGGGTTCGACACTCACTTTTGTGGTTAACTGTAAAGTCTTAGGAGTCCAGTGGACTTGTCTTGTGAAATCAAGGAGCCCAAGGTAAAAGTAAGGAGTCATAGAGGAATCTAAATTTTCACACTGGGCAGGGGAGAACATTGTGGTACACTGACCACTTCCTAACTAATTACAAGATGGTTTTCTCTCAAAATTACTAGTTGAAGTTAGCAAATGTCATCTGGAAATTCTTTTATACAGAACAGATCTAAAATTTTATTTGAAACGGGTTGTAAAGGAAACTGCCCAGCTTATTTCGATGGCTGAGAGTGAAACAGTTGTAACTGCCTATAAACATATAGGCCTTTACAACTGGTTAGCGATGAGCCATTTTGTTTGTTGAAATATTCTCACTGGGTTTTAACGCTAGATGTGGCACCAAATATGATTTTATCAAGTACGATTCACAAAATATTAATCTAGATTGTGACGACTATATAATCGACAATCCACCATGCCGGGCCTCTATCGATATTTCATGCAATAGCCACGGGCTTAAATTAATTGAACTATGTAAAAGTAGTACACTGCGTATAGTTAACGGTAGAGTTGGGCAATCAAATAAATACACGTATTTTTCACATAACGGGTCATCCGTTATTGATTACTTGCTCACTCACGAGCAGAATTTTTCTAAGCTAGTGAATTTTAAAGTTGGTTCTTTCAACGAATTTAGCGATCACGCACCGCTACATTTTACTATTAACTGCCAGAAATTTCAAAAATTTGTTAATTACAAAGGTGATATTTCTTATAAATGGAATGAAAATTTTAAAGATGAATTTCGCGCAAAAATCATTGCAAATTTGCCGACATTTAATGCCATTGTAAACAAATTAAGCGATGCAAAAAAAGGATCGATAGACCTAGCGGTCGATGAATTTACAGAGACATTGCGAAATATTTCAGACCCTTTATTTGCCAAAACTTATAGTAGTATAAGAAAACCAATTTTCGAAACAAACACAACTATAAAAAATGCAGAATGGTTCGATAGGGAATGTGCTTCGGCAAGAGCTCTATACTCAGACGCATTACAAAAATTCAATTTAACAAAAAGTTGTGAAGATAGAGTAAACTTATGTTCTTGTAAGAAAACTTACAAAGATCTTATACAGAAGAAAAAACGATCGTTTTATAAATTGAAAATGAGTGAAATAGAATCTTTGAAGTAAAAGCAACCAAAAGACTTTTGGAAGTATTTTAAAACAAATTCTAAATGCCAAAAACACGAAATTACTTTAGATGAATTTCGAACATATTTTGAAAATCTAAGCAATGAATTTTGTAAACCAGATAATGAAACTGAATACGATTTTGATGAAAATAAAGAAACGAGCTTTGACGAGTTAGACTTACCTATAGAAATTCAAGAAGTTATTGATGCTATTCATTCACTAAAGAGAGGGAAAGCAGCCGGAAACGATTGTATATTGAATGAATACCTGATCGAAAGCGCAGATATTTTAGCTATGCATTTTTGTGACCTTTTTAACGCCATTCTAAATTCGGGTTCTTTCCCCAAAAGGTGGACAGAAGGTGTTATTTTGCCAATACATAAAAAAGGTGATATCAATGATACGAATAATTATGGAGGCATTACATTAATAAGCTGCTTTTCGAAACTATTTACAAGTATTTTGAATAAACGCATCGCTTCCCTCTGTGAAAACAATAATGTAATTTCCGATTCGCAGTTTGGTTTCCGTAAAAATTCATCAACAATAGATGCTATTTACGTTTTAATGTCTCTTGTTGAGCATTATATAAACAATAATAAACGTCTTTATGTTGCTTTTGTCGATCTTACGAAATGTTTTGATTCTATACATAGAAATAGTCTGTGGATGAAATTATTCCGAATGGGTATTCGAGGAAAAACCCTAAGAATTGTTCGTGATATGTATGAAAATGTTAAGTCATGTGTCAAGTCTTTTTCTGAATACACAGATTTTTTTCAATATGCAGTAGGATTACGCCAAGGCAAGGTTTTATCTCCTTTGTTATTTTCCTTATTTGTCGAAGATTTGGAGTTATTCTTGCAAAAGGGTCACGAATCTGGTATCAATATAGACGATATTGTATATATATTGCTACTTTTTGCTGATGACATGGCTATCATTGGAAAATCGCCATTGGAACTTCAAAATAGTCTAAACTTGCTATCAGAATACTGTAAAATTTGGGGACTTTCTGTAAACGTTGAAAAAACTAAGATTTTAGTCTTTAGAAAAAGAGGTCGAACATTGCCAAATGAAAAATGGTCTTTTGACAACCAAATTATAGAAGTGGTTGATAGCTTTAATTATCTAGGCGTCGTTTTCTATTACACGTGTAATTTTGCTGATAATAGAGAATATCTTATAGATAAAGCTCTTAAAGCAATGAACTATTTGCTTATCAATTGTAAAAAGTTCGATCTTCGCTTAAAAACTCTTTGTGAGTTGTTCGATTCGTTTGTCGTTTCAATATTAAACTATGGAAGTGAAATATGGGGATTTACTAAATCCGAAGAAATTGAACGAATCCAATTAAAATTTTGAAAACGTTTATTGGGTGTAAAACCAAACACTTGCAATGCCATAGTCTACGGTGAACTCGGCCGACATCCTTTATTCATTGAAAGATATTTGAGACAAGTTAAATATTGGTTAAAAATTGTTAACACGAATAATATTCTTATTAAAACAATTTACAATAAATCACTTACAGACTATGGAAAGGGACTAAATAATTGGGTTACAAAAACCAAACAGATCCTTGATCAATACGGATTTTCGCATGTTTTTACAGAATACAACAAAGTCAATGCTAAAGTTTTTATATCCGTTTTAAAAGAGAGAATGATTGATACTTTTAAAAATGAATGGTTTACTACAATAAATAATAGCAGGGTAACCCATACATACGTACATTTTAAAAATTCGATCGATTACAAAACATACCTAGATATATTACCTAGAAATTATAGATTATATTTTACTAAACTGCGATCATTTTCTTTAACACTACGCATTCAAACTGGAAGGTATTCTAAAAATCATACGGAAAGAGAAAGGAGATTCTGTCAATGCTGTAATAAGTCTGAGTTAGAAGATGAATATATCACTTCATTTGTAATTGTGAATTTTACACGGAATTGAGAAAAAAATATATCGATAAGAAAATATATCACCGCCCATCAGCTTATAAGTATAACAAATTATTGTCTTCTACAAATAAAAAAGAATTATTGAATTTATGCAAGTTTATTAAAGAAGCACTCAAAAAAAGAAATAACTTACTTAACCAGACCTTAACATAAGGTCATCCTCTAAAAAACTATGTATGTTCTTCGTAAACAAACATAATAGAAATTACCTGCCTGATCCACTAGCTACTTTCCTTGTTTATTTACACGTTGTTTTTTGCACTGCTTTGTATATACACGTGATGAGATTTATGTATACATTTATGTGTTATGACTATGTACCATACATGTACACGTCAGAAAATAAATAAACTGTTCTGTTCTGTTCTGTTAACCCTTGTCATGCTGAATAAATTTTGGCTAAAAAATTTCATCAAAATCAAAGGGCAAAAAGCACTGAAAGTACCAATTGCAGGTCAATTTTTATTTGAAAAACTAAATCTATTTATAATTCAGGTTTGAATGTGAGAAACAGGTGGTATAGACTAACATCAGACTGCACATATGTGCAGGCTGATGATTGTCTATAGCTCCTGCCAAAGCAGGAATATTCCGGGTTCAGCATGACAAGGGTTAAGGGGACCATGGGACTCATAGCTTTCCAAATAAAGGAGACCTTCCTGAAAAATAAGTCTTCACCTTATTATTGAAACCTGAATTTGGTACAAGGTTGCAGTTACTTTTAACCCTTGTCATGCTGAACCCGAAATATGCCTGCTTTGGCAGGAGCTATAGACAAACACTGCACATATGTGCAGTCTGATGTTAGTCTTCACGATCTGTTTCTCACTTTCAAACCAGAATTGTCAGTAGGTTTAGTTTTTCAAATAAAAATTGACCTACTGTTGGTACTTCAAGTGTTTTTTGCCCTTTGAATTTGATGAAAAATTTTAGCCAAAATTTATTCAGCATGACAAGGGTTAATATATCCTTTTTAATTTTCAGGAGAAACAGAATGAACAAATAGAGCAAGCATGCCAGGCTGCACATGAGTTTTCTAAGCTGTATTATGAAACAATGGATAAAAAGAGACACGTAAGACAATTTCTTAATTGTCTCTTAGATAAGTATCACTTTATATTTTCACCTGCAAAGCAGTAAAAAATCTTCTGTACATGTATGATTTTTGTTGAGCCCACTTGTTTTTGGCAAGATAGTTGTCATAAATGATATACATGTATTAGTGTTTGCTCCTGCTTAAGACAAATCTTCTGTCCAATTTCGCCCAGAGCATTTATTGATGGATTCACACAATTTTACCAATCAGTAAAGAAATGTGCCATTTAATTGATTTTTTCCTGTATCGAAAAGGTCAAGTCAACTTCAAGACAAGTTCATGTGTTTCATGTTTAAAACTGAATCTATTAATGAATGCTTCCCAAATAGTTTATAAAAGATACAAGGAGTAAAAATTAAGAATCTGATATTTGAACCAGTTTTTGTTACAAGGCCACGGTCATATTTTAAGGTCAAACCTAGTTGTTTAATTATGATGCAGATCTCTGTGATGAATCATTCCTGTTTCAATCAATCATCATATTAATTTGCCTTATGGAGTAATTAGTGCAAATACATAACAAGAACAATGTGTTTTTCATAATTATTTACTGGAACAATAGGCTAGTTTTCTATTTCAAGAAAGAATATACTTAGCTGAAACGGTGTATCTATTTAAGCTTCATTGCTTTCCTAGTAACAAATTTGTATACTTCTTAAAATGTCGCATTCAATCCCTCCTTTTTACGCCCCTCAATGAAAAAGCTTTGGAAAACATTGCGGAAAATGAAGAAATTGCTTGGATCAAGCAATTTCTTCATAATCCACAATGTTTTTTATCCAAAAAGATGAAAAAATGTAAAATTCCATCAACTTGAAATTGTCGTCTGCAGCTCCTTTCAATTTGGACTGGTCTAAAATTCCACTATGTTGGAATGGGTTAAAATGTTGCATACAATTCAGAATGGAAAGAAGTGAATATATTCAACTTTCAGACTGTCAGTTAATGGTTCAGAGTGTCAACAAACTTGGATTAATGGAGAATGCATGGTTCATGTGTTATATCGAATGTTGTGTTGAGCTGGTTAACTAGTTGTGGCTAACATACTGGTCAGGAAAATCATGGCCTCCTTTGGATATGATCAAAGTGTTGATGAAAATGAATGTGGCAATACAGAAACATCACTTGACCATGACTTAATGGACTTTAAAGATATCAAAATTGCAGAAAATGAAAATTATATAAAAACGTCTAACACTGCAGGCCATGCTGAATCCAAAGGGCATGTTGCGATTTCAGACATAGACCTCTATAAGAATATGTATGAGAGCTTTAAGAAGAAAGATTTTGGAAACATTAAAAATCTAGTAGAAAACAACAGGGCAGATATCAACCACTTATTCACAGAAACATTTGTTGATCTGGTTGATAGGGGCTGGTCCCTTTTACATTTTCTTGCTAAGAAAGGTGACTTCAAGAGGATGAAGTTGTTCATAGACATCGGTGCTAACCCGGGAATTAAAACCCAGAAAGGAGAAACACCTCTACATCTAGCCTGTAAAGTGGGCCATTACCAGTGTGTTGAATTTCTGATACAGTGTGACCAGAGACTGATTAACCAACAAAATGTACAGGGTCTGACACCTTTTGTTAAAGCCATTTATAGGTTTGATACTGCATTTAAAGAGAATGACTACAAGAAAACAATCAACTTGCTTATCAGGGCTGGCTGTGATGTGAACATTAGCCCAGAATCCAAAATCACACCCCTCCATGTGGTGGCAGGTAAATGGAAAAGTGTAGATATGGTAGAGAAACTCATTCAAGCAGGGGCTGATGTGAACGCTGACTCAGGATCCAGTAGTCCTCTGTTGGTAGCTGTCTGTAGACAGAGGATTGACAGTGCTACTGCGATTGCCTTAATTAATGCAGGTGCTAATGTTAACTATAAAAATCCTAACGGAAAGTCTGTACTGCATATAGCTGTATCTAAGAGTGAGGATATTTGTGTTGAACATCTTCTAAAGGCAGGGGCTGACCCTAATATCCTTGACCAAGATAAATATTCCCCATTATGGATAGCTGTCTGTGAAAATAACATAAGGATAGCCCCCTTATTACTGGCACACAGGGCTGATGTTAACTTCTGTAACAGTCAATACAGGTTATCCTTACTAGCCAAGGCAACAATGAACAGAAATGTGAAAATGGTGAAGTTACTGCTAGAAAACAATGCTGATGTCAATTCTACAACAGTGCTTGGTGCCTCCGCCTTGCATTATGCTGTTGACAACGGTGATATAACTGTTACAAAACTGTTGTTGAGCAAAAACTGTGATATGGAGAATTATTCATCGTTCAGAAACCTTTATTCTCCCCAGAATGTGTTGCAGATAGCCATGGATAGAGGCAATGGTGATCTGATAAAATTGTTACTGTTGGCAGGATTTCCATTGTCAGAACACCAAATCAAACTGAACAATTTACCAGATATTGTAAAGGAGGACTCGGAGCTAGTTGAATGGATATATGACTACTTCTATTCTCCTAAACCTCTTCAGCACCTATGTTGTTTGTCACTTAGGAAACATTTGTGTGATCAGCTTACACAAGTTGTTGATCACCTGTATAAGAGTCATTTCATTCCACAGGGCCTTGCAGATCTTATTCTGCTGAAACATTTTCTGGACGAGAAGAAACACTTTGTCCAGGACTTCTCTTTTGAGTGGCATTAACCTAATACTAGACCTCAATACAGCAGTGTGGAAATACAAAATTTCTCTAAGTGGGTCATCCAATAAAAAAATGAGACTTATGCTATAATGCCTAACTAGTTCAAATATATGAGATTATTGTTCCACTATGGTATGGTGTAATATCTTCTTCAGAATCAAATAATCTACATGCATGTAAAACTTTGTTAAAATATCTTCAATATTGAACCAGTCTCACTATTTCTTGGATGACCCTCATACTTATCCAGAGCTTCAGTTAGAGGGGGTATTTTGGGTTTCAATTATACTTGCTCATATCTTATATTGAGGGTACTCACTGGAATCAAATGAGTGCCCACAATATAGGGTTGTAATGAGAAATTACGATTAAAGGCTGGAACTACCCCCTGTTATCTGTACCTCTGCTTGTCTCTGGACAAGTAGATGATGATGTTCACTTGTCCAAGATTAAAAAAAAGTTGTCCCAAAAAGTGAATAGATTAATTTTGAGAAAACATTGCTTTTGATAAAGAAAATGCTGAAATCCAGCATTTTCTTTTTCAAAAACAATGTTTTCTGCCCCATGATATAAGCATTAGGATCATTTATCTCTTTCTTCTTTTTAGTAAGATACAATGATTTGGTCTCGTATTTACTCTACCAAGGACAAGTGGATAAGAAAAATGTAAATAAGATTGGTCCAATTTATGATTTAATGCAGAAGATAATTTTGAGTTTAAAATATGTAGAAAATCATTGTCTTCACTTGTTGAAGGACAAAGTGGAAAGTAAAGAAATTGCTTGTTATAATTAACCTGTTTACATTGACTGCTAGGGAAAAAGAAGTTTGACTGATTGATCGAATGGAGTTTTAAGCCGCTTTCAACATTTTTTTTCCAGTTATATTGCAGAGGCCGGAGCACCTAACAATGGTTTCCTGGTATTTCTCTCATCAGTATAACCACCATATCCTTTCCTAGCCTCCAGCTGCTATCTCACATAGGTCGTCTATGAATATAGAATGAGTGCCTCTGTTGGACATCAAACCAAGGAGCTCTAGATTGATACTCTGAAGTGCTCCCAACTGCGCTATGACGGGGGCTTAGAAAAAGAACTAGGGATATTATCTTTACCTTTGGATCATCTGCATAAGCATTGGAATAGTTGTGTGGTGACAACCTTGGTCATACCTCAATTGCTTTTGAAGATATCTTTTTGAATCTGTGTGTTTACCATCACTAGAATCGTACTATCAAGGGAGATATCTCTGGAAGCACTTATGAAAGAATTATGCCCTTTATTTTCAACAGAGATTTTTTTAGCTCACCTGAGCACATTGTGCTCAAGGTGAGCTTTTGTGATCATTGAATGTCCGTCGTCCGTCGTGCGTCGTCCTCCGTCAACAATTTAAGTGTTTACACTCTTGAGGCCACAAATATGATCCAATCTTCATGAAACTTGGTCAGAATGTTGGTCAGGTCACAAGGATGAACCCTATTGAAAATGGAAAGGATCCATGCCATATCACGGGAAAAGGGGCCTTAAAGACAATTTTCTTGTTTACACTCTAGGGGCCACAAATATGGCCCAATCTTCATAAAACTTGGTCAGAATGTTGGTCAGGTCACAAGGATGAACCCTATTGAAAATGGAAAGGATCCATGCCATAGCACGGGAAAAGGGGCCTTAATGACAATTTTCTTGTTCACACTCTAGAGGCCACAAATATGTCCTAATCTTCATGAAACTTGGTCAGAATGTTGGTAAGGTCACAAGGATGAACCCTATTGAAAATGGAAAGGATCCATGCCATATCAAGGGAAAAGGGGCCTTAATGACGATTTTCTTGTTTACACTCTAGTGGTCACAAATACGGCCCAATCTTCATGAAACTTGGTCAGAATGTTTGTTAGTTCTCAAAGATGAACCCTATTGAAAATGGAAAGGATCCATTCCATATCACGGGAAAAGGGGCCTTAATGGCATTTTTTTTGTTTACACTCTAGAAGCCACAAATATGGTCCAATCATCATGAAACTTGGTCAGAATGTTTGTTAAGTCATGAGGATGAACTCTTTTGAAAATGGAAAGGATCCATGCCGTATCATGGAAAAAGGGACCTTAATGACATTTTTTGTGTTTACACTCTAGTAGCCACAAATATGGTCCAATCATCACGATACTTGGTTAGAATGTTTGTTAGGTCATGAGGATGAACTCTTTTGAAAATGGGAAGGATCTGTGCCATATCACGGGAAAAGGGGCCTTAATGACAATTTTCTTTTAAGAGCTCCAGACGCCACAAATATGGTCCAATCTTCATGAAACTTGGTCAAAATGTTTGCCAGGTCACAAGAATGAACTCTGTCGAAAACGGGAAGGGTTCACGCCATATCACAGGAAAAGGAGTCTTAATGATAATTTACTTGAAATAACGCCAATGGCCACAAATATGGCCCAAACTTAGTGAAACTTGGTTTTATGTAGAAATTATCTTCTTTATGACATCTGCCTTTTTACTTGATGTGATGTCAAAGTGATCAAAGAGAGTCAGGTGAGCGATCTAGGACCATCATGGTCCTCTTGTTTCATAATTTAGCACCTACCATAGAGCATTCATCCAGGCTGCACAGGGCTGGTGTTTGACCAATAAACCAGGGTTTTGACCCCCCTAAAGCAGAAAATATCCCATTTTGACCCTTAGAAATTTCTTTCAGGGGGTACTATTGAGAGAAATTTCTGATGGTCAAAAATTGGTTTTTACCCCACAAAATTTTCAATTGGTACCTCATATATACTCCCAAAAATTAAAAAAAAAAATGAATGTCCTTTATCTTATCTTTACAAGAAAAGATCAATTGACACAAAAATCTACTTGTGACATCCTCGTGACATCCTCTCTATGTTGTTTTGACCCCTGTACATTCAGTTTTGACCCCAAGCATTTTGTAGCCAAGTCTGGCATGGGAATTCCACACCCTGCATAAGATTCATTCCAATTCACAGCGAGGATTGCAGCTTAAGACTAGGAAAGGATGCAATGGTAGTACTGGTGTAAGAAATACCTCAAATCCATTGTTAGGTGCTCCAGTTGTCATGATAGGACGTAAAGATTGTTAAAACGGTGTAAAGCCCCATTCAAATAAACCAATTCACAGAGTTTTGGAGTTTACATTTGAAATTCCACATTAAGTAGAAACCATGACAAAAGGAAAACTTGCCTATCGCTGTTGATATAACCTACAAGGAGAATAGGTCTTACAGTTAACAACATCATGAATTTGACAAGTTGAATGGTTTTGGATTGATCAAATGAGTGGGAAGAGTGAGTTTTGAATAAATATAAAGGAATGAGAGGAGTGAGTTTTAAATGAATATAAAGCCAAGTAATACAATATCACAAATTTTGTCCAATAAGACAAAATGCCCCCTTCCCTGTTATTAAATTCTTCATGTACCTTAGTGTTTGTGTGTGTTTATGTACCAATCAGGCGCTTAATTTAAAACCCATACCATCTAATAAATTCATGGAAAGTTTTGGTTGATTTGAAATTTTGATTGAAATATTGATGATTTTGAACAATGTCAAAATATTTTTGAACAATTTTTGGGGCTTTTTGGAATGGTAAAAGTGAGTGTTTGGAATGCAATGACTAGAGCACTGAGCGAGCAATTTAGAATGGTGTTGATCACGGTGTATTCTATTGACACAGAGGGTAAGCTAGTATTATTTTTGCATCAGCAGCATTTGCTTTATGAAAATGCTTTGAATTTGCATTTTTCAGATATTCAAGTATTTATTCAGAGAATTTATTTTACATGTTATTTATTATTCAAGATTTCAAATATATAACTTATCTTTGCTTATTATTTGTTTATAAAACCCTTCAAGAAGTATGTCAACTCTGTCAATATTGTTTTGCTTTGTCCGTCCATCCGTCTGACATTCGTTTCCGCGCTATTTCTTAAAACCTATAGACCGGATTTCAATGAAACTTGGCACACAGCTTCACTACAATGAGGAGATGCGCATATCCTCGGGGTTACCCGGTTCGACCGCCAAATTTAGAGTTACTGCCCCCTGACTGCGTAAGACATATACATACATAGTGATATTCGTTTCCGCGCTATTTCTTGAAAACTATAGACCAGATTTCAATGAAACTTGGCACACAGCTTCACTACAATGAGGACATGCCCATATCTTCGGGGTAACCCGGTTCAACCGTCAAATTTAGAGTTACTGCCCCTGACTGTTTAAGCCATATACATACATAGTGATATTCTTTTCTGCGCTATTTCTTGAAAACTATAGACCAGATTTCAATGAAACTTGGCACACAGCTTCACTACAATGAGGAGATGTGCATATTATCAGGGTTACCCGGTTCCACCGCCAAATTTAGAGTTACTGCCCCTGACTGTTTAAGCCATATACATACATAGTGATATTCTTTTCTGCGCTATTTCTTGAAAACTCTAGACCGGATTTCAATGAAACTTGGCACACAGTTTCACTACAATGAGGAGATGCGCATATCTCCAGGGTTACCCGGTTCGACTGCCAAATTTAGAGTTACTGCCCCCTGACTGCTTAAGACATATACATACATAGTTATATTCGTTTCTGCACTATTTCTTCAAAACAATAGACCAGATTTCAATGAAACTTGGCACACAGTTTCACTACAATGAGGACATGCCCATATCTTCAAGGTTACCCGGTTCGACCGTCGAATTTAGAGTTACTGCCCCTGACTGTTTAAGCCATATACATACATAGTGATATTCGTTTCCGCGCTATTTCTTGAAAACTGTAGACCGGATTTTAATGAAAGTTGGCACACAGCTTCACTACAAAGAGGTCATGCGCATATCGTCGGGATTACCTGGTTCGACCGCCAAATTTAGAGTTACTGCCCCTGACTGTTTAAGCCATATACATACATAGTGATATTCGTTTCCGCGCTATTTCTTGAAAACTATAGACCAGATTTCAATGAAACTTGGCACACAGCTTCACTACAAAGAGGACATGCCCATATCGTCGGGGTTACCCGGTTCGACCGTCGAATTTAGAGTTACTGCCCCTGACTGTTTAAGCCATATACATACATAGTGATATTTGTTTCCGCGCTATTTCTTGAGAACTATAGGTTGATGTAGATAAAAGATAACCTGTACCCAAGTTTGATATTAACTCCATTGACAATGAAAATATGTTCGGCGGGGGATATCGATTCAACGAATTTGCATGTTGATATGATCTTTGGGTGTCCCAATATCATGCAGCCAAAAATTATTATGATTGGATGAAAAAAATGTCTTTTTTGGGCGGAGGTCATTTCTCTAAATGTTATATAGTTGAAACAATTTTCAACATCAGTAGAACCCAAAATATCTAAAAATCTAGTCAAAATTTTTATTTGCTTTTACAAGAATTTCAAGCCTGTGGAGCGACTCAAGCCATTCATGGCTTTCTAGTTTCTATATCAAGACCAAAGGGTCATATTAGGGCTTTGCCTGGGCACATCCCTTTTAGCTCTTCTGAGCACAAAGGGTAAAAAAAGAAAAAAATCAAAAGTCGTCTTGTCTGAAACCAGAAGGCAGACACCTTTCATATTTGGTATGTAGTATCATCTAGTGGACCTCTACCAAGTTTGTACATATCAAGACCCTGGGGTAATATTTGGGCTTCACTGAGGCACATCTCTGTTAGCTCACCTGAGCACAATGGGTGAAAATAGGAAAATCTTCAAAAATTGTCTTCTCTGAAACCAGAAAGCAGACAGCTTTCATATTTAGTATGTAGCATCATCTAGTGAACCTCTACCAAGATATTTCATAACAAGACCCTGGGGTCACATTTTGGCTCCACCTGGGTGTATCCCTTTATATATAGAATCAAAGAGTGAAAAGGCATTTTTCTTGCTCTTGGCTGAAAACATTCCATGATATTGATCTTGTGTAGAAATTATCTCCTTGTTGGCATCTGCCTATTTAATTATTGTGATGTCCCGGGGGGGGGGGGGGGTCCAAAGAGACTCAGGTGAGCGATCTAGGACGATCATGGTCCTCTTCAATATTTCAATTAGCTCTTCAATAGGGGTTTGCAAAGTCAACTTAAGAAGGTCTAGAAAAGATGTAAGAAGACACAAGAAGGAGCACATGATAACCGATTGAACTGAAATTTGTTTGAATTATTCTGAAATGCAATCACCAGCTATTTTGAATCAAAAAGACATATATTGTCATCATTTTGACAAAGATGTTACAGTTTAAACACGAAAAAGTATTACATGTAAATTACATGTTATGAATGGTTGTTTTTCAAACCTGAAGAGTCATTAGATTCATTCAAGTTACGCATTGGAAAAAGAATAGTATTACCATACATGGAAATTAGCCACACCTGTTGAAATTTAAAACATTTTGTGGTATATTTGGTATTACTAAAGTCATTGACTTGAAACTTAGCACACATGGGACTAACAAAAGAATTTCCGACACTTTCAAGGGGTATAAAACTTCATGCATTTTAAGCGAATAATGTCCCATTTTTTACTTTGATTTTTGTCCACTGTTGAGCACCCAATTACCGAGCGTAGTACACAAGAAATCGATATGAAATGTGTGTGTGTATTTCCGTTTATTTATCGTCGCTTCCGTAGCACAAGCCCATATGAGCGACGCCTCCAGAAGACGGTTAGTTATTACGGGGGATAGTGCAGGGATACACGACGAAACTACTGCTGAGATCCGCAATGGTTCTTTAACGTGCTCGGTGTAAAGCACCGTCTCACGGGGCATCGGTTAAACGTCTCATCCGAAAGACAATAAGTTTTGCTAGTGTACCAGCCCGGGAATCGAACCAACGCAGTCGAACTTCAATTGTTTTGAAGTCCGGTGCTCTACCGGGCTGGTTAAAAACTATTGATATGAAAAATACAGTGACAGTATTTTAAAGTGTTCAGAAGAATAGTGCAGTTCATAGCCGAGTATAGTACCTACATATCGCGGGCTAAGAATTGTCTATACAGTTTATAGTAGTCTGTCCGCGAGGCTAATCTTTTTTTCAAAGGAAATTAAATCATTACAAACCTTACAATTAAGTCCCCTGTCTCTAAAAAGAAGTTTTTGTTCAGCACTTGTTAAAACGAATTTGGATTAAAGAGGCATGTAGTAAAACTACAACCAAAATATTTTCTGAAGATGCAAACAAAAACGACTGAGGCGAGTCTAAGTGTATAGACACATGCCATGATTTTGCTCTAAGCCCTCTGTATATTTTTCAGTTGTTGGTCAAATTATACGAGGATAAGGCCCAGGCAATATGGAACGGAAATCAAGTGACGGGGAAAGAAGCTGTACAGAAATTTTACGAAGAACTCCCAACATCGGAGCATAAACTCGAGTCATTAGACTCGCAACCGTTATCAGGTAACGGAGGTTTTGAAACTTAAATGAAGAGATTAAGAATTTCCACGTGCTTCAATATAATTTTCGGGCATTTAATTTGCAATGTCTGTATGTCTCTCTGCTTGCTAATTTCTTTGAATATTATGCTATTGTTCCATATAAGTATCACATAAGTATGTTATTATTGTGTAAATGTTTATTTGACCAAAAGGCACACCAAGTGCCGACATGACTGATTTAGTCATATGAAGTTTAGAAGTGCCAAATCTTAAAACTGTGAACTACCAGAAATGTGGTCATCCCCTTTATTGATATGCATCGGTTTAAGACAAGGTCATGGTTATTTGACAAGGTCAAAGTCATCTTTTAAAGATCAACTTTAAAAAAAGATGTGTTGTTGTGTTATGTTTCACAAACACACCAGCCCTGCATTTAGAATACCAAATGAGCTTGTCGCAAACAGTTTTCTAGCTAGTCTCTATCTTGAACATATCACAATTGCTTTAGGAAATGATAGGTTGTTAAAAAAATCGGCTTGGACGGAAATAAACCCTGCCAATACAATTACAATTGTTTTATTCGATTACGTCTTGTTACGGTGCTTTAACATGAAAATAAAAGATTTCCTCATAATCGATAAGAGTTAAGCCATCCCTTTCTTGTTCGCTAAATTTTTGTTATTTGGCAGTGGTTCAAAACAGCTGCCACAGTCAACAACATCGAGAAATTGCCAAGGTGAATAATTATGGAATGATTTCGGAATGAGTGTGAAGAGTGAGTGATAAGTGGAATAAAAGGAGGAGAATGCAATATCACTAATTTCGTCCAAGTTTGACAATAGAAGCAATATTTGTTATCCCCCTTTATAAATCTACGCACTTTTTTTTTGGCTTCGCGTACCAATCAGACACTTTAAAGCCAAATCAACCCAATAAAATCGTTGAATTATTTGACCTACTTTAATGAAATATGATCGTTTTCAAAGATTTCGATTTTTTTTTTCGAAAATTTGGAGCGTTTTGAACGGTTTGAGTAAGTATTTGGAATGAATGGATTTAGCGCTGAGCGAGCGATCTAGAATGGTTTTGGTCAGGGGTTAATGTCATTTTCACGATGTTACTCGCTGTATTTGTTCATATGTACCCCTTTCCTTTTTCAGAGGAAATATCTTCCGGCCAGTTTACTATACTAGTGAAGGTCTACGGAACAGTAAAATTTCCCAGCAGCAATCTCAAGTCATTCTACCAGAGCTTTCTATTGACTTCTGTGAACAATGTGTGGAAAATAATCAGTGATACTTTCAGATTCCAGGATAAATCCGATGAATAGGTGGGGGAAAATATGGAAAGCGTCGTAATTTTTCTCATTTGCTAATATGTTTTTTTGTGGTTAAATCATATGACAGAGTTTGGATGATTACTTTAGACTTAATGGAACTCCAATAAAATTATGTATGCCGGATAAATTAGTGTTGAAGCGGAGTAACTGTTATTGCAAAAAACAATATAGATGATTGAATGAATGATGGAATCGGAGGTACAGATACTGTAGGGGGGGTATTTCTGGTCTCGATTTATCATTAAAACCCTTTATTGTGGGTACTTATTTGAATCGTCTAGATGAGACGATTCAAATAAGTACCCACAATATGGGATTTGTTCAAGTATTGTTGAGATAATTTAATCCCCCCCCCCTCTGTAGCTGTGTATAATGATATTTTATAAATGAAGAAGTATTGATTGAAATTTGAACATTTGAATTCTTTGATATTTTCAATTCAAGGCAGCTAAACTGTTTAAAAATTGACATAACCGTGGTCTTATAGTCTCTTGTGTGTGATTTTTCATGTAAATAATACATATGAATATTTGTCTTTGTAAATAAATGAAGCATTCATTTCATACATTTTATTTCATTCGTATATTTATCAACCAATTCATGACTTTTCGACAAATGGAGTGCAGACTTTATATGAAGTAAGAAACGCGTCCTTGAAAACTCGGTTGGTCATACGTGAAGATCTGAATCTTAATAGCCTAACAGTGGAATTTGAATAACAGCCTCACACAAATGCATTTTATGTCCCCATATTGATAGATTTTGGGTATATTGTGTGACCGGCGTCCTTCTATATTCTGTTTGTGCGAAAAAGCTAACCCGCGAACTTAACATTTCCTCTCAACTCTGTAATGTAACACTATAGAAGTGACAAGGCCCATATTTTACATTAAGGTTCTTCTCAAAATCCTCATCTTTGAAAGTCAAGGTCATCTGACAAGATCAAGGTCATTTATCAAGGTCAAACTCCAACCTTTTTGGGGGCATTAGGCTATTGTTTTACGAACACATCTGGTTTATATATCATATCTATTTATTGACAATAATGAATCAAAAAGTGTTTTAAACATATATTTTGAGGGCTTAAACATCGGTTGGGACTAAAACACCATCGATAACGTGGATTACTCCATTGGTGGCTCGTATGTCTGTTTGAATAATGTTGGCATTGTTTATCTTCGCGGCTGAAATTGTTAGAAGAAAAGTGTTGACAAATATGAATAAATCTGTACAAATCACACCGCATAAGTTATATCGATTCTCTCCGTTTTTTACGTAACAAATTTTATTGAGCTTGTGCGTGATATTTCCAACTATTTCACACGTGCGCGAATCAGACTCTCTTGCCAGCCTGGGTATCAACACAGTCATTTGGAACAACGCTCGGACTTTTCCCTAAACTGGGAAAAAAACTCGGACGTAAGTGAAGTAATTTTTGTGCATTTTTGGGTTATACGGCTTCTAGTGGTTCTAAGTGTTGCTTGAGCAAAAAACAACAAAGTTATTTGAGGTTCTCCGATCTGCTTTGGTGATTTTTTGTCATGTTATAATTTGATAACAAAACACCGAAAAACACTGCGTTTTGTTATCAAATTAAAATATGCCCAGTTTTAATCTTTCATTGCTTGTCTTTTTCCGTTTATTTACCGTCGCTTCCGTAGCTTATTTTCATATGAGCGACGCCACTAAAAGACAATTAGTTGTTACAAGGGAAAGTGCTGACGAAACTGCTGCTGAGATCCGTCATTTTTCTTTAACGTACTCGGTGTAAAGCACCGTTTCACGGGACCTCGGTTAAATGTCTCATCCGAAAGACAATTAGTTTTGTTAGTATGCCAGCCCGGTCGAACCCACGCGGTTGACCTTCAGTTGTTTTAAAGTCCGATGCTCTACCAACTGAGCCATTCGGGCTGACAATCTTTTATTGAATTTGATTTTCTCGATTTCATCTTAAATGTTACTTAATGTTTGTGACGACATGTTAAAACGCAAAATGACGCGCTCTCATGGCTGCGTACTTGTTTTCCCAGAGGCCAATACCGAAGAATTGCCGATGTTTCGCGATTGTCCAACAAGTCAGACCAGAGTCCTTTTTCGCCATCGTAGCACAGTTGGTAGCGCACTAGACTCCCGATCTTCTATCACGGGATGCCATGTGTTTGATCCCCGGTGGGCAAATATCCTCTCCGATAGTTTGGTACTCGTTAACCAACGTGGCATAGCAACTGAAGACTAGGAAAGATGTGAAGGTAGTACTGGTGCGAGACATACCTGGAATCCATTGTTAGGTGCTCCATCTGCCGAGATATGACTGGACGATTGTTAAAAGCGGCGCAAAAATGTGTCTAAGAGATAACTAAAATAGTTGCGACTGTGCGGTCTCAGATAATTGTTGTCCCTGGATAAAAATTCTAATGGGGTCAAAATC
Source organism: Fragum whitleyi (assembly GCA_948146395.1). Classification (NCBI taxonomy): domain Eukaryota; kingdom Metazoa; phylum Mollusca; class Bivalvia; order Cardiida; family Cardiidae; genus Fragum; species Fragum whitleyi. Next base: position 40,031,607 of record OX411549.1, read on the forward strand.
ATCTACTTCTGTTCTAAATACTGTTTTATCGCAGTAAAACAAACAAACAAACAAAAACAACAACAAAAACAACAACAACCAATAACAACAACAAAAAATGTTTAAGCATATTCAATAGCTCATTCAAAATTTAGAAAAAATATTTATTTAATTACTAGTAATTCAAATGTTGTTCTGAACAAATTGCCAATTTAGTTGGGCATTTCAAACCGTATGTTTCCAGTTTTAACTAAGTTAACAGCAGGTAGTGTAGACTAAGATCAGACTGTACGTCTGTGCAGGCTGATCTTGGTCTAAACTATCTGCTCTATCTGAAATTGGTGGACTTTTCATCCAGTATGTCTCAAGTTTTTCCATTATTATTAAGAAGACATCAGGCAGTATAGGCTAAGATCGGACTGCACGTCTGTACAGGCTGATCTTGGTACAAATTGCCTGCTAAATACGTGTGCTCAGTAGGAAATATTCGCGAAAAAGGTCTAAATGATAATTTCAAATATTTACATGGCGTCAGATGAATGGTCAATGTTTGTCCATGGAGAGTGGTGAGCTGCTGGCCATCTTTTAGATCACTGGCTACGTAGCGGCCTTGAATCAAATGATTCTTCAATATTTCTGTGAAAGAAAAAAGGCAATTTTTTTATATTTTTTTTGTATCACATGCTTTACCACAACCTAGAATGACCTAGTAACTACAAGACGGGAATCACGTGACACGACTGTTTTAGAAAGTCGTAAATTATTTTGTCAATATATGACTTTTTTATAAGTTTTGAAGCAGAGAAGGTTGGAAAATGTCAGGAATTCGCTGGATATGACAGATTTTTTTTTGTAAAAAAAATCTGTAGATAAAAAAGTTATTGACGTCCAAATGATAACTTTTTTGGTCGTCAATAACTTTTTTATCCACCGATTTTCTAAAAGTCTACCACATCTAAGTAGTTCCTGGCGTTTTTTTCCGCCTTCTCTACTTCAAACCTTTTTCAAATTGGGCAAGTATTTATAGAACTATTTAAAAATATTGAAAAAAAATGTGTCACGTGATTACCCAACGTCAACTTAACGTCGCACTGTCTTGTTAAAAAACGTCGCACTGTCTTGTTAAAAAACGTTGACTTGATTTTATGAATGCTTGTTGTTTTCATCGATTTATGAAAGTAAAAAAACTAATTATACAGTATGAATACGCGAAGCAGATTTATACCTAAGTGTAATAATGTTTTTATTTTCATACATCCATATAAAACAATATTTTCTTCATATCCTAATTTCATATCATGAAACGTAAATGTTCCGTAGTTCTCCATTCTGAGACCGATTCTTTATGGGACTACTTTGTGCGCAAGCTTAAGCTGCGTGCTCAATTTTTTTTTCATTGATAAATGAAACCAATTTTCAGCCAATCATGTTGTTCGAAATTTGGATGACAAAACTAAAATTTAATTATGGGGTTTTGACATTGAAAGATGGATCCTTAGTAGCGGATCGATGCATGATCTTGTGCGTGCCATTTTCAATTATTTGACATGTGTGTGAGTTGCAAACATTGAGCAGCCTAGACAGTCAGTCACACAGTGACATTAGAAGATTACACTTACATCTAAGGATTCTAACAGACCTTATCTATCTATTTGGCGCAATGTGAAGATTCTGGACAGACTGGGCGGATGCACAGGCTGGCCAGAGTCTTTGCTTGGTGTATATTTGAAATTGTTGGAAATGTCGCTCAAAGACTCGTGTGTAAGGTTAAGCATATTAAAGCCGTAGATATGATTTTTACAGGCCCATTTAATGACAAAAATATTTCAAGTCATCTCATTATGAATGAGTGTTTTGGTCGACGTCATAGCACAGTTGGTAGCGCGTCGGACTGTCATTCTAGAGGTCCTGGGTTCAATCCCCGACAGCGGCACTCATTCTTTCCGACTATTTGTCTCTCACCAATGGGTTGATAATCGAAGACCTATGTGAGATAGTAACTGGAGGCTAGGAAAGGATGTGCTGGTAGTACTGGTGAGAGAAATACCAGGAATCCATTGTTAGGTGCTCCAGCCGCCGCGATATAACTGAAAATATGTTGAAAGCGGCGCAAAACTCCAATCAATCAACCAATCAATGAGTGTTTTGATTGAACAATTATTTAATTTTACTTGTGTCAATCAAGATTCGCGTCTTCTGATTGGCTGAAAGTTGGTTTAAGTCCCCAAATGAAAACAATTTTAAGTACTCGGCTGTATTGTAAGCTTTCGAAAAAGTAGTCCCATGAATAATCTGTTTCTTAACTGACATATTTTTATATTTTGGCTTCATGATATTGAACTATAAGATACGGAGATGATATTTGATGATTTCATAGAAGCATGGAATTAAAATCCAAATCACACTCATGAATAAACCCGCTTCGCGTATTCATACAGTGTGATTAGGTTTTTAGTTTCATGCCTCAATGCGATCCACAAATACTATTTTTTTTATCTCATGATTAATTTTTTCGAATGACAGCAGCGATCTATCAATTTATGTTGTCGATTAAAGCTACAAACCAGCGTATTTATCTTTCTCTGACTGAAGACGAATGTCCGGTAGCGCACTAGCTATCTTATTAAAGGCGTCGTTGGTAGGCGCAAACAATGTATACTGACCGGCTGAAATTAGTGAGAATGAGGAAATTTTTATAAAGATCCTCAAGAAAAAATAGTAAGCCACAGCGTTTGGCTTACTCTATTTTCTCGAGGATCGTTTAAAAGATCGACGTTTTAGTGGCTCATTAAACGGCAAAAATATTCCAACAGTCATCACATTATGAATGAGTGTTTTGAACATTGGACAATTAATTTTTCGAATAATACCAACCTCATTAAACGGCAAAAATATTCCAACAGTCATCACATTATGAATGAGTTTTTTGAACATTGGACAATTAATTTTTCGAATAATACCAACGTATTTATCTTTCTCTCACTGAAGTTGGGTGTCCGGTAGCGTACTAGCTATTTTATTAAAGGCGTCGTTGGTAGGCGCAAATAATGTATACTGACCAGCCGAAATTAGTGAGAATGAGGGGGAGATAGACATTCATGAAGAAGATAAATAAAAGTTAGCAAAATAATAAAAAAATGTAATAAATAATTTCTTCAATTCAAACAATGTTTTCTAACACATTCCCCAACCCAGAGATATAAAATAAATATGTTCATTAATTATGAGTGGTCGTCTGCACCTTCATTCTATTTAGACCAGTCTACACAATATGTGAGGTAATAAGCAATTTACATGTATAAAAAAGATGAATGTCGTAGAATGGAATAAATCGTTTACTAGCTTGTAACGCTATGAGAAATAAGAAAACAATCCTAATCTATGTGTTTTAAAAACATGGTTTTCTTTTTCTTACAATGAGTTTTCACTCTTAATAGTAGGAATAGAATTGAATAAGTATTTCGAAGTAATTTGTATTCTGGAACAAGCTTTAACTTTGACACTCGGGGGATTTGAACTTATATGCGGTTACAAAGTTTATGACATATACTAACTATAGCGCGGTTTTATTGACCCGAATCTGATCCCTGCTATTTAGATGGATTAAAATCAAATTATTTCTAATCGGCTTTGCACGTGCTTCCATAGGAATGTATAACAAACGCGTTTGAATGAAATATGTATTTTGTTAATTGATAAAATATGTCGGTTATTGTTATTTTAGCATTTTTCCACAGAGGTCAAATTCGGGCACAAAAAAAAAAAAAAAAAAAAAAAAAAATGGTATACACAATTTCTACATACATAACAAAAATGGTTCCAAATCGGTGATTGTAAGCAGCAGATCGAGTGTGGAGAACCGATTCTGTTGTTCTAGAAGGATCTCTCCGATACTTTCCGTAATGACCTCGAGAATTACCGAGTCGATCTCGTGAACCACGCCGTTATTGACGACAACGTCCGTGCTTGAAACTACGGCATTGTTGACGCTGATACCCTGTATTATGAATAGATAGAATGGAATTAAGGTTGTAGACCCGTTATAACTCCGCAACATTTCTGAACGCATGATCTTTCACAGTGTTAACCGAGGTTTCCAAATGATGTCATTAGGAAACCTCGGTTAACATTGTGATAGTTCATGACTTCCGAAACGTTGCACAACTATTACGGGTCCACTACCCCTAGAAACTTGGGTCTTCATACATAATAAGGTATTTAGAAAAAAAGAGATTATATCACATCACAGTTCAACCAGATATCGCATTTCAAAGCATTAATTAAAAGCATTAGAAAGGTATAATGATCATGATAGGTTAATTAAATATGCAGAAAGCGGAAAGTTTTTATCCTAGTCCACACAGTCTGACCAGGGGCCCGTTTTACTAAACATCTTACGATCATTTTTTTGCCTAAGTCAAAAATTAAAGATGCTTCTACAGTGGTTACTAAAAATGGAATTCTGCCATGCATTATCTCATTAGAATCGTCTTTTGAAGACGATTCCAATGAGATATTGCAAGGCCGAATCGAAAAATGAATAAAAACACCAGGTACGATTTGTGATTTTGACTTACGATCAATTTTTTCGTACGACGTTTAGTAAAACGGGCCCCAGGATCGGGACATTCCGCAACTCTCAAAACGTCCTTTTACGCAAGACGGCCCACGTGTATGTTTACTTGTCACGTGCTAGCTACATTTTAAGGTAGTGTATCCGTAAAAGTTTCGCAACGTCTTGAAAGCAATGAACTTAAACAGTGTTAACCGAGGTTTCCTAATGATTTTCATTAGGAATCCTCGGTTAATATTGTGAAAGATAATGAGTTCCTAAAAGTTGCGGAAATATTACGGGTCCACTACCTTAAATGTAATTTATCTCAGGACGTTGAAAAAATAACATAACAATAACTGTCATTTAGCCAGCGAAGCGCTCGCGGGCGCGCTAGAAAGAGTACTCTTCATGTCCAAATGAAGCTCGTCGAATGCGTGTATCAGAATCGAGGTGTTCGCTGAGGATTTCTTCTGGGTGACTTGTAGGGCAGGAATCAGTTAAACATGTATTTTAATAGATTTAATATCAAACATTAAACTTACGGGGAAAAAAGGCACAAATACAAATACGTGTAATGAATAAATTGTATACTGATATAAACATACACTGCTGTTCTTTGCAAAAGTGAGTACTTGTCCGTTTAGTGATATTTGCGTCCGTCCGTTTGTAAGCTGGGGAGCCAAAATGTATCCCTTGACCACATGGGCTTGCAGCACGGCAGACAGGGCTGAAGGATTGTTCTGTAGTGATTGGAGTTGGCTGGCTGATAGTTTAGAGAAGGCGGCGTCGGTAGGGGCAAATACCGTGTAGGGACCTTAAAGAAGAATGACACGGTCAAAGCTTGTTTGACATATAAGTTTCTGCTTTTCGCAATATCCCTTAAAAAAAAAAAAAAAAAACGTTTGCAGCAAAGCAACAGAAATTTCTGTTAGAAAGTAAGACTTTTTAAGGCTGCCAAAACAAAAATATAACTTTAGTTAGATGGTGTACGCACTGTTTTATCATTCGTACGCCCTTTTTAGCTCCTCTGAACAAAGACCATTTCGGTTGTTTCTATTGCGCTTTTTTGCACATCAATCTTGGGCGGAGGTCGTTTTCATATTATAATTTGATCGTGTGCATGACATTTCCATAAATTGTCATACGCGTAAGGTACAAACATCGAGCAGCCTAGACAGCCAAATGGTACAGTTAGAAAATTGATCTAGGGATACTTTATGCCTTTCCTGTTTTACGAAATTTTGGACCTGTCCATGTTCAAAGGTTTTGCAGACGAAAATTAAAAGTGGGTTTAATTTGAAAAATAACCATTCAGTAGGGTAAAAAAAGTGTGGAAGCAATTTCTTCTTTTTTCACAATGTTTTCTCAATCATAAAATCACAGGCACGTAAAAAGCAGAGATTAAACAGCAAAGGGTTAAGGCCTTATCTACCTAGAAAGCGCATAGTAAAGACTTTGGTCAGACAATGCGGATACACTGACATGCTTTAGTCTTAGCATGGCGCACATGTGAAACTATTGGAAATGTCACGCGCAGGCTCAATTCATTTAGTGAAAAGTGAACATTTTTTTCAAAGAAATCGAATAATAGACTTCAATTAAATTTCACGGGAATGGTCCTTAAGTGAAATCTTTTCAGATTGCAAAGAATACTAGGTATCTTATTCGGAGAAAACACGCCTATATGCGGGAGTGGGGTGGGGATGGTAGAATCCATATCAGGGGATCATAGCAAAGCATAGCATGTGTCTATACATTGTATATAAACAATTATGTTATGGCTCTAAGTCCTCGTTATATGTTTTGGTTAAATAAATAAATATTTTTGTTTCAGGAAGAAGCAGCTGAATTATAACCAAATAACACAGGAATGATCTCCTCGTAAACGTTCCGCAAAATGCTGAAAGTTATTTGGGGTTAAAAATTACCTATATAATGTTTAAAAGAGAAAAAATGAAGATTTACTCTTGAATATAATACATAGGCCGACACAATGTAGTTCTTTTTAATATCTGAATCACTGAAATGGTATATATACTTAAACTTGATAACTAGGCGTTTTATTGAAGTAGAAATATCATCGTAAAACGCATTGCTGTTGTCTCAGTTTTGTAGATCTACCGTCATGGCGCAGATCGTAGCGCGTCGGACCGTCAATCTAGAGGTTCCGGGTTCGATTCGCGACGATGGCACTCTTCCTTTCCGACTATTAAATTTTGGCTTTGTAATCGAAGACCAATGTGGGGTGGCAGCTTGAGACCAGGAAAGTAAGTAAGGGTAGTACTGGTATGAGAAATACCAAGAATCCATCGTTAAGTTCTTCAGCCGCCGCAATATGACTGAAAGATTTTTGAAATCGGCGTAAAACCCAAATCAAACAAACAAACTCAATTTTGTGGGTTCATCACTTACTTTTTGCCGTATGAAAAATTATTAATTTAGAAGACCAGCGATTTATACCATTTTTTTCATGCATATAATGCACAATTATTCTGAAAAAATATTTATACTTATCTAAAAGCAACGGAACGCAAAAGAAATACTGCATTGGAAATAGCAAAGTTCGTAAATTTGACGAACTTTGCAATTTTCAATATTGTTTTTCTAAGAGCTGAGTTCTGTTGGTGTCTCGTGTTTCTCGCACGAAGGTTGCTATCATGCTTTTACTAAATAGTGCTAAATGACTCTATTTGAAAAGATTTTCTTTGCTAAACCATCATTTTAATGTTTTGATATTTATTTAATTTACCCAATTCTGTTGATATCACAGAATAGAAAAGGCTTGCTAGCCAAAACCGTTTATAAAATAACATGCATTTAGAATTGTGAAAAAGGCCAGGGGACTTCTCAAAAATCACAAAAAATCCTATGTATATTCGTTTATCTATCGTACCAACCGTCGCATATGCGCTTTATGAAATGAGCGACGACACCAGAAAACAGTTAGTTGACACAAGGGGCATTGCAAGGATACACGATGAAACTACTGCTGAGATTCGCCATGAAGCTATATAACGTGCTGAATCTTAAGTACCGACAGACGGGGCCGCGGTTTAAATTCATTTTAGGAAGACAATGCGTTTGGTTGTGTGCCATCCCAGATATCGAACCCAAGATATCAAATTTTAACCGTTTCGAAGTCAGGTCTTTTACCGCATGAGCTAATCGGGCTGACGAACAAATCATTTTGGCCTTCATAGTCTGTAATAACTGGGTAACAAGCCACGCGTTGAGAATGACAAAAGCGGTGCAACCTGTTTGCAAATTTCACCCCACTTTGCACACAAGCACACGTGCAAAGCGTGGTATAATTCGCAAACAGTCTGCGCCGTTTTGTATGTAAAGCATAAACGTAGGGCAGCCACGTATGGGTCAAGGGAGAAAACTCTTACCTCCAGAATTCAATGTGTCAAAGAGCCCAGCACTCTGTATAAGACTTGACAAGATGCTGAATTTACTGGTGTCCTGCAGATACTGGCCTACGGGCTTGTCTATAAACGCCAAGGTCTGGCCGGTCACCAGCAACATAAACAATCCAGTAATGTGACACTTCATTTTGATTCCTTCTAATCGTCTATCACCGGAATAAGAACAAAAACTGCACTAAATTATGGCATTCAAAAAGAAGCATGTGTCGATTGGCGTTAAAAAGCTTAATCAAGCTATATAACAATGTGTTGGTCTGCTTTGATAGATGATTTGACGGAGGGCGATATCAATTTTTGAATTACCGATTTTTTACATCCAAATCTAAGTTTAAGATATAGAATTTCAATCGCCTAAAAATCAATTATACGGTTCCAAATTAGAGGGTGGTGTGAATTAATCGGTGACTAAACCCGCTGCATGACGTCCGACTTTGCAGTCGTCTTCAGATGGATGGAAAGGGATGCAATTAATATCAAAGTGCTGTCAGCACTGTAAATCGTACATCATTGAGAGGCTGGGATAGTACAATAGTTCGCCAATAAAAAGGGCTCAAATTTGGACAATAAGAGTTGGTAAAATCTTTAAATTTGTGAGTTTTTTGTCTTAACAATCCATCTTTTCGAGGACATCGCCAGCTCGTCCAACCTCGTGGGTCCGATTTTGAAAGTTTGCTGATTCGATAGCCCTCTGCTAGTCTAAATTATTTCTTAGCAGATTTTTACGTTGTTATAATGAGCACGCGCCAAGCTAAAAGCTTGTCTGTTAATATTATTCCTCTCTCTATAGAGTTTAAAAGCCTGTTTTGCAACAAGCATTTTTCATTAAACTATTTACAATTTTGATTACCAACATGTTTGTATTTCAAGCATTGGGTTTTCCCAAATACTGTAAATGCATTTTCCCTCAAGAAACACGTGAAATCGCCAACTATGCTATTTATATCTTTGGTTTCTGACCAATCGATTAAATCTAGCAGCACTCTATGATTATTCATGAGTTGTTCTAAAAAAAGACAGTTGTACAATTTATAGTGAGGCGTCAAAGATCAATTTTACATTAGTGAAAATCAAATGGCAGCCCGGGAGTCGCGTTAGATGATGTAATAATCTAAAATTGACTGTAATATGCATGCGCAGAAAGGGCATTCATGTGAACGGAGTTACCCACTGGTGGTAGAAAACAAACTTCACATTTACCGCTACAATAATTAATTAACCATGAAATATCGTTATTCCATTAAGAAATGTGATAAACTCGTGCAAAATACTTTATAAAATAAGAAAAAAGTATTTGCCTTTTAAAGTTAAAGAGAATATTTGTTTTGTGTAATCGCATTGTTGTGCACTATTATCGACGCCATTTTGGAACTCAAGAAACACCAGCCTGACCCAGGATCAGAAGCGTCGAGGTTGAAAGGTTAAAATGACATCCCTAGTGTCGAAACCGAGGTCGTTCTGATGGAAACCCGGTTAACTCAGGTCGAAATCGAGTCCGATATGAACTTACCCATTGAAAATGATAGGCAATAACGGTTTCTCGAAACTCACATAAAGTTGCGGAGCTATATCCTATATCAGTTTATCGTATGTTTTTGTCGTTTTTTTTGTTGATGAATAATTTTTCTTCATACTCAAATTTGAATTTAATGAAAATAGGATTGGAGCGTGATCAGAGTGCTCATTGAAATCAAATATTTCAAAATTACAAAATTATTTCTACTTGTTAACACATGCGAAAAAAGTAAACTTCCCACGCTCCCTGTTTGAGTGCAGACGACTATTGACTAATGACAAACAAGTTAATTGACACATTTCGAGCAGACGATGTCCATCTGAATTTACACGTGGTCTGAATTTACGCGTGGGTTTTGACCGCGTGATAATCATAACAGAATTTGATTGGTTGTCAGCCCTACAACTGGTAAATGACCGTTCGAGAAAGTTCAGAGCAGTAATATTGTAAGTGCTACAAATTAATTATACAGTTCACCTATTGTACGTTTCAACTCCTTTACTCAACCGAAAATCTTGTTATAAACACTGAAAATACTAACTGGTAATTACTAAAAGCGAAAATTACATCAAATTTTGTATTAGCCTCTTCTCTATTTGTCGAAAAGTAAATAAGGTATAAACAAAGTTTGTAGATTGTGACTGAAAAGGCCGTTTCTTCGGTGTTTGAAAACACATAATTTGGTTTGAACACATTGCTCAGAAGATAATGGTAAAAATGTACTGGGTCAAACAGACTGGATTTCTGAAAAACGGTAGATATAAAAACACTTATTTACAATCTAAACCTACTTTGGTAATTTATTTATAAGTCCCAATAAAAATTTATCGCCAAAAATTTAAATATCCCAAGAATTTCACTTTTAATTAGTATCACTGTCTGAAAATCGTACTTTTTCCCTTCAAAGTCAGCCATTTTGGTTGATGTTATTGAAAATCACGTGAGTTCTCCCATTTCCCGCCAAAATTCAGCTAATGAAAAATGAGGTCGCCATATTTGGGAGCCGTAGTATTTTTTTGTAAACAAACTTGCTTTGATCATAATAAAATATGAAAATTGAATGAAAAATATTGTAAAGTCACTTAAATTGGTAAGGTAGTAGATTGATACCGGCTACTAGATGCTTCAAATTCGCAAAGGTTTTGAAAGGTAGGTGAAAATAGCTACTATGCTTTTTACCCAGCACCTGTTTTGACAGCATAGAATAAGTAAACAAAGTGACGTCACAATAAATCACATGATCAACATAACTGTCATGGCCTCCGAACTTCGAAAATTTGAACAATTGAAAAAGAAAACACTTTTTTAAGAACAATACAAGTGATGTATTGGTTCCTTTATCATTATTTGCTTTCAAAACTAAGGTAGGAATGACATTAGCTCTTAGATAACCTCTCAGTTTGATAACAGGAATTTGATAATTGCAACAAAAAACAAATAGGGTGGAAATTGTAGCCCTCGACCGGCAGCATATCAGAAAGAGGGGTACATTATTGCAGCTAGGAAATCGTGCACAAAAAAGATCGAACAAAGCGTTATATTAAAGAAGAGATTCAAAACTAGCAAAAAATCACATAAATATGCACGTGGATCACTATTCTCCACTTCAAAATGCCATTTTAAAGACGAACTTTTTTTTCTTTAAGATCTACTTTTACCATACAACGACCTCTGGAAGTAAATTCCAGTGAGGTCACTCCTATATTTAAGAGCTTTTTGCACTCTTCTAACTTCTAAACACTTTGGTCAATGCTGGGGGGTATTGCGACCAAAGTTAAGTCAATAAAGTTATAATATTTTCATTTGTCACTGAAAAATGGCGCTTTTAGGACTTGACCTGTTATGCGAAAAAAGGCAAGAATTCGGAGTAGTGTTTTCTGTGATGTACCATGGTTACTTAATCAAATAATTCTTGGTAAAAGACCTTTGGAAATGATTGCTGAAAGTATACTTTTGAACTATTACTCGGTCCCAACTTGTTAAGCAGAAAATGATAAACATAACTTTATTTTGAGGTAATAAAAAGGGGAGTTAATCATTGTTGGTCAATGTTATTTTGACCTAAATTTCCACAATTTTCACATTTTAATGCCAATAACTAGAACTAAATCATAAAAAATATGAGCAATAAGAGTGTTTTCTGTTAAAAGATATCAAATAGCAGGAGAAAGAGAAAATAAAACAGACATTTTTGCCTCAAAAATCGCTATTTCGATGAATCAAATGGTATAATAGCGTTCCCTAAAATGGAAAAGGGGTTCGTTAAGGGTAAAGGGTGAAATTCAAAATTCCACAATCTCTGCTAAATTTTTCAGGATCTAAAACATCGTTTAAGAGTTTGTGCATCGTTAACTTACATAATGTGTAGGAAAAACGAAAACCAACCCCCCAAAACATGTCAAAATAGTCATACTGGGGGTGAAATTTAATGAAAAACTGACAGAACCCGCTCATTTTAAATTCTTAAAATATAGTTTTATGTCATAGATCACTTAGAAAGCTCTGTTCCATGACAGATTTGTTGTATTACAACTCAAAAAAGGATATTAGAAACCGAAACGGGAAGGAGAATCGTGCATTGTACAACATGGAATGGGGGTACCCACTTCAATAAATATCCATTCTGAAATGGTTGTTTAGGGTTGGAAATACAGTCTCTTGTATCATTTTAAGCTATGTCGAGAGTTTCATTCACGTTTACGTGTTCAGCTATGACGGCTTTACTGTTTAAGAATCAGAAACGGAAGATCAATAAATTTACAAGAAACAACTTGACACGATAAGTGGGACAAATTTTACAAAATTGACCATTTTGACAAGTAATATCATATGTCTCCGCTAGCAAGTTAACTTGATTCAAATGTTTTTGTCTCTCAATTGCTTTTTTAAAAAGTGTTTTAAAACATTCTAATTAAATTGAGAAAACTAGTCTGAAAATGTCTTAAAAATGACTCTCAAAAAACGCTTTTAAAAGGGGCCCGTCACCTGCGACCAAGTCATGAAAAAACCGTTATCGGGGTAAGGGTTAAGCGTTTTCTCACAATTTCTTACTAAAATTTCACCTTTAATTGCATGAATATTGAAAAGCAAATGTTTCTCAAGCTTATTAGCATAGAATTTTTGCCTTGAAATTTGACGGACGTCAGAAAAGTGATATTGAAATAGGCTCCTTTCGATATTTAACTTACCCATTTGGCGAAAAGGGTTTGAATTTCAAGCCGGAAAGGGGATTTTGAATTAGGAGAAACGGGCATATTTCCTGTTTACTACCAACAAAGGTCTATTTCCAATACTCTGAGTAAAGTAAATCAAAAATTTGCATTGAAAAAACGATTTTTCAATCACCTATGTGTGATAGCCTCATATTACCAAATCGCAGGTGTTAAATGGGGTAAGGGGTTTTCTAGTCCATTCTATCGCATTGTTTACACAATTAATTACACCCACTTGGCCAATTAAACTAATCCTTTCTTCCCAAAGCACTAAAACTGACTTAATGATAATTTTAACTTTGTTTAAAGTTAAAAAATGCAAGTAGAAATATTTGCAAAGAATTTCCTTAATTTTTTTAAAAATATTAATTATTCGATTTTAAATCGATAAAATCAACAAAATTTCATTTTTTACACTTTTTGGTACTAATGACAAAAGATGACATCATTTGAAACTACCTGAAGGGGTCAAATTTATTTTGTTTAAAAATCGGGCCTTTTTACCATCTAGGTCGGACCCCACCCGATTTTTGGCCTTCTTTGTTCTATATAAAATTGCTCAAATTTCAGGTGCTGCAACGCATTCCACAACACTTCTCTTATATAATACGTCATTAGCGCTTCATCTACATTCATAGATCTATCTTTTGAGACTAAAGAAACTTGGTCAAATCAGGTTATCTTTTGGGCTATTCAAGCGAGAGTAAAGGCACCGTCTTTTTCCCACCCATGAAGAGGACAGTTAGTTCGGGTACGCCCCCGTCCCTTATCCTTCCTCCCGGAAAGGAAATCGTGCACAAAAAAGATCGAACAAAGCGTTATATTAAAGAAGAGATTCAAAACTAGCAAAAAATCACATAAATATGCACGTGGATCACTATTCTCCACTTCAAAATGCCATTTCAAAGACGAACTATTTTTTCTTTAAGATCTACTTTTACCATACACAACCTCCGGAAGTAAATTCCAGTGAGGTCACTCCTAGTACATATATTTGTCCTCGGAATGCGATGCTATTTTTGGACTGGTTGCATCCGAGGACGTTACAATTAAATATGTGACGTCCAAAATTGAGACTAGTCAGGACCGAGTTTGACCCTTAAGATGGGCCACCGTCATAGTGCAGTTGGTGACGCGTTGGACTATCAATCTAGAGGCCCTTGGTTCGATCCCCGGCGGCGGCACTCATTCTTTCCGACTATTTGTCTCTCACAAATGGGTCGATAATCGTTGACCTTTGTGAGATAGCAGCTGGAGGCTTAGCTGCAATAATGTGGCCCTCTCTCAGATATTTTGATCCCATCAGACTATCAAAAGGGATGGGGGTACGTTATCGCAACTACTGGAGGCTAGGAACATATGTGCTGGTTGTACTGGTGAAAGAAATACCATGAAACCATTGTTAGGTGCTCCGGCCATCCGATATAACTGAAAAAATGTTGAAAGCGGCATTTAACTCCATTCAATCAATCAAATGACCCTTAAGTTAAAACAGGGTTTTGACCCTCAAAATTCTGAAAAATATAATGATCCTTCAAATTTCATATCTGCCATGGGGGTCATATTGACCCTTTGAGCACAAAGATTTGGGTCTGGTTACTGCTGCAAATAAAAAATATATCGGATCTTATTGTCTCTTTTATCTAGGAGATTGTATGAAAATGGGTTACATGAATAATTTTCAGAGTTTGACACTCACTTCTGTGAGCAAGAAGTCCAGTGGACTTAACTTAAAATTTTATTTGAAACGGATTGTAAAGAAAACTGCCCAGCTTATTTCGATGGCTAAGAGTGAAACAGTTGTAACTGCCTATGAACATATAGGCCTTTACAACTGGTTAGCGATGAGCCATTTTGTTTGTTGAAAAATTCTCACTGGGTTAAGGGGACCATTGGACTCCTATCTTACCAAAGACCTTCCTAAAAAATAAGTCTTCACTTGGATTCACCTTTAGTATTGAAACCTGAATTTTGTACAAGGCTGCAGTTACTTTTAACCCTTGTCATGCTGAACCCGGAATATGCCTGCTTTGGCAGGAGCTATAGACAAACACTGCACATATGTGCAGTCTGATATTAGTCTACACGACCTGTTTCTCACTTTCAAACCAGAATTGTCAGTAGGTTTAGTTTTTCAAATAAAAATTGACCTACTGTTGGTACTTCAAGTGCTTTTTGCCCTTTGATTTTGATGAAAAATTTTAGCCAAAATTTATTCAGCATGACAAGGGCTTATATATCCTTTCTTATTTTCAGGAGAAACAGAATGAACAAATAGAGCAAGCATGCCAGGCTGCGAATGAGTTTTCTAAGCTGTATTATGAAACAATGGATAAAAAGAGACATGTAAGAAAATTTCTTAATTGTCTCTTAGATAAGTATCACTTTATATTTTCACCTGCAAAGCAGTAAAAAATCTTCTGTACATGTATGATTTTTGTTGAGCCCACTTGTTTTTGGCAAGATAGTTGTCATAAATGATATACATGTATTAGTGTTTGCTCATGCTTAAGACAAATCTTCTGTCCAATTTCGCCCAGAGCATTTATTGATGGATTCACACAATTTTACCAACCAGTAAAGAAATGTGCCATTTAATTGATTTTTTCCTGTATCGAAAAGGTCAAGTCAACTTCAAGACAAGTTCATGTGTTTCATGTTTAAAACTGAATCTATTAATGAATGCTTCCCAAATAGTTTATAAAAGATACAAGGAGTAAAAATTAAGAATCTGATATTTGAATCAGTTTTTGTTACAAGGCCACGGTCATATTTTAAGGTCAAACCTAGTTGTTTAATTATAATGCAGATCTCTGTGATAAATTATTCCTGTTTCAATCAATCATCATATTAATTTGCCTTATTAGTGCAAATACGTAACAAGAACAATGTGTTTTTCATAATTATTTACTGGAACAATAGGCTAGTTTTCTATTTCAAGAAAGAATATACTTAGCTGAAATGGTGTATCAATATTATCTTCATTGCTTTCCTAGTAACAAATTTGTATACTTCTTAAAATGTCGCATACAATTTAGAATGGAAAGAAGTGAATATATTCAACTTTCAGACTGTCAGTTTATGGTTCAGAGTGTCAACAAACTTGGATTAATGGAGAATGCATGGTGCATGTGTTAAATTGAATGATGTGTTGAGGTTTCCTGCTGATTAACTAGTTGTGGCTAACATACTGGTCAGGAAAATTATGGCTTCGTTGGGATATGATCAAAGTGTTGATGAAAATGAATGTGGCAATACAGAAACATCACTTGACTATGACTTAATGGACTTAAAAGATATAAAAATTGAAGAAAATGAAAATGATATAAAAACGTCTCACACTGCAGGCCATGCTGAATCCAACGGGTCTGTTGTGATTTCAGACATAGACCTCTATAAGAATATGTATGAGAGCTTTAAAAAGAAAGACTTTGGAAACATTAAAATTCTAGTAGAAAACAACAGGGCAGATATCAACCACTTATTCATAGAAACATTTGTTGATCTGGTAGATAGGGGCTGGTCTCTTTTACATTTCCTTGCTAAGAAAGGGGACTTCAAGAGAATGAAGTTGTTCATAGACATTGGTGCTAACCCGGGAATTAAAACCCAAAAAGGAGAAACACCACTACATCTAGCCTGTAAACTTGGTCATTACCAGTGTGTCGAATTTCTGATACAGTGTGACCAGAGACTGATTAACCAACAAAATGTACAGGGTTTGACACCTTTTGTTAAAGCCATTTATAGGTTTGATACTGCATTTAAAGAGAATGACTACAAGAAAACAATCAACTTGCTTATCAGGGCTGGCTGTGATGTGAACATTAGCCCAGAATCCAAAATCACACCCCTCCATGTGGTGGCAGGTAAATGGAAAAGTGTAGATATGGTAGAGAAACTCATTCAAGCAGGGGCTGATGTGAACGCTGACTCAGGATCCAGTAGTCCTCTGTTGGTAGCTGTCTGTAGACAGAGGATTGACAGTGCTACTGTGATTGCCTTAATTAATGCAGGTGCTAATGTTAACTATAAAAATCCTAACGGAAAGTCTGTACTGCATATAGCTGTATCTAAGAGTGAGGATATTTGTGTTGAACATCTTCTAAAGGCAGGGGCTGACCCTAATATCCTTGACCAAGATAAATATTCCCCATTATGGATAGCTGTCTGTGAAAATAACATAAGGATAGCCCCCTTATTACTGGCACACAGGGCTGATGTTAACTTCTGTAACAGTCAATACAGGTTATCCTTACTAGCCAAGGCAACAATGAACAGAAATGTGAAAATGGTGAAGTTACTGCTAGAAAACAATGCTGATGTCAATTCTACAACAGTGCTTGGTGCCTCCGCCTTGCATTATGCTGTTGACAACGGTGATATAACTGTTACAAAACTGTTGTTGAGCAAAAACTGTGATATGGAGAATTATTCATCGTTCAGAAACCTTTATTCTCCCCAGAATGTGTTGCAGATAGCCATGGATAGAGGCAATGGTGATCTGATAAAATTGTTACTGTTGGCAGGATTTCCATTGTCAGAACACCAAATCAAACTGAACAATTTACCAGATATTGTAAAGGAGGACTCGGAGCTAGTTGAATGGATATATGACTACTTCTATTCTCCTAAACCTCTTCAGCACCTATGTTGTTTGTCACTTAGGAAACATTTGTGTGATCAGCTTACACAAGTTGTTGATCACCTGTATAAGAGTCATTTCATTCCACAGGGCCTTGCAGATCTTATTCTGCTGAAACATTTTCTGGACGAGAAGAAACACTTTGTCCAGGACTTCTCTTTTGAGTGGCATTAACCTAATACTAGACCTCAATACAGCAGTGTGGAAATACAAAATTTCTCTAAGTGGGTCATCCAATAAAAAAATGAGACTTATGCTATAATGCCTAACTAGTTCAAATATATGAGATTATTGTTCCACTATGGTATGGTGTAATATCTTCTTCAGAATCAAATAATCTACATGCATGTAAAACTTTGTTAAAATATCTTCAATATTGAACCAGTCTCACTATTTCTTGGATGACCCTCATACTTATCCAGAGCTTCAGTTAGAGGGGGTATTTTGGGTTTCAATTATACTTGCTCATATCTTATATTGAGGGTACTCACTGGAATCAAATTAGTGCCCACAATATAGGGTTGTAATGAGAAATTACGATTAAAGGCTGGAACTACCCCCTGTTATCTGTACCTCTGCTTGTCTCTGGACAAGTAGATGATGATGTTCACTTGTCCAAGATTAAAAAAAAGTTGTCCCAAAAAGTGAATAGATTAATTTTGAGAAAACATTGCTTTTGATAAAGAAAATGCTGAAATCCAGCATTTTCTTTTTCAAAAACAATGTTTTCTGCCCCATGATATAAGCATTAGGATCATTTATCTCTTTCTTCTTTTTAGTAAGATTCAATGATTTGGTCTCGTATTTACTCTACCAAGGACAAGTGGATAAGAAAAATGTAAATAAGATTGGTCCAATTTATGATTTAATGCAGAAGATAATTTTGAGTTTAAAATATGTAGAAAATCATTGTCTTCACTTGTTGAAGGACAAAGTGGAAAGTAAAGAAATTGCTTGTTATAATTAACCTGTTTACATTGACTGCTAGGGAAAAAGAAGTTTGACTGATTGATCGAATGGAGTTTTAAGCCGCTTTCAACATTTTTTTTCCAGTTATATTGCAGAGGCCGGAGCACCTAACAATGGTTTCCTGGTATTTCTCTCATCAGTATAACCACCATATCCTTTCCTAGCCTCCAGCTGCTATCTCACATAGGTCGTCTATGAATATAGAATGAGTGCCTCTGTTGGACATCAAACCAAGGAGCTCTAGATTGATACTCTGAAGTGCTCCCAACTGCGCTATGACGGGGGCTTAGAAAAAGAACTAGGGATATTATCTTTACCTTTGGATCATCTGCATAAGCATTGGAATAGTTGTGTGGTGACAACCTTGGTCATACCTCAATTGCTTTTGAAGATATCTTTTTGAATCTGTGTGTTTACCATCACTAGAATCGTACTATCAAGGGAGATATCTCTGGAAGCACTTATGAAAGAATTATGCCCTTTATTTTCAACAGAGATTTTTTTAGCTCACCTGAGCACATTGTGCTCAAGGTGAGCTTTTGTGATCATTGAATGTCCGTCGTCCGTCGTGCGTCGTCCTCCGTCAACAATTTAAGTGTTTACACTCTTGAGGCCACAAATATGATCCAATCTTCATGAAACTTGGTCAGAATGTTGGTCAGGTCACAAGGATGAACCCTATTGAAAATGGAAAGGATCCATGCCATATCACGGGAAAAGGGGCCTTAAAGACAATTTTCTTGTTTACACTCTAGGGGCCACAAATATGGCCCAATCTTCATAAAACTTGGTCAGAATGTTGGTCAGGTCACAAGGATGAACCCTATTGAAAATGGAAAGGATCCATGCCATAGCACGGGAAAAGGGGCCTTAATGACAATTTTCTTGTTCACACTCTAGAGGCCACAAATATGTCCTAATCTTCATGAAACTTGGTCAGAATGTTGGTAAGGTCACAAGGATGAACCCTATTGAAAATGGAAAGGATCCATGCCATATCAAGGGAAAAGGGGCCTTAATGACGATTTTCTTGTTTACACTCTAGTGGTCACAAATACGGCCCAATCTTCATGAAACTTGGTCAGAATGTTTGTTAGTTCTCAAAGATGAACCCTATTGAAAATGGAAAGGATCCATTCCATATCACGGGAAAAGGGGCCTTAATGGCATTTTTTTTGTTTACACTCTAGAAGCCACAAATATGGTCCAATCATCATGAAACTTGGTCAGAATGTTTGTTAAGTCATGAGGATGAACTCTTTTGAAAATGGAAAGGATCCATGCCGTATCATGGAAAAAGGGACCTTAATGACATTTTTTGTGTTTACACTCTAGTAGCCACAAATATGGTCCAATCATCACGATACTTGGTTAGAATGTTTGTTAGGTCATGAGGATGAACTCTTTCGAAAATGGGAAGGAT
Organism: Fragum whitleyi; assembly: GCA_948146395.1. NCBI lineage: Eukaryota > Metazoa > Mollusca > Bivalvia > Cardiida > Cardiidae > Fragum > Fragum whitleyi. The sequence goes on from OX411549.1 coordinate 40,051,331, forward strand.
CTGTGCCATATCACGGGAAAAGGGGCCTTAATGACAATTTTCTTTTAAGAGCTCCAGACGCCACAAATATGGTCCAATCTTCATGAAACTTGGTCAAAATGTTTGCCAGGTCACAAGAATGAACTCTGTCGAAAACGGGAAGGGTTCACGCCATATCACAGGAAAAGGAGTCTTAATGATAATTTACTTGAAATAACGCCAATGGCCACAAATATGGCCCAAACTTAGTGAAACTTGGTTTTATGTAGAAATTATCTTCTTTATGACATCTGCCTTTTTACTTGATGTGATGTCAAAGTGATCAAAGAGAGTCAGGTGAGCGATCTAGGACCATCATGGTCCTCTTGTTTCATAATTTAGCACCTACCATAGAGCATTCATCCAGGCTGCACAGGGCTGGTGTTTGACCAATAAACCAGGGTTTTGACCCCCCTAAAGCAGAAAATATCCCATTTTGACCCTTAGAAATTTCTTTCAGGGGGTACTATTGAGAGAAATTTCTGATGGTCAAAAATTGGTTTTTACCCCACAAAATTTTCAATTGGTACCTCATATATACTCCCAAAAATTAAAAAAAACAAAATGAATGTCCTTTATCTTATCTTTACAAGAAAAGATCAATTGACACAAAAATCTACTTGTGACATCCTCGTGACATCCTCTCTATGTTGTTTTGACCCCTGTACATTCAGTTTTGACCCCAAGCATTTTGTAGCCAAGTCTGGCATGGGAATTCCACACCCTGCATAAGATTCATTCCAATTCACAGCGAGGATTGCAGCTTAAGACTAGGAAAGGATGCAATGGTAGTACTGGTGTAAGAAATACCTCAAATCCATTGTTAGGTGCTCCAGTTGTCATGATAGGACGTAAAGATTGTTAAAACGGTGTAAAGCCCCATTCAAATAAACCAATTCACAGAGTTTTGGAGTTTACATTTGAAATTCCACATTAAGTAGAAACCATGACAAAAGGAAAACTTGCCTATCGCTGTTGATATAACCTACAAGGAGAATAGGTCTTACAGTTAACAACATCATGAATTTGACAAGTTGAATGGTTTTGGATTGATCAAATGAGTGGGAAGAGTGAGTTTTGAATAAATATAAAGGAATGAGAGGAGTGAGTTTTAAATGAATATAAAGCCAAGTAATACAATATCACAAATTTTGTCCAATAAGACAAAATGCCCCCTTCCCTGTTATTAAATTCTTCATGTACCTTAGTGTTTGTGTGTGTTTATGTACCAATCAGGCGCTTAATTTAAAACCCATACCATCTAATAAATTCATGGAAAGTTTTGGTTGATTTGAAATTTTGATTGAAATATTGATGATTTTGAACAATGTCAAAATATTTTTGAACAATTTTTGGGGCTTTTTGGAATGGTATAAGTGAGTGTTTGGAATGCAATGACTAGAGCGCTGAGCGAGCAATTTAGAATGGTGTTGATCACGGTGTATTCTATTGACACAGAGGGTAAGCTAGTATTATTTTTGCATCAGCAGCATTTGCTTTATGAAAATGCTTTGAATTTGCATTTTTCAGATATTCAAGTATTTATTCAGAGAATTTATTTTACATGTTATTTATTATTCAAGATTTCAAATATATAACTTATCTTTGCTTATTATTTGTTTATAAAACCCTTCAAGAAGTATGTCAACTCTGTCAATATTGTTTTGCTTTGTCCGTCCATCCGTCTGACATTCGTTTCCGCGCTATTTCTTAAAACCTATAGACCGGATTTCAATGAAACTTGGCACACAGCTTCACTACAATGAGGAGATGCGCATATCCTCGGGGTTACCCGGTTCGACCGCCAAATTTAGAGTTACTGCCCCCTGACTGCGTAAGACATATACATACATAGTGATATTCGTTTCCGCGCTATTTCTTGAAAACTATAGACCAGATTTCAATGAAACTTGGCACACAGCTTCACTACAATGAGGACATGCCCATATCTTCGGGGTAACCCGGTTCAACCGTCAAATTTAGAGTTACTGCCCCTGACTGTTTAAGCCATATACATACATAGTGATATTCTTTTCTGCGCTATTTCTTGAAAACTATAGACCAGATTTCAATGAAACTTGGCACACAGCTTCACTACAATGAGGAGATGCGCATATTATAAGGGTTACCCGGTTCCACCGCCAAATTTAGAGTTACTGCCCCTGACTGTTTAAGCCATATACATACATAGTGATATTCTTTTCTGCGCTATTTCTTGAAAACTCTAGACCGGATTTCAATGAAACTTGGCACACAGTTTCACTACAATGAGGAGATGCGCATATCTCCAGGGTTACCCGGTTCGACTGCCAAATTTAGAGTTACTGCCCCCTGACTGCTTAAGACATATACATACATAGTTATATTCGTTTCTGCGCTATTTCTTCAAAACAATAGACCAGATTTCAATGAAACTTGGCACACAGTTTCACTACAATGAGGACATGCCCATATCTTCAAGGTTACCCGGTTCGACCGTCGAATTTAGAGTTACTGCCCCTGACTGTTTAAGCCATATACATACATAGTGATATTCGTTTCCGCGCTATTTCTTGAAAACTGTAGACCGGATTTTAATGAAAGTTGGCACACAGCTTCACTACAAAGAGGACATGCGCATATCGTCGGGATTACCTGGTTCGACCGCCAAATTTAGAGTTACTGCCCCTGACTGTTTAAGCCATATACATACATAGTGATATTCGTTTCCGCGCTATTTCTTGAAAACTATAGACCAGATTTCAATGAAACTTGGCACACAGCTTCACTACAAAGAGGACATGCCCATATCGTCGGGGTTACCCGGTTCGACCGTCGAATTTAGAGTTACTGCCCCTGACTGTTTAAGCCATATACATACATAGTGATATTTGTTTCCGCGCTATTTCTTGAGAACTATAGGTTGATGTAGATAAAAGATAACCTGTACCCAAGTTTGATATTAACTCCATTGACAATGAAAATATGTTCGGCGGGGGATATCGATTCAACGAATTTGCTTGTTGATATGATCTTTGGGTGTCCCAATATCATGCAGCCAAAAATTATTATGATTGGATGAAAAAAAATGTCTTTTTTGGGCGGAGGTCATTTCTCTAAATGTTATATAGTTGAAACAATTTTCAACATCAGTAGAACCCAAAATATCTAAAAATCTAGTCAAAATTTTTATTTGCTTTTACAAGAATTTCAAGCCTGTGGAGCGACTCAAGCCATTCATGGCTTTCTAGTTTCTATATCAAGACCAAAGGGTCATATTAGGGCTTTGCCTGGGCACATCCCTTTTAGCTCTTCTGAGCACAAAGGGTAAAAAAAGAAAAAAATCAAAAGTCGTCTTGTCTGAAACCAGAAGGCAGACACCTTTCATATTTGGTATGTAGTATCATCTAGTGGACCTCTACCAAGTTTGTACATATCAAGACCCTGGGGTCATATTTGGGCTTCACTGAGGCACATCTCTGTTAGCTCACCTGAGCACAATGGGTGAAAATAGGAAAATCTTCAAAAATTGTCTTCTCTGAAACCAGAAAGCAGACAGCTTTCATATTTAGTATGTAGCATCATCTAGTGAACCTCTACCAAGATATTTCATAACAAGACCCTGGGGTCACATTTTGGCTCCACCTGGGTGTATCCCTTTATATATAGAATCAAAGAGTGAAAAGGCATTTTTCTTGCTCTTGGCTGAAAACATTCCATGATATTGATCTTGTGTAGAAATTATCTCCTTGTTGGCATCTGCCTATTTAATTATTGTGATGTCCCGGGGGGGGGGGGGGGTCCAAAGAGACTCAGGTGAGCGATCTAGGACGATCATGGTCCTCTTCAATATTTCAATTAGCTCTTCAATAGGGGTTTGCAAAGTCAACTTAAGAAGGTCTAGAAAAGATGTAAGAAGACACAAGAAGGAGCACATGATAACCGATTGAACTGAAATTTGTTTGAATTATTCTGAAATGCAATCACCAGCTATTTTGAATCAAAAAGACATATATTGTCATCATTTTGACAAAGATGTTACAGTTTAAACACGAAAAAGTATTACATGTAAATTACATGTTATGAATGGTTGTTTTTCAAACCTGAAGAGTCATTAGATTCATTCAAGTTACGCATTGGAAAAAGAATAGTATTACCATACATGGAAATTAGCCACACCTGTTGAAATTTAAAACATTTTGTGGTATATTTGGTATTACTAAAGTCATTGACTTGAAACTTAGCACACATGGGACTAACAAAAGAATTTCCGACACTTTCAAGGGGTATAAATCTTCATGCATTTTAAGCGAATAATGTCCCATTTTTTACTTTGATTTTTGTCCACTGTTGAGCACCCAATTACCGAGCGTAGTACACAAGAAATCGATATGAAATGTGTGTGTGTATTTCCGTTTATTTATCGTCGCTTCCGTAGCACAAGCCCATATGAGCGACGCCTCCAGAAGACGGTTAGTTATTACGGGGGATAGTGCAGGGATACACGACGAAACTACTGCTGAGATCCGCAATGGTTCTTTAACGTGCTCGGTGTAAAGCACCGTCTCACGGGGCATCGGTTAAACGTCTCATCCGAAAGACAATAAGTTTTGCTAGTGTACCAGCCCGGGAATCGAACCAACGCAGTCGAACTTCAATTGTTTTGAAGTCCGGTGCTCTACCGGGCTGGTTAAAAACTATTGATATGAAAAATACAGTGACAGTATTTTAAAGTGTTCAGAAGAATAGTGCAGTTCATAGCCGAGTATAGTACCTACATATCGCGGGCTAAGAATTGTCTATACAGTTTATAGTAGTCTGTCCGCGAGGCTAATCTTTTTTTCAAAGGAAATTAAATCATTACAAACCTTACAATTAAGTCCCCTGTCTCTAAAAAGAAGTTTTTGTTCAGCACTTGTTAAAACGAATTTGGATTAAAGAGGCATGTAGTAAAACTACAACCAAAATATTTTCTGAAGATGCAAACAAAAACGACTGAGGCGAGTCTAAGTGTATAGACACATGCCATGATTTTGCTCTAAGCCCTCTGTATATTTTTCAGTTGTTGGTCAAATTATACGAGGATAAGGCCCAGGCAATATGGAACGGAAATCAAGTGACGGGGAAAGAAGCTGTACAGAAATTTTACGAAGAACTCCCAACATCGGAGCATAAACTCGAGTCATTAGACTCGCAACCGTTATCAGGTAACGGAGGTTTTGAAACTTAAATGAAGAGATTAAGAATTTCCACGTGCTTCAATATAATTTTCGGGCATTTAATTTGCAATGTCTGTATGTCTCTCTGCTTGCTAATTTCTTTGAATATTATGCTATTGTTCCATATAAGTATCACATAAGTATGTTATTATTGTGTAAATGTTTATTTGACCAAAAGGCACACCAAGTGCCGACATGACTGATTTAGTCATATGAAGTTTAGAAGTGCCAAATCTTAAAACTGTGAACTACCAGAAATGTGGTCATCCCCTTTATTGATATGCATCGGTTTAAGACAAGGTCATGGTTATTTGACAAGGTCAAAGTCATCTTTTAAAGATCAACTTTAAAAAAAGATGTGTTGTTGTGTTATGTTTCACAAACACACCAGCCCTGCATTTAGAATACCAAATGAGCTTGTCGCAAACAGTTTTCTAGCTAGTCTCTATCTTGAACATATCACAATTGCTTTAGGAAATGATAGGTTGTTAAAAAAAATCGGCTTGGACGGAAATAAACCCTGCCAATACAATTACAATTGTTTTATTCGATTACGTCTTGTTACGGTGCTTTAACATGAAAATAAAAGATTTCCTCATAATCGATAAGAGTTAAGCCATCCCTTTCTTGTTCGCTAAATTTTTGTTATTTGGCAGTGGTTCAAAACAGCTGCCACAGTCAACAACATCGAGAAATTGCCAAGGTGAATAATTATGGAATGATTTCGGAATGAGTGTGAAGAGTGAGTGATAAGTGGAATAAAAGGAGGAGAATGCAATATCACTAATTTCGTCCAAGTTTGACAATAGAAGCAATATTTGTTATCCCCCTTTATAAATCTACGCACTTTTTTTTTTTTGGCTTCGCGTACCAATCAGACACTTTAAAGCCAAATCAACCCAATAAAATCGTTGAATTATTTGACCTACTTTAATGAAATATGATCGTTTTCAAAGATTTCGATTTTTTTTCGAAAATTTGGAGCGTTTTGAACGGTTTGAGTAAGTATTTGGAATGAATGGATTTAGCGCTGAGCGAGCGATCTAGAATGGTTTTGGTCAGGGGTTAATGTCATTTTCACGATGTTACTCGCTGTATTTGTTCATATGTACCCCTTTCCTTTTTCAGAGGAAATATCTTCCGGCCAGTTTACTATACTAGTGAAGGTCTACGGAACAGTAAAATTTCCCAGCAGCAATCTCAAGTCATTCTACCAGAGCTTTCTATTGACTTCTGTGAACAATGTGTGGAAAATAATCAGTGATACTTTCAGATTCCAGGATAAATCCGATGAATAGGTGGGGGAAAATATGGAAAGCGTCGTAATTTTTCTCATTTGCTAATATGTTTTTTTTTTGTGGTTAAATCATATGACAGAGTTTGGATGATTACTTTAGACTTAATGGAACTCCAATAAAATTATGTATGCCGGATAAATTAGTGTTGAAGCGGAGTAACTGTTATTGCAAAAAACAATATAGATGATTGAATGAATGATGGAATCGGAGGTACAGATACTGTAGGGGGGGTATTTCTGGTCTCGATTTATCATTAAAACCCTTTATTGTGGGTACTTATTTGAATCGTCTAGATGAGACGATTCAAATAAGTACCCACAATATGGGATTTGTTCAAGTATTGTTGAGATAATTTAATCCCCCCCCCCCTCTGTAGCTGTGTATAATGATATTTTATAAATGAAGAAGTATTGATTGAAATTTGAACATTTGAATTCTTTGATATTTTCAATTCAAGGCAGCTAAACTGTTTAAAAATTGACATAACCGTGGTCTTATAGTCTCTTGTGTGTGATTTTTCATGTAAATAATACATATGAATATTTGTCTTTGTAAATAAATGAAGCATTCATTTCATACATTTTATTTCATTCGTATATTTATCAACCAATTCATGACTTTTCGACAAATGGAGTGCAGACTTTATATGAAGTAAGAAACGCGTCCTTGAAAACTCGGTTGGTCATACGTGAAGATCTGAATCTTAATAGCCTAACAGTGGAATTTGAATAACAGCCTCACACAAATGCATTTTATGTCCCCATATTGATAGATTTTGGGTATATTGTGTGACCGGCGTCCTTCTATATTCTGTTTGTGCGAAAAAGCTAACCCGCGAACTTAACATTTCCTCTCAACTCTGTAATGTAACACTATAGAAGTGACAAGGCCCATATTTTACATTAAGGTTCTTCTCAAAATCCTCATCTTTGAAAGTCAAGGTCATCTGACAAGATCAAGGTCATTTATCAAGGTCAAACTCCAACCTTTTTGGGGGCATTAGGCTATTGTTTTACGAACACATCTGGTTTATATATCATATCTATTTATTGACAATAATGAATCAAAAAGTGTTTTAAACATATATTTTGAGGGCTTAAACATCGGTTGGGACTAAAACACCATCGATAACGTGGATTACTCCATTGGTGGCTCGTATGTCTGTTTGAATAATGTTGGCATTGTTTATCTTCGCGGCTGAAATTGTTAGAAGAAAAGTGTTGACAAATATGAATAAATCTGTACAAATCACACCGCATAAGTTATATCGATTCTCTCCGTTTTTTACGTAACAAATTTTATTGAGCTTGTGCGTGATATTTCCAACTATTTCACACGTGCGCGAATCAGACTCTCTTGCCAGCCTGGGTATCAACACAGTCATTTGGAACAACGCTCGGACTTTTCCCTAAACTGGGAAAAAAACTCGGACGTAAGTGAAGTAATTTTTGTGCATTTTTGGGTTATACGGCTTCTAGTGGTTCTAAGTGTTGCTTGAGCAAAAAACAACAAAGTTATTTGAGGTTCTCCGATCTGCTTTGGTGATTTTTTGTCATGTTATAATTTGATAACAAAACACCGAAAAACACTGCGTTTTGTTATCAAATTAAAATATGCCCAGTTTTAATCTTTCATTGCTTGTCTTTTTCCGTTTATTTACCGTCGCTTCCGTAGCTTATTTTCATATGAGCGACGCCACTAAAAGACAATTAGTTGTTACAAGGGAAAGTGCTGACGAAACTGCTGCTGAGATCCGTCATTTTTCTTTAACGTACTCGGTGTAAAGCACCGTTTCACGGGACCTCGGTTAAATGTCTCATCCGAAAGACAATTAGTTTTGTTAGTATGCCAGCCCGGTCGAACCCACGCGGTTGACCTTCAGTTGTTTTAAAGTCCGATGCTCTACCAACTGAGCCATTCGGGCTGACAATCTTTTATTGAATTTGATTTTCTCGATTTCATCTTAAATGTTACTTAATGTTTGTGACGACATGTTAAAACGCAAAATGACGCGCTCTCATGGCTGCGTACTTGTTTTCCCAGAGGCCAATACCGAAGAATTGCCGATGTTTCGCGATTGTCCAACAAGTCAGACCAGAGTCCTTTTTCGCCATCGTAGCACAGTTGGTAGCGCACTAGACTCCCGATCTTCTATCACGGGATGCCATGTGTTTGATCCCCGGTGGGCAAATATCCTCTCCGATAGTTTGGTACTCGTTAACCAACGTGGCATAGCAACTGAAGACTAGGAAAGATGTGAAGGTAGTACTGGTGCGAGACATACCTGGAATCCATTGTTAGGTGCTCCATCTGCCGAGATATGACTGGACGATTGTTAAAAGCGGCGCAAAAATGTGTCTAAGAGATAACTAAAATAGTTGCGACTGTGCGGTCTCAGATAATTGTTGTCCCTGGATAAAAATTCTAATGGGGTCAAAATCATCTACTTCTGTTCTAAATACTGTTTTATCGCAGTAAAACAAACAAACAAACAAAAACAACAACAAAAACAACAACAACCAATAACAACAACAAAAAATGTTTAAGCATATTCAATAGCTCATTCAAAATTTAGAAAAAATATTTATTTAATTACTAGTAATTCAAATGTTGTTCTGAACAAATTGCCAATTTAGTTGGGCATTTCAAACCGTATGTTTCCAGTTTTAACTAAGTTAACAGCAGGTAGTGTAGACTAAGATCAGACTGTACGTCTGTGCAGGCTGATCTTGGTCTAAACTATCTGCTCTATCTGAAATTGGTGGACTTTTCATCCAGTATGTCTCAAGTTTTTCCATTATTATTAAGAAGACATCAGGCAGTATAGGCTAAGATCGGACTGCACGTCTGTACAGGCTGATCTTGGTACAAATTGCCTGCTAAATACGTGTGCTCAGTAGGAAATATTCGCGAAAAAGGTCTAAATGATAATTTCAAATATTTACATGGCGTCAGATGAATGGTCACTGTTTGTCCATGGAGAGTGGTGAGCTGCTGGCCATCTTTTAGATCACTGGCTACGTAGCGGCCTTGAATCAAATGATTCTTCAATATTTCTGTGAAAGAAAAAAGGCAATTTTTTTTATATTTTTTTTGTATCACATGCTTTACCACAACCTAGAATGACCTAGTAACTACAAGACGGGAATCACGTGACACGACTGTTTTAGAAAGTCGTAAATTATTTTGTCAATATATGACTTTTTTATAAGTTTTGAAGCAGAGAAGGTTGGAAAATGTCAGGAATTCGCTGGATATGACAGATTTTTTTTTGTAAAAAAAATCTGTAGATAAAAAAGTTATTGACGTCCAAATGATAACTTTTTTGGTCGTCAATAACTTTTTTATCCACCGATTTTCTAAAAGTCTACCACATCTAAGTAGTTCCTGGCGTTTTTTTCCGCCTTCTCTACTTCAAACCTTTTTCAAATTGGGCAAGTATTTATAGAACTATTTAAAAATATTGAAAAAAAATGTGTCACGTGATTACCCAACGTCAACTTAACGTCGCACTGTCTTGTTAAAAAACGTCGCACTGTCTTGTTAAAAAACGTTGACTTGATTTTATGAATGCTTGTTGTTTTCATCGATTTATGAAAGTAAAAAACTAATTATACAGTATGAATACGCGAAGCAGATTTATACCTAAGTGTAATAATGTTTTTATTTTCATACATCCATATAAAACAATATTTTCTTCATATCCTAATTTCATATCATGAAACGTAAATGTTCCGTAGTTCTCCATTCTGAGACCGATTCTTTATGGGACTACTTTGTGCGCAAGCTTAAGCTGCGTGCTCAATTTTTTTTTCATTGATAAATGAAACCAATTTTCAGCCAATCATGTTGTTCGAAATTTGGATGACAAAACTAAAATTTAATTATGGGGTTTTGACATTGAAAGATGGATCCTTAGTAGCGGATCGATGCATGATCTTGTGCGTGCCATTTTCAATTATTTGACATGTGTGTGAGTTGCAAACATTGAGCAGCCTAGACAGTCAGTCACACAGTGACATTAGAAGATTACACTTACATCTAAGGATTCTAACAGACCTTATCTATCTATTTGGCGCAATGTGAAGATTCTGGACAGACTGGGCGGATGCACAGGCTGGCCAGAGTCTTTGCTTGGTGTATATTTGAAATTGTTGGAAATGTCGCTCAAAGACTCGTGTGTAAGGTTAAGCATATTAAAGCCGTAGATATGATTTTTACAGGCCCATTTAATGACAAAAATATTCAAGTCATCTCATTATGAATGAGTGTTTTGGTCGACGTCATAGCACAGTTGGTAGCGCGTCGGACTGTCATTCTAGAGGTCCTGGGTTCAATCCCCGACAGCGGCACTCATTCTTTCCGACTATTTGTCTCTCACCAATGGGTTGATAATCGAAGACCTATGTGAGATAGTAACTGGAGGCTAGGAAAGGATGTGCTGGTAGTACTGGTGAGAGAAATACCAGGAATCCATTGTTAGGTGCTCCAGCCGCCGCGATATAACTGAAAATATGTTGAAAGCGGCGCAAAACTCCAATCAATCAACCAATCAATGAGTGTTTTGATTGAACAATTATTTAATTTTACTTGTGTCAATCAAGATTCGCGTCTTCTGATTGGCTGAAAGTTGGTTTAAGTCCCCAAATGAAAACAATTTTAAGTACTCGGCTGTATTGTAAGCTTTCGAAAAAGTAGTCCCATGAATAATCTGTTTCTTAACTGACATATTTTTATATTTTGGCTTCATGATATTGAACTATAAGATACGGAGATGATATTTGATGATTTCATAGAAGCATGGAATTAAAATCCAAATCACACTCATGAATAAACCCGCTTCGCGTATTCATACAGTGTGATTAGGTTTTTAGTTTCATGCCTCAATGCGATCCACAAATACTATTTTTTTATCTCATGATTAATTTTTTCGAATGACAGCAGCGATCTATCAATTTATGTTGTCGATTAAAGCTACAAACCAGCGTATTTATCTTTCTCTGACTGAAGACGAATGTCCGGTAGCGCACTAGCTATCTTATTAAAGGCGTCGTTGGTAGGCGCAAACAATGTATACTGACCGGCTGAAATTAGTGAGAATGAGGAAATTTTTATAAAGATCCTCAAGAAAAAATAGTAAGCCACAGCGTTTGGCTTACTCTATTTTCTCGAGGATCGTTTAAAAGATCGACGTTTTAGTGGCTCATTAAACGGCAAAAATATTCCAACAGTCATCACATTATGAATGAGTGTTTTGAACATTGGACAATTAATTTTTCGAATAATACCAACCTCATTAAACGGCAAAAATATTCCAACAGTCATCACATTATGAATGAGTTTTTTGAACATTGGACAATTAATTTTTCGAATAATACCAACGTATTTATCTTTCTCTCACTGAAGTTGGGTGTCCGGTAGCGTACTAGCTATTTTATTAAAGGCGTCGTTGGTAGGCGCAAATAATGTATACTGACCAGCCGAAATTAGTGAGAATGAGGGGGAGATAGACATTCATGAAGAAGATAAATAAAAGTTAGCAAAATAATAAAAAAAATGTAATAAATAATTTCTTCAATTCAAACAATGTTTTCTAACACATTCCCCAACCCAGAGATATAAAATAAATATGTTCATTAATTATGAGTGGTCGTCTGCACCTTCATTCTATTTAGACCAGTCTACACAATATGTGAGGTAATAAGCAATTTACATGTATAAAAAAGATGAATGTCGTAGAATGGAATAAATCGTTTACTAGCTTGTAACGCTATGAGAAATAAGAAAACAATCCTAATCTATGTGTTTTAAAAACATGGTTTTCTTTTTCTTACAATGAGTTTTCACTCTTAATAGTAGGAATAGAATTGAATAAGTATTTCGAAGTAATTTGTATTCTGGAACAAGCTTTAACTTTGACACTCGGGGGATTTGAACTTATATGCGGTTACAAAGTTTATGACATATACTAACTATAGCGCGGTTTTATTGACCCGAATCTGATCCCTGCTATTTAGATGGATTAAAATCAAATTATTTCTAATCGGCTTTGCACGTGCTTCCACAGGAATGTATAACAAACGCGTTTGAATGAAATATGTATTTTGTTAATTGATAAAATATGTCGGTTATTGTTATTTTAGCATTTTTCCACAGAGGTCAAATTCGGGCACAAAAAAAAAAAAAAAAAAAAAAAAAAAAAAATGGTATACACAATTTCTACATACATAACAAAAATGGTTCCAAATCGGTGATTGTAAGCAGCAGATCGAGTGTGGAGAACCGATTCTGTTGTTCTAGAAGGATCTCTCCGATACTTTCCGTAATGACCTCGAGAATTACCGAGTCGATCTCGTGAACCACGCCGTTATTGACGACAACGTCCGTGCTTGAAACTACGGCATTGTTGACGCTGATACCCTGTATTATGAATATATAGAATGGAATTAAGGTTGTAGACCCGTTATAACTCCGCAACATTTCTGAACGCATGATCTTTCACAGTGTTAACCGAGGTTTCCAAATGATGTCATTAGGAAACCTCGGTTAACATTGTGATAGTTCATGACTTCCGAAACGTTGCACAACTATTACGGGTCCACTACCCCTAGAAACTTGGGTCTTCATACATAATAAGGTATTTAGAAAAAAAGAGATTATATCACATCACAGTTCAACCAGATATCGCATTTCAAAGCATTAATTAAAAGCATTAGAAAGGTATAATGATCATGATAGGTTAATTAAATATGCAGAAAGCGGAAAGTTTTTATCCTAGTCCACACAGTCTGACCAGGGGCCCGTTTTACTAAACATCTTACGATCATTTTTTTGCGTAAGTCAAAAATTAAAGATGCTTCTACAGTGGTTACTAAAAATGGAATTCTGCCATGCATTATCTCATTAGAATCGTCTTTTGAAGACGATTCCAATGAGATATTGCAAGGCCGAATCGAAAAATGAATAAAAAACACCAGGTACGATTTGTGATTTTGACTTACGATCAATTTTTTCGTACGACGTTTAGTAAAACGGGCCCCAGGATCGGGACATTCCGCAACTCTCAAAACGTCCTTTTACGCAAGACGGCCCACGTGTATGTTTACTTGTCACGTGCTAGCTACATTTTAAGGTAGTGTATCCGTAAAAGTTTCGCAACGTCTTGAAAGCAATGAACTTAAACAGTGTTTACCGAGGTTTCCTAATGATTTTCATTAGGAATCCTCGGTTAATATTGTGAAAGATCATGAGTTCCGAAAAGATGCGGGAATATTACGGGTCCACTAGCTTAAATGTAATATATCTCAGGACGTTGAAAAATAACATAACAATAACTGTCATTTAGCCAGCGAAGCGCTCGCGGGCGCGCTAGAAAGAGTACTCTTCATGTCCAAATGAAGCTCGTCGAATGCGTGTATCAGGATCGAGGTGTTCGCTGAGGATTTCTTCTGGGTGACTTGTAGGGCAGGAATCAGTTAAACATGTATTTTAATAGATTTAATATCAAACATTAAACTTACGGGGAAAAAGGCACAAATACAAATACGTGTAATGAATAAATTGTATACTGATATAAACATACACTGCTGTTCTTTGCAAAAGTGAGTACTTGTCCGTTTAGTGATATTTGCGTCCGTCCGTTTGTAAGCTGGGGAGCCAAAATGTATCCCTTGACCACATGGGCTTGCAGCACGGCAGACAGGGCTGAAGGATTGTTCTGTAGTGATTGGAGTTGGCTGGCTGATAGTTTAGAGAAGGCGGCGTCGGTAGGGGCAAATACCGTGTAGGGACCTTAAAGAAGAATGACATGGTCAAAGCTTGTTTGACATATAAGTTTCTGCTTTTCGCAATATCCCTTAAAAAAAAAAAAAAAAAAAAAAGAAAAACGTTTGCAGCAAAGCAACAGAAATTTCTGTTAGAAAGTAAGACTTTTTAAGGCTGCCAAAACAAAAATATAACTTTAGTTAGATGGTGTACGCACTGTTTTATCATTCGTATGCCCTTTTTAGCTCCTCTGAACAAAGACCATTTCGGTTGTTTCTATTGCGCTTTTTTGCACATCAATCTTGGGCGGAGGTCATTTTCATATTATAATTTGATCGTGTGCATGACATTTCCATAAATTGTCATACGCGTAAGGTACAAACATCGAGCAGCCTAGACAGCCAAATGGTACAGTTAGAAAATTGATCTAGGGATACTTTATGCCTTTCCTGTTTTACGAAATTTTGGACCTGTCCATGTTCAAAGGTTTTGCAGACGAAAATTAAAAGTGGGTTTAATTTGAAAAATAACCATTCAGTAGGGTAAAAAAAGTGTGGAAGCAATTTCTTCTTTTTTCACAATGTTTTCTCAATCATAAAATCACAGGCACGTAAAAAGCAGAGATTAAACAGCAAAGGGTTAAGGCCTTATCTACCTAGAAAGCGCATAGTAAAGACTTTGGTCAGACAATGCGGATACACTGACATGCTTTAGTCTTAGCATGGCGCACATGTGAAACTATTGGAAATGTCACGCGCAGGCTCAATTCATTTAGTGAAAAGTGAACATTTTTTTCCAAAGAAATCGAATAATAGACTTCAATTAAATTTCACGGGAATGGTCCTTAAGTGAAATCTTTTCAGATTGCAAAGAAAACTAGGTATCTTATTCGGAGAAAACACGCCTATATGCGGGAGTGGGGTGGGGATGGTAGAATCCATATCAGGGGATCATAGCAAAGCATAGCATGTGTCTATACATTGTATATAAACAATTATGTTATGGCTCTAAGTCCTCGTTATATGTTTTGGTTAAATAAATAAATATTTTTGTTTCAGGAAGAAGCAGCTGAATTATAACCAAATAACACAGGAATGATCTCCTCGTAAACGTTCCGCAAAATGCTGAAAGTTATTTGGGGTTAAAAATTACCTATATAATGTTTAAAAGAGAAAAAATGAAGATTTACTCTTGAATATAATACATAGGCCGACACAATGTAGTTCTTTTTAATATCTGAATCACTGAAATGGTATATATACTTAAACTTGATAACTAGGCGTTTTATTGAAGTAGAAATATCATCGTAAAACGCATTGCTGTTGTCTCAGTTTTGTAGATCTACCGTCATGGCGCAGATCGTAGCGCGTCGGACCGTCAATCTAGAGGTTCCGGGTTCGATTCGCGACGATGGCACTCTTCCTTTCCGACTATTAAATTTTGGCTTTGTAATCGAAGACCAATGTGGGGTGGCAGCTTGAGACCAGAAAAGTAAGTAAGGGTAGTACTGGTATGAGAAATACCAAGAATCCATCGTTAAGTTCTTCAGCCGCCGCAATATGACTGAAAGATTTTTGAAATCGGCGTAAAACCCAAATCAAACAAACAAACTCAATTTTGTGGGTTCATCACTTACTTTTTGCCGTATGAAAAATTATTAATTTAGAAGACCAGCGATTTATACCATTTTTTTCATGCATATAATGCACAATTATTCTGAAAAAATATTTATACTTATCTAAAAGCAACGGAACGCAAAAGAAATACTGCATTGGAAATAGCAAAGTTCGTAAATTTGACGAACTTTGCAATTTTCAATATTGTTTTTCTAAGAGCTGAGTTCTGTTGGTGTCTCGTGTTTCTCGCACGAAGGTTGCTATCATGCTTTTACTAAATAGTGCTAAATGACTCTATTTGAAAAGATTTTCATTGCTAAACCATCATTTTAATGTTTTGATATTTATTTAATTTACCCAATTCTGTTGATATCACAGAATAGAAAAGGCTTGCTAGCCAAAACCGGTTATAAAATAACATGCATTTAGAATTGTGAAAAAGGCCAGGGGACTTCTCAAAAATCACAAAAAATCCTATGTATATTCGTTTATCTATCGTACCAACCGTCGCATATGCGCTTTATGAGATGAGCGACGACACCAGAAAAGTTAGTTGACACAAGGGGTATTGCAAGGATACACGATGAAACTACTGCTGAGATTCGCCATGAAGCTATATAACGTGCTGAATCTTAAGTACCGACAGACGGGGCCGCGGTTTAAATTCATTTTAGGAAGACAATGCGTTTGGTAGTGTGCCATCCCAGATATCGAACCCAAGATATCAAATTTTAACCGTTTCGAAGTCAGGTCTTTTACCGCATGAGCTAATCGGGCTGACGAACAAATCATTTTGGCCTTCATAGTCTGTAATAACTGGGTAACAAGCCACGCGTTGAGAATGGCAAAAGCGGTGCAACCTGTTTGCAAATTTCACCCCACTTTGCACACAAGCACACGTGCAAAGCGTGGTATAATTCGCAAACAGTCTGCGCCGTTTTGTATGTAAAGCATAAACGTAAGGCAGCCACGTATGGGTCAAGGGAGAAAACTCTTACCTCCAGAATTCAATGTGTCAAAGAGCCCAGCACTCTGTATAAGACTTGACAAGATGCTGAATTTACTGGTGTCCTGCAGATACTGGCCTACGGGCTTGTCTATAAACGCCAAGGTCTGGCCGGTCACCAGCAACATAAACAATCCAGTAATGTGACACTTCATTTTGATTCCTTCTAATCGTCTATCACCGGAATAAGAACAAAAACTGCACTAAATTATGGCATTCAAAAAGAAGCATGTGTCGATTGGCGTTAGAAGGCTTAATCAAGCTATATAACAATGTGTTGGTCTGCTTTGATAGATGATTTGACGGAGGGCGATATCAATTTTTGAATTACCGATTTTTTACATCCAAATCTAAGTTTTAGATATAGAATTTCAATCGCCTAAAAATCAATTATACGGTTCCAAATTAGAGGGTGGTGTGAATTAATCGGTGAGTAAACCCGCTGCATGACGTCCGACTTTGCAGTCGTCTTCAGATGGATGGAAAGGGATGCAATTAATAAAACACAAACAATGATTGGCGATGGACTTAAAATGTGTAAATAAAACTGAAGGTGCTACATTTCAGTCACCCACCCAAGAAAATGTTTAAAACCAAATGACAGAAAATAACGGAGGTCAACAGCCTTCAATGTCTAAATGAGTGGTTGATTGGCCAATCTACTTTTTGATTGATAGAGGAAATTGGTTAATTGTTGGTTCACAAAGTAGACTATAAATGGATCGAAAACTTCGATTCTTTTCTTACAAATAAAAATAATATCATTTTTCTAATGGCCCGCTTCGATTTAAGAATGTTTGACAGTCACGTTTGTTAAAGATATGTTATCTGCAGGAATCATGGATCGTGATCACATTTGGCCCAGTTTGTAACTTTATTTCTATCTTTTTTCCTCACCTTTTATCGAGTAATCAAACAGACCAGCATAATTTTTGTTCACGAAATAAACTTTGCAACCTGACAATCGAATTAAGACTTCGTGATATGGTGGATTATGGCTCAAAAGTTATAACAGAAATGTGGTGGATAATCGCTTCTGCCAAGATGAGAAAGAGAATGATTTACCTATCAAATCCTTCAAATGATTTCAAATATTAACCAAGAAAATTAGTTAAGATTTCATACGCTGTCGAAGGTGGGCGTTTAATGATATCGTCTTCTCCGTGTCTCCGTATGTCCGTCCGTAAGTCCGTCCAATTCTTGTTTTAACACATTTCCTCCATAATGCGAGGTTATTCATTAAACTTTTCCAGTATGTTCCCCATCATGTAAACGCGCACACATTACTCCGGCTTGATGACGATAAGTTGCGTCTTGGAAGTAAGGAAATTTGATGACAATTTCATATTAACATAGCTTGTCCTCTATAATACATGTATATGGATGGATTTGTATGAAACTGTCTCAGAATCATTCTTGTCACATGGCCATGCTAATATTGTTGCGGTTTGTCGATATTCTATTGAGTCATGGGAAAGAGATGTTAAAATTACACAACTTATCCAACATTTCTGAAAGGATTTCCATGACACATCACATAATTGTTCTAAGCATGGCTGTGATTAATCGCATATTATGAAAGTTTGGTCCTTTATGTACCGTAATGGGTAAAGGGGCCAACTTTTCAATTAATTCCTTCATACAACTCTTTTTATTAGAGATAGGGTTACACCTATGTAAATTTGTAACGAGTCCTTACAGATTTTTATTTTGTCGGAAAAAAAAAAATTCTGACGATTCGACCACTTTTACGTGTTTTTTGTAACAGCGTCGGCTATGTTACCCGCAACTTTTTTAATCGGTCGAGTATCTACTCGAACGATTAGTTCTATGGCAATTCACGGGTCGTATCGAATAAAATTTGCAAAGCATGCTTTTATCCCAAATTCTGACAAGAAAAGAATTTTCATTATTCTTTAAACAAATGTCGAAAAACGACAATCCTTACAGTTGGTCATCTGGGTTTCTTTTAGATAAGTCATATGCGATTTAAAAAAGTCGAAAATTCAATTGTATAAGCCTAACAGCAAATTTTCCATGGCAAATTATCGCCGATTAAAAATAAACCCCAAAAAATGAAATGAGTTTGATTTGAATTGGGGTTTTACGTCGCTTTCAACAATGTCTCAGTTATATCGCGACGACTGGAGCACCTAACGATGGATTCCTGGTATTTCTCACACCAGTACTACCACCACATCCCTTTCCTAGCTTCCAGTTGCTATTCCACATAGGTTTACGATTATCTACCAATTAAAAAATGATATGAGGGAAAACGATAACAACAAGCCGCAGGAGCAAATCAAACTCTCCATTCGTGTCACATGACTAACCCACGCGTTGATTTTGAATATCAATGAGCCACGTGATATAACGCGGCGCTGAATCTGGCATTTGATCTCAACAACGAATCAAATGTCCAAACTGCATCACGTGACTCAAAAGCCAACGCGAAGAAATTGTAAAAATTTATATGGGCGTGGCTCAGAACCTAATTGATGGATATAATTGCACTTAAGGTTTAGATAAATCAGCTTTAATTTAAGATAACTAACTTCCGCAGAGTCAACATAAAAACTCAAGAACTTAAATCGCAGATTGGAAACAAAAGCCTCGTAACTTGATCTAAGTTGAGCTGAAGTTACGAGGCTTTAATCATACGATGAAATGTGTTCACTCTCTCTACGCACGTGAATCCTTTAGGTTTAATGTTACAGTTCTTTGCACGCGTTCACGATTATTGCCGACTTACTTTTCAATGAACCCAATTGGTAAACAAAACAACAAAAGCTACATACCTTTATGATGAATATAATTGGATTTGTCTCATTCAGTTAATATCTGAATAAACAAAATTTCAGATCACAATATTTTCTTTTAACAAGATTAATCAAAGAATTTGTCTTATACCGTGCAGAAGAATGAACAGTATCAAACAAAGAATCAGCATTACCCATATAAAAACATGCCAGTGGAATCATCAATTTTAGGAAAAATTAAGTTTACACTCACACCTAAGTAATCATCTTTTGAAACAAAAGTGTTAACACTATTACCATATTTCGGAAAACTTAAATCTAAAATAACCCTTCTGTCAATTCCGTCAGATTTAGGAACTGAATTTAAAGGTGAAATAATCAATTGTTTACCAAACGGATTATCTTTGAAAGAACCAATGATAGCTCCATGAGATGCTTCTTTACATAAATATTTTTGAATTTCAAATGGAAAAGCCTCTGCACCTTTATGATTTTCTATCTTGACAGTATTCCTTTTATTGATATTATGTAAGGGAGAAAACCCTATTGGAAAACCATATTTCAATAGGTCCAATACTTGCAAATCATAATAACCGAATAGCATTCTTCGCATGAATTCTGTATTGAATTTTGTATTAACTGGAATGCGAGCTTTTTGAAAATTGAACAAACCTGTCCTAACTACTTTTTCATGAATATCTAAAGGACTTTCTGTATTATCAGAAATAAAAGGTTCAAGTTCATTACATAAGGAACGAGACTTCTTTTTAAAACATTTTTTAAAACAATGAATTTTTTTTGACAAGTATTAAATTGGACAAATTCTGGCAGAAATAAATCCACTAATTTTTCATTTTTTGCTATTCTTTCCAATTTTGAATTTGATGGTCATTGATTGGCATTGGGACAAGCTGAAGAACATTCAGGATGACTTAACTCCTTTTTGTCCTTCAGCCAGCATGAAGCACACATGTGTTTGGCGAACTTCATTTTACCCTTCACCACAATTGAGTGAGACTCTTTATGACTGCACTTATTCCTTTGGAACTTTGCACAGAACCATATTTTATCATCCACCTTATTCGGAATTGAACAGCCAGATGAAAAATCTGATTTTGGTCTGAATTTATGCGTAGCAGAAGCCAACACAGTGCTCTCAATATATAGGAAATCATCCCCCCACATTTTGTAGCCCAATTCAATTTCTCTGAGAATAGCCGCATATAGCGATTTCAAAACAGAGAAATCGTGTGAATTGTTCAAATACATTAATCTCTTTAATTAGTCAAGTCGACCTCTCTTTTCAACAGCTGAAATGTGCTTCTGAGAAATTATTTCTAATTCCCCAGCGACAAAAAGGTTAAATGATAGATGGTCAAAATCAACTGTGTTATTGACATATTCGAAGCGAAGAAAGGAATGAGGGTAACTTTGGGGCGTTTTAACACAATCGGCAGATTTACAGTTAATCCCCGACTTAAGGGGCACCTTCCTATTGTCCACGGTAACGACCTCGTATTTGTCAGGTTGACCAATCCCGAAATTGTTATTGTTTCCAATTTTTGCCTCTGCAAACTCATCACACTCATCGTCTACTAGTCCTAGTTTTATAAGTTCATTGCGTGCTGACAATTTCAAATTTTTGTCTCTACGTAAACTTTGTAAATTGGGTTCGAGAGCTTTACCTTTTGTGGGTTGTTCGGGCGCTTGTCTCCTCGCCAAGTCGTTGTGCGTCCTCTCAATTTCGTCTCGTAGACTCTGAAGTTCCTTTTCCTGCCTTAACTGGCGTAGTTCAGCACTTAGTTGAGCTTTTTCCTCGAGGAAACGCCTGTCCATTTCACTTTCGTCATAACCGGAAACATACAAATCATCAACCGCTGGTTCCCTGAATCCGTTTGCGGATGGTTTCTTACTATCAGAATTCGGGCTTCCAGAGGGGGTAAAAGGCAAATCCGAAAAACCTTTGTCGTTTAATTTTTTATAGTCACCTGGTGCCTTTTTTCTCGTTTCGGCCATTTTTTAGAAAAAGACAGCTTTAAAATTCTTCAAATTCACCCCTCAAAGAAATTGTCCAAAAAGTATCTTTTTTCAAGAATAAGTCTGACCCCGAAAGCTCCTGTCGAAGCCTCTAGAACCGCAGTACACCTAATTAAATAGTCCCTAAACCATGTCGATTTTGTACAAAGCCAAATGATCAGATTTTTTGATAAGAACTGGTACAGCGAAACCAAATTCTTTTCATCAAAATTATTAAATTAAATCTCCAAACACAATCTTCGACTGAGAACTTTTGACAAAACTGTGATTACTCCCGCCTAATCCGCGGGTTAAATATACATGACCTTTTTAAAGAGTCAATCAAAATCTTGTTTTGAGGTTGCCTAGTTGCCAATTAACTAGTTTTACGTGGCATCATAAAACTACGCAAACAATTTAAAAGTTAACTCGCCAAATTACGTCCCGGCTAAGCTCCGACCTGCAAGTTCATTAATTACGCAGACTACCAACCAAATTTTATATGAGGTCAGACCCCACCCGAATTTTTACCGTCTTTGTTCTACATGTATATAAAATTGCTCAACTTTCAGGTGCTGCAGCGCATTCCACAACAATACGTTTATATATTATAACATTAGCGTTTATATATTACATCATTACATCTACATTCATTGTTCTATCTTTTGAGACTAAAAAATGGGTTTTTAGGTTTGAGTTTCGGGCTATTCAAGCCAGAGTAAAAGAACCTTGTTTTTTCCACCTATCATGTGAAGAGGACACGCCCGCCGTCGCTCATCCGTCCGCCCGGAAAAGAAATCGTGCACAAAAAAGATCGAGCCAAGCATTATATTAAAGAAAAGGTGCAAAACTAGCTGAAAATATCTAATGATTATGCACGTGTATCACCGTTCTCCTCTTCAAAATGCCATTTTCAAGCCGCACTATTTTTTCTTTAAGATCTACTTTTAAATACAACGACCTCCGGTAGTAAATTCCAGTGAGGTCGATCCATAAATGATCCTTAGGTGACCCTTTATCAGTGTACAAAAAATTATTGTGATCAGATGAAAAATACGTCTTTTATGGGCGGAGGTCATTTCTCTATATGTTATATAGTAGATACTTTGAAAGTCATTTTCTCAGAATCTACTTTATGGATACCAACCAAATTTTACTTGAATAAACCTTGAATGACTCTTTATCACTCTACCAAAATTTTGTGATTGGATTAAAAATATGTTTTTTATGGGCGGATGTCATTTCT
The DNA here is from genome assembly GCA_948146395.1 of Fragum whitleyi. Classification (NCBI taxonomy): domain Eukaryota; kingdom Metazoa; phylum Mollusca; class Bivalvia; order Cardiida; family Cardiidae; genus Fragum; species Fragum whitleyi. The sequence goes on from OX411549.1 coordinate 40,074,252, forward strand.
CTATATGTTATACAAACATTTCTGATATTATAATTACAGGAGATTTTAACATCAATTTGATGAACAACATTTCATATCGAAAAATAGAAAATCTTTGTTATGAATTTAATTTAAATCAACTCATAGACGAGCCAACACATTTCACTGAGCATTCACATTCTATTATCGATTTATTGTTTGTTACAAACAGCGATTCAGTACTAACTTCTGGTGTAGGAGAACCTTGCCTAGACCAAACATTACGCTATCACCTTCCTATTTTTGGTGTCTTTAATTTTCAAAAACCAAAGCTCATTAGTCATGAACGCATAGTCTGGAAATATGATCAAGGCGACTATACTCAGATAAGATATTGTTTGAGTCACATTAATTGGAACACTATCAAAGATTGTAATATTGACGTATATGCTGATAAATTTTCAGAAATTTTAACTAATGTAGCGAGTAGATACATTCCAAATAAAAAGGTAAAGCTAAATTCACAAGAACCTCCTTGGCTTACTCATATGATAAAAAAACAAATTCGTATCCGAAAGAGAGCTTATCGAAAAGCCAAGCAAACAAATAGTGCAAATCACTGGTCAAAGTTTAGATCTATTAGAAACAAAACAATTTCAATGATTCGAAAAAGTAGGGAGCAGTATTTTGAGGGATTAGCCAAAAAACTTAAATCAGAGACGCTGTCCTCTCGCGACTGGTGGAAATTATTGAAATCGTTTATATCGCAAAGTTCATCGAAATCCATCCCTCCTCTATATGATAATTCAAATGATTCAATGGTTGTAGAGGAAAATGGAAAAGCTAATTTACTTAATACCTATTTCGCAATGCAGTCTTATATAGATGATTCCTCAAGTTCATTACCGGAAGAAACTTACGAAAATCAGACTACAACTTTGTATCTAGAATCTATAAATATTACATCTTTAGAAGTTCTCGATGTTCTTAAAACCCTATCTCTGGGCAAGGCCTCAGGTCCTGACGGAATTAACAAGAGTATTCTAATTGAATCAGCTAGTCAAATAGCTCCACATTTGTGTGATCTCTTTAACTATTCTTTGAATTGTTGCACTGTGCCTTGCTCATGGAAGCTGTCTAACGTGTGTCCAATATTTAAATCTGGTGATCCATCTTCTCCATCGAATTATAGACCCGTGTCGTTATTGAATAACATAGAAAAGGTATTAGAGCGAATCATATTCAAACATGTCTATAAATACCTAAAGGATACTAATTTCTTTACACCATTCCAATCGGGCTTTATGCCTGGCGACTCCACGATTAATCAAGTTACGAGTCTTTATAATAAAATATGCAAAGCCTTAGACGATGGCTTAGAATTTAGAGTTGTTTTTTTTCGATATCAGCAAGGCGTTCGATAAGGTTTGGCATGAAAAAGGCAGGAATCAGGGGTAAACTATTAAAATGGTTTGCAAACTACTTATCTAATCGTATGCAAAGAGTAATAATTCCAGGTGGGGTTTCTACTCCAAATCAAATACGTGCTGGTGTACCACAGGGATCTATTTTAGGTCCTCTGTTATTTTTAATCTATATTAATGACATAGTTGAAAATATTCAAGCGAATATTAATCTATTTGCAGACGATACTAGTCTATCAATGGTAGTTGACGACCCTGTGGTTACAGGTACTATACTACAGGCCGATATAGACAAAATAAATCAATGGGCAAAAAATGGTTGGTTAAATTCAACCCTTCGAAATCTGAATCTCTTCTTGTTTCTCGTAAACGTTATAAGCCTTTTCACCCAAATCTCTTCATGTCAGAAACAGAAATACCAATCGTCACTGAGCATAAGCACTTAGGAATATATCTATCCAATGATGGATCTTGGGATGTCCATATTGCTCAGGTTGTTGAAAAAGCGTGGAAACGTATTGCAGTTATGCGAAAACTAAAATTACGCCTTGATCGCCTTTCACTTCAGATTAAATATTTCTCGTTCGTTAGACCTATCTTAGAATATGTCGATGTTTTTTGGACCAATATTCCTCAAGTCTTAAAGGAACAATTGGACAAAATTCAAAACGAGGCCGCTCGAATAGTTACGGGATGTAGTAAACTAGTTTCTATAGATAATTTATACAAAGAATGCGGATGGGAGAATTTAGAAGATAGGAGACAGAAGCATAAACTCGTTCTATTTTATAAAATGATTAATGGACTTGCTCCAAATTATCTTTGTGAACTTATACCGAATACTGTCGGAAATACATCCTCGTATAATTTACGAAATCAAAATAATCTCCAGAAAATACATTGTAGAACTAATCTATATAGTAAATCATTTTTGCCATCAATTATTAACGATTGGAATTCTTTACCAATCGAAACAAGGAATGCCGAATCATTATCCAATTTTAAAAATCGAATAAATTTTGACAAGCCGATTCCAAATAGACTGTATTTTTATGGGGAGAGAAATATACAAATTATCCACGCAAGAATCAGAAATAATTGCAGTAGTCTTAACGAACACTTATTTAGAAAAAATATCGTGAATTCCCCATCTTGCAATTGTGGCCTTGTTGAATCTGAGCAACACTTTTTCCTAGAATGTTCGCAGTACAACCATTTAAGAAATGATTTATTCCAAAGTATAAATGACATAACTAGGGTAACGATTCAAGTTATCTTGTATGGTGATAGTTCTTGTAGTTTGTCCGAAAATGAGCGTATATTTACTGCAGTGCACAAGTTTATTCAATTAAGCAAGAGATTTTCGTAGGTAAAGATTGCTGAAATTAGACTTTGTTGTTGAGTCGATCTTTTCTATACACATATTGACTCTGTATCGACTGTTTATCACCCACATGATCTTGAGCATACTTAATGCTTTTTGATGCAATTACTCTCATTGTATAAATGATATCAGGTGTTTACTAATATAGCCTTTCAACACTGTTTTAATTAAAATATCAATAAAAACAATCATCCACACCACATCATTTCTTTTTGTTGTCTTATTTCAAAATATTACAACACAGTAAATAATAAGTTCTCTTTTTAAACAAATCCATTGTATTAGTCAATATGAATTAGACAGTAAAATGTTGTCCGGAAGCTGGAGAAGAACTTTATAAGCGCGAGCTTGCGTTCTAATCCATTTGTTACATGTTATTTAATATTTATTGTTGTCATTGTATCATATGTTGTAAATGACTTGTACATGTTAAACAAATAAACTATGTTTAAAAAATTATATGTTATACAGTGTAAACTTTGATTTTTTTCTAAGAATATAACTCATGGATATCAACCAAATTTCACTGGAATGTTCCTTTGGTGACTTTTTATCAGACTGCATAAAATTTCTGTGATTAGATGAAAAATATGTATGTAATAGACGGCGGTCAGTTTTCTACATTTCATTCACAAATCTTGATTTTTTCCTTTCAGAAATGTTTCAGCATGTGACACTTGAAAACAAATCATCTACTTGCAATAAAAATCAATTCATTCACTCATTCACTGAAATTCCTATAATATCAGTTGATTCGGGCCTGTGGAGCAAATCAGCTGCTCAAGCAGCCATAGTTTTGTGAGAAATGTACTGACATGAACTTTTTCATCAGGCAAAACTTATCTATGGAATTGTAAATTTGTGCAAAAGAAAAAAAATGCTTGGTCACCATAGGAGTTCATCAAGAGGGTAACTCTGAAAGCAAGTTTGTAAGAGTTATGCCCTATTTTCGAATTAGAATTTTTGCATTATCAAGCACTGCAGCCAATGACTATTCGTATAATAGAGGGGCTATTCTGGTCAAACATGTGTCGGTGTTTGGTTATGGTTTTACATGCAACTGTGTTAAATCCTGTTTCTATTAAAGCTATTTCTTTGAAATTTTGCATATGCTTCTGTGACCAAAATATCAGGATCTTGACAAAGCTTGTTACCTTGGTATATAGTGGAATTGAATTCAATTGAACTCCCAATCTTTTCGGACTCTTACCATTGTCAATTTCTCAAATCAAGCTTTAAAATATCAACCCTGTCCACTTTTTCAAGAACGACCGATTACAGTGCTGTCAGCACTTTGATTTAAAACTGTGGTTAAATCTGCAACTAATCATTGCATCAGCCAATTTTAATCGGAGTTTTCACATACGGCGACGCGCCGGTCATGCAACCGTCACAGCAGCAGAGATCCTTAGGCGTTCCTAAGGAAATACCTTTGGAATATGAGGGCGCAGCCAGGGAAGCGTCTTCTCACAAGTGGGTGTATATTTTTTCGTATTTTTTGAAGGATTCTTACAATTCGACTGCTTTATACGCGAAGTTTATGACCAGAGTCAGATACATGTCACCCAAGACTTTTTTGAAATTGTTATTGAATCGGCAACTGATCGTTGCACCGGCCGATTTCACAACAAAGTTTTCAAATTCAGCGATTCTACGGAGTAGTTCTCGGCAACAATAAGGACGCAACCTTGAACGCGCGTCGTTCACATCACACATGGATTTACATGGCGTCACAAACATTACTGAAGATGACGTTGCGAAAGAGAAAATCGACGAAAGGTTGAAACTGAGGATTTTATAATTTGATAATAAAAGGCAGTGTTTTACTGCACGATGGTTTCAAATTATTACACGTGAAAAAGATCTCTACAGACGATCGAAAAGCACTAATGGAACTTGTTTTCCACCAAGCGCATTGGCCAAACTACCACCAGAAGCACCATTTAAATTGACTCAAAGATAGTAGGCTACTCTTACGCCCGAGGTATTTCCCAGTTTACGGGAAAGTCCGTTGCGATGTCCCGAATGCTGTCACATGACTGCTCAGACGCATCTTATTGATTTATGGGTGTCACACATCGATGACTTATCACCGGCAATCAGACGTACTACCGCTTATCATATTGCGGGCTCCTGTCGGATTTGTACACATATCATGCATTTTTTTAAAAAAAAATGATTTAATTTGGGCAAGTATGATTGTGATTCTTAAGCGTAGCAGTAACAGCTTTCTTTTAGCTGTGGTTGCAATGATTTTGAATTACACTATCAGGGTTTGACTCTGGCTCTTGATATGTATGCTGATACTTTATATGGGTTCATAGATTATATACCCATCTGATATATACCTTTTTAATAAGTTCTGTTGTGCATGTTTATTGTATGTAAGTTCTTGGTGAAAATCCTAAAACTGGATTTTCTAAACCAATAAAGAAATTTGAATTTACATTTTTTAAGAATATGGCATGATAAGCAATCCGTAAAATGACTGATCTTACGTCTATGTCATCCTTTATCAAAAGTAGCTCGTCGTTTAAATCCACAGTTCAGAAAATACCTCTCAACTCTTTCCACCCTTTTAACTTTTTAACTGATCCCCAAATCCCCCCAAAAATTGTAAACGACGATGAAACCTGCTCTGCGTCCAGGATGACAAAACGGTGCAAACAGTTTTTAAATAACATCCCGCTTTGCATACCAGTGCATTTGTAAAGCGGGATGTAGTTGGAAAGCTGCTTGCACCGTTCTGGATCCTGAACGAAGGGGTGGGTGCAATTAGAAAAGAAACCACACTTATGATTAATCCATCACGGCCTAGTTGTTGTATTTATATTGTCTTATTTTGAGTACCCAAGGAATGTAACCAGACATAGTAAAAACATCTCTCTGCTAACGACAGACAACAGCTTCTACAGACGACATTAGATTTTCCCTTTTCCAAAAGAGTATCGTTATTTTTTAAAAAAAAACTACCAGCGAATATTGCTCTCTCACCAAAGATTGACTCCTTCAAAAATTAAGTAAGGAAGCTAAACTATTTAGAAAAGGCAAAAAGGGAAATAGATATTTTTTTCCTTCTTTTATTTTTTCGCATTATGTAACATAATTAGCACTGTTCTCTTTTCAGTCCTCTACCGGCGAAAGCCGAAGGGGACTATAGGTTTTCGCTCTGCCCGTCTGTCCGTCCGTCCGTCCGTCTGTCTGTCTGTCCGTCGGTCTGTCAGTCCGAAGTTTCAGTTTTCCGGACTTTTTTCTTAACCCTGGGAGATATTGAGCTGAATTTTGGTATGTGAGTCCGCACCAATGAGTTACAGAACAAGTTCGAGTTTGGTTCCGGTCCATTGATTTTTGAGGAAGAAACGGATGCTGGACTAAAAAATTAACCAAGAAATATCAGTTTTCCGAACTTTTTTTCTTAACCCTTGGAGATATTGAGCTGATTTTTGGGATTGAGTCCGCAACAATGAGTTACAGAACAATGTCGAGTTCGGTTCCGGTCCATTGATTTTTTGGGAAGATATGGATGCTGGACTTCGAAAATTCCAGGAAATTTCAGTTTTCCGGACTTTTTATCTTAACCCTTGGAGATATTGAGCTGATTTTTGGTATGCGAGTCCGCATCAATGAGTTACAGAACAAGTTCAAGTATGGTTCTGGTCCATTGATTTTTGAGGAAAATTAGGATGCTGGACTTAAAGAATTACCAAGAAATTTAGGTTTTACGGACTTTTTTTCTTAACCCTTGGAGATATTGAGCTGATTTTTGGTATGTGAGTCCGTATCAATGAGTTACAGAACAAGTTCGATTTCGGTTCCGGTCCATTGATTTTTTTAGGAAGATATGGATGCTGGACTTAGAAAATCCCCGGAAATTTCCGTTTTCCGGATTTTTTTTCTGAACCCTTGGAGATATTGAGCTGATTTTTGGTATGTGAGTCTGCATCATTGAGTTACACTACAAGTTTATATTTGGTTCCGGTCCATTTGTTTTTGTGGAAGATTAGGATGCTGGACTTAGAAAATTACCAGGAAAATTTAGTTTTCTAGATTTTTTTTCTTAATCCTCAGAGATATTGAGCTTCATTTTGGTATGCGAGTCCGCATTATTGAGTTACAGAACAAGTTTGTGTTTGGATCTGGTCCATTGATTCTTGAGGAAGATACGGATGCTGGACTTAGAAAATTACCAGGAATTTTCAGTTTTCCTGACTTTTTTTCCTTAACCCTCAGAGATATTGGGCTGATACATAAAATCTGATCCAACAGTATTATTTTTGAGAGGTAGTAATTAATCCCTTTACCACCCAAAAAAGATATCCCTCTAGGGATATATATAAATCCGGTAGGGGACTTGGTTTTGCCATGCAATACCTCAGAATGCTTGTTCATTCTCATTTTCACGCTTTTAAATCTTGCTATCCCTTTCATACTTATAACTTCTTGCATTCTTGCATATTACTAAATAATGAGGGTGTTGCAGTAACCATAGACAGATAAAAAGAAAATGTGTTGTCCGTGGTCTAGAGGTAGAGCGTCGGCATCTTGGCCCAATCGAGAGCAGAATCGAGGGGGATTAATCTAAGTTGTAAGAACTTGTTTCCAAGTCGATGTAAAATAAATAGGTTTAAACCAATAAAAAGAAATACAGTGCTTACAGCACTTTGATTTATTCTGATCAGAGAAGATATTTTCTATATTTCTAGTTTTCAGAATGGTAATTGTTTTTTACTCTTAGGTTATTCTAGAAATACCATCATTGACTGACCTCTGCTTTATCCAATTTCTATCTCCGTTATTCATGGGGATCCAAGATGGCCCTTTTTCACTTGACCGTCCACATGTGACCCATCAAGCGAAAAAGGACCATCACGGAACTCCGTAAAAATTATTCAAGAGATGAAGAGTAAATGTTGATTTCACTGAGCTGTAAAAACTAAAATCATAATCACACTGTATGAAAACGCAAAAGGATTCATACATGAGCGTGATAAGGTTTTTATTTTTATACCTCCGTTACATCAATAAACCAACTCTTCTTCTCTTATAATTCAATGTCATGAAGCAAAATAGGCAATAGTTTGTCGATAATGAAACAGATTACTCGTGGGACTACTTTTTGTAGTAAAAGCTGCGTACTTCAGATTGTTTTCATTGAAATATAGAACTAAATTTTCAGCATATTAGAATGAATGAAATTGATGGAATCATCTAGAATTAAATCAATTGAAAATGACAAGGATTTCAGTAGAGGTAAATCGCAGATCGCTTTTCAAAAGGCCAAGAAATGTATAACGATCATTCAAGTTTCAGAAAATCAAACATACGTGGAAAGTTCGTAATATAGTCGGCCTACGCCAGGATGACTAGGATCGCCCCTTTTCGCCTGACGGGCCACATATTGCTTGCTCAATCGCTAATTACTCCTAATACGCCCCAAAACAGCTTATCGAATTCTTTGGACCTTTGATTAAGGGATAAGTATTTGTTTATCGGAGAAAAAAAAATTTTATGACTGATATCAGCATTGACTGTTTTCATTGGCCTGGGAAATGCTTTTCGAAATATGAAGTTCAAAGACACGAACATTATGTTATTTCGTTCGTTGACAAAATCATACCCTTAACGTTGTATTATCCGTTATATTGACCTGGCCGAGTGTAACTTAAGGTAGTGGACCCTTAATAGCTTCACAACGCTTCAGAAGGCATATACTTTAGCTGCGATTCCAGTATGTTCCCGGCGGCCATGAAGGTCCCGTTTCTCCATTTCGTGGCACGCCTCGGAACTTTGGTCATTCATTTTCTGTTAACAAGTTCTTCTACGTTTTGCTAAGGTCTCTCACGTCGAGCCACGGTATACTTAGCGCACCGCGGTACAGGATTTTATTTTAGCCGTTGTGTCAAGGATGCTCCAATACGTGCTACGGGTAGGCCCACGGTCTATCAAGGATGTCAGTACGTTCTATTACAGTCCATTACGGCCCATCACGTTCTGCTGAGGTTCCGTGCGTTCTGATCAAGTTTTGACACGTTTACACCCTTCTGCAATGGTCTCTTACGGTTTGTTAAGGACGAAACGTGACCCTCGGGCAAATAGAATCATGTCCAGGTATAAAAGTCCCCCCCCCCCCCACACACACAGTAAAGCAATCACTTCTGTGTGAGACATGCATTGAATAGTTAAATGAATTACCGAGGTTAAGAAGATTTTGTTTCTGTATGATTACTGGGTGGATATATCACTTCGCTGTATCAGCAAGAAGGTGACCTACAACAGTCACGGAGATCTTCTAGAAGGCGCAGGCGATTGGGAGGGCCACCATAAGTGTGGGTGCGTGAGTACCTATCAGAGGACAGGCGGCGGCACCTGGATCAGTACTCAACCTTTCTAACCAGGAAGCTCCGCTCCGATGTCAGTGCATTCAACAACTAGCCTAGGATACCCCCACAGCTGTTCGATGAAATCCTGGCGAGAATTACTCTGGTCATCAAAGCGGCAAGACATCTATTTTTCTCAGTCCGCATGCGCCGTGACAATTGTATCATAACTTAACACACCTTAACACACGTAGCATAAGCAGGGTGAACGGAGGTTTCCTAATGATTTCATTAGGAAACCTCGGTTAACATTGTCAAAGATCATGAGTTCCGAGACGTTGTGGAGCTATTACGGGTTCACTTCCTTAACCCTGTCGTAACCTAGCGAGTTGACTTTTCTACGAATTGAATCTGGTCTAAAGTTTGTATGTTTTTAATTATATCGTCAAACCAAGAAAATTAATCCAAACTTCAACTTTAAATATAGCGACCCGTTAGGATTCGCCTTCCATGTCAAAAACCACTGATGATAGCAATTCTTGCCTTGATCATCAAAGGACTGACAGTTTTAATGGTCACGCCATAATTTGACGTCGCTATTCTATAAAAAGAGAAAACTTTGAAATCTATTCCCCCTGTTTGATAAACTTCAACCGATTGTCTCATGAATAATCTGGATTTAAAAAGGCGTCGTTTATTTCCATATGGTAAGCTATCTAGAGAAAAAAATCGAATTCTCAGAAATTGTCTAAAGGTAAAAAATCTTATGCAAGGCGGTTTGTTATGTTAATAATAATCAAATGATGTCATTCTAATTTTCTTTAAAATTTGAAATAACTTATTGTATAATATACTCCTCAAAACTCCTAAGCGGTCATTTGCCTTTTTGGTAATATGTTATAAATGCCGCATGGTATCATCACGTTTTTGCTTGAATATGAAGTCAAGAATAGAAAAAAACAGTGAAATAATTCAACAAGAAATGTTTTAAAATTAAACGAAAGTAGGAGTACCCTCGATTTCAAAGTTAACATAGGTGTGTGGGGTATTTTTGACATTTCTTGTTAGGATAAGGATTGTGTAGAAAGTTTTAGCTTTTCTCTTTAATTTTAGAAGGCCACAGGCGTTGTACCACTGATTTAAGTGCAAAAGATTGATAGGCTTTGCGTTTTTCAAGTATCGAAAAATTAACATTTCTCTTAAAAGTGTCAATTTTGTGACTTTTGAATTTGAGGGTACATGCATTTAATTCCGTCTTTAGGACTTACTGATACATAAGTTCACAAAACAATTGGATAGGATTCTGACTGAATGGTCATTCTTTCGAAAGAAAGAGTTCACATTTCAAAATAAAAACGGAAAATGTGAGAAAACTCGTGAAAGGTAAGATGGCCGCTTAGAACTTTTGAGTAGTAAATACCCGTTTTATTCAGATGACATCATTTTCAATCAAACAGGTTCTTCTTTTATAATATCATTATCATTGTTTTTTGTTAATTGATAATTTTAGATATATTCTTCAAATATATTCAAGGTCGATCTCTAAGGTCGATGTTGGAAGGTTTGTTCTTTTTCCTTTGCATTTTTTATGCTACTTATCCACAAAGCACTTCTTTAAGCTGCTCTTTCACAGATCGGGAAAATGTGATTTTTGAAAATTTTCATAAAATCAATTGGAAGTTACGACTTCATCATGTCGGTGCTTTTAAAATAATAAGATTCAATCTGGTAAAGCATGGAAATGAAGACTGGTTTTCCTAAATTGAGCACAAAATCACTCTGAAGCATCTACTAACGTCTTAAAAATTATTCTTCAATTTTGAGCAAACTTTTTACGCCTCTGAATTCCATATGTTTGTCTTACTTAATCAAAGATAAAGGTAAAAGTGTTTGACAGCTGGAAACCTCATATCATTCCAAGAAAAAATTGAAAGATTAATCACGGAAAATAACGATTATGTAATTTATAGACTGGAAATAAAAAGCCTGGATCCCTTTCCGATCTTGCCGCTTCGAGAAAATAAGTGACAAAATTATTGAAATATATCGTTTTAGTGCCAATGCCCCTAAGCCATTGTTAATCGTCTAAAAATGCACACATTTCCAAATCGAAGAACAAGTTTTGTATATTTTCTATGAAAAACCGTGAAAGAGCAGCTTTAACGTTGAACGATTGAAACCTGCTCTGCGTTCAGGATGACAAAACGATGCGAACTACTCGTATATGTTAATTATAATCCGCATATTGCACGTGTACTTGCGTGCACAGCAGGGTATTATTTGCAAACAGTTCAAACCGTTTGTCATCCTGAAGGCAGGGCTGAATAATGCAAGATGAACGCAAAGGATACAAGAATACTTCATATATTCGGGATCGTTGAACACTTTGTGTTATTTCTTACTAATTAAAGGCGTGAAAATAATCGAAATATTTAAATTCAATATTTCATTGGTTGAACAACAAAAGCTCTATTTTCACAAGTGAAAAGCCATGAGTGAAAATAAAAGCTTTTGTTGTTCAGGAAATGAAAATACAACACGATCTCACTCCAAAAACGATTATTCATTTCTTTAATGTAAAGGTGAAAAATAAAAATGTTAAAAATTTCAGAACCCATTTTCGTAAAGCGCATCATAAAAGCTTTGATAATGTCAGATAGAGTGAAATGAACATAGCGAGGTATAAGTTTTTTGATAATTTCACTGGTTAGGCGGTGAATTCATGAAATTATAATCTACCGTTATCTCGTTATAACCCACCGAAAAGCATTTAAGAAAGATATTTGAGAAAATAATCCTGCTATCTTATCACATCTTTCTTTTGAAAATTAAACGGATTTCTTCTGTTTTATTGACTTCTTATAGAATAGTTTCGGTGAGATATAACAGAATTTTGTTCGGAATAGCCTTTTAGGTACATATGAAATACTTACTTCGTCCAGATATAAAATTATTATTGTGTTTACGGCCAAGTAATTAAGACAGCAAAATGAAAGACCTCGACCGGAGAAAATTGTAACGCGGGACACGTCGTTTTTAAGTTGGAATGCGGAGCAATTCCAACTTAGATTTAACAAAACCGCAAAATAAACAGAAGATAATTTCATTTCGGGTTTTTTGATAACACATATCACGTGAACAGGATGTAAATACACTTCGGCCTATTTTGTATATCTCAACTTAACATAGACATACAGTTTATTTTATCAAGCAGTAAAATTGTTGTACAATTACACAACTTTCACTTCATGTGAATTATTAACACGCTAATTATTTTTTTAAAAGATGTTAATTGAAAGTTGCGTACGAATTTTCTAGTCTCACATGTCTGCATTACTATATATGGAAATCATGTGACAAGTCAAGCCCAATAAAGTCAGCTATTGAAAATAGCGCTAGCCAATCACGTGATCTGCTTATTTGGTAATGTCGCGACCTGTTTTTCGTAGAAATGTGGCAATAGCACAAGTCAATCACGTGATCTGCTTATTTGGTAATGTCGCGACCTGTTTTCGTAGAATTATGCTTTATCTTCTTTTAGAGGTCTAGTTTCTCTTTGTACACTTCAACACAAAAAATCAACGCGCAACATCTACATATTATTTATCTGTATTAAAAACCCGATCCAGTAAATATTCTCTTTTTATTACTTCTCTAAAAAAAACGGATCCCAATTTCCAAATCGCGCGACAATTTCTTTTGGTGGTGGACACAGCAAGGATCGATGAAGGTATCTACGATGAATAGATCCACCAGTTTAAGTGAGTGATCAAAGGTCGATTTTGTCGATACCTGAATAGACAAAAAGTACCTTTGATCACTCACTTTAAATTGCCTTTTATTAGGCAAACAATTATCTTCCCTTTCTGCTTTTGTCCATGTTCTTTAGAATTGCTAAGGCATAAAAATTCACTTGTGCAAAAATACGCAACTGCGCAATCCTTTTAATATCATTTAAGATTATCGCAAGTTAACTACAGTCTTTGTTTTTATCAAATACCTGAACAAGTTAACTATCCCCACGTGTTTTGCCTTCAGGGGCTACTTTAACCCTTTCCTGTTTTAGAAAATTTTGGACCTGTCCAAATTCAAAGAATTGCAGACGAAAATTTAAAGTGGATTTAATTTGAAAAATAACCATTCAGTAGGGAAGAAAATAGTGTGGAAAAAGAAGAAATTGCTTGTAAGAAGCAATTTCTTCTTTTTTAACTTTTTTTTTCAATCATAAAATCACAGGCACGTAAAAAGCAGGGATTAAACAGCAAAGGGTTAAGGAAATGTCCTACGATCGAAATTTGATCGTATTGCAATCGTAGGATTAGAATTGGCTTTCAAGGAACATAATTGGCTTTCAAGAAACATGTCGTGTCGCGTAATTTACTATCAAATTTGCGACACTTAAAGGCTGGTCGGAAATTATGCGATTTTGACTGCAAGCATAATATTTTCTCGGATTTTATTTTTATACGTCGCTGGAAGCGGTCGTATATTGACGTCATCTTCTCCGTCCGCCCGTCCATCAAAGTCCGTACTTACATACGTACGAACGTTAAATGTTCTTCTGAGCACCACCCGTCCAAAGTTTCTGGTTGGATTTGGATGACACTTTCACAAAATGTTCAAAGTGACCTGACCTTGACATAAAGTCACAGTTTGGTGAATTTCAGCCGCGTCATGGAAAAAAAGAGGACTTCATGTAAACTATCTTGTTGACGCAACTCGTCCCTCATTTATTAACCGATTTTGATAGACTTTCACAGAACTTTCCTAGTGACCTAACCTTGCGCATAAAGTCACAGTTTGGTGAATTTCAGTAAACAAATCTTGTGAACGCAACTCCTCCCTGATTTATTTGACCGATTTGGATGAAACTTTCACAAAATATTCTAAGTCACCTCAACTAGTGCATATTGTCACGTTTTGGTGAATATTAGCCGCGTCATGGAAAAAGGGGCCTTCATTAAAAAATTTGGTAAACGCAACTCCTTCTACATTTATGGACCGATTTTGGTGAAACTTTCACAAATTGTTCCAAGTCCCGTGACCTAGCGCATATTTTCGCGGTTTTGATTAGATGAATTGTACGATTTTACTTCTTGAAATAAGCCCCAGGTCCCACCGGAATGTCTATAATACTCATGAACAATTATGCTCTTTTCTCCTCGATTCGCGCGTGGTAATAATATTATCTGCGTTTGCATTGATTTAAAGTGAGCACAAATATATTTTCTTAGTTTTTCTTTTGCAGAATTATGTTCTCTCATTTCATTCCTTTTTATCTTTCTTCTTTTATCAGATTCAGGCCTGTATAGCGATTCAGGGGTTTAAGCGTCTCTCGTTGTTAAAATACATTGTTTAATATTCGCCAGTCAAAAGATGAGACGTATTATGTGATCACCTGTGGTGGGCGGGAGGCGTCAGCTTCGTTAGTGGCTTGAGGTCTCCGTCTCTTGAACGCATTCCAACTTATCAGTACTTTCAGTACTTTGATTACATTATTTTAATACGTTTAGAAGGCAAAATAACCCATTCGCATAAAACATAATACGGATGTAACGAAATAATCATGTAGAATGTTATTTGATGCAAATTTTGATATATGATTCATTAAATTCCGACGAAAAATAAGGATTTTATCGAGAAAACAAGCTAACAAGGTCGACGTTTTTGTTAAGTGTCACCAGTATCCTGCGTAACGTCATGATGAAATATTACGGACTTATCTGTCGGTCCTCAGTTGCTATCAGACCACATCTTTAGTCTTACAGAACAGTCCTTCAAGTCCTTTATCATATAACTATACAAATATCCATATGATAACATCCCGTATGATATTTTTTATGATATCACATGGTTATTTTTAGAACCATGATATAATGCGGTTATTTTGAGAAACTTGCATTTCTGTTAGAAACATCGTCGAACAACAAGTCAAATAAAGGTTATAAGATAAATATAATACGTACTTAGTGTATGTATAAAAAATATCTAACTCGGTTGTGAGAATTGATAATTGTCTCGGCAGAGCCTCGACAATAATCAATTCTCACAACCGAGTTAGATGGGTTTTTTTTTTTCATATAATATACTAGGTACGTATTATATTCATATCGCCCGCAAAGTCGGTGTAACATTAGTAAATGCATACATTGCAATATTCCTTTCATTTCCATTGTCAGTCGGAGATGTGTGTGAATTTCCGTTTTTTAGTCGTCGCTTTCGGATCATTTGTCCATATTAGCGACGCCCCCAAAAAACGGATAGATGTTAGGGCGGACAGTGTAAGGATATGTAATGAAACTACTGCTGAGATCTACCATGGTTCTCTAACGTGTTTGATGTAAAACACCGTCACAATGACTAGGTTAAACGTCCCATCCGAAAGACAATTAGTTTGTTAGTGTGTCAACCCGGGAATCGAATCCACAATATATTTTTGAAGTCAGGTGGTCTTCCTACTGAGCTAACCAGGCTGACAGTAAAATCGAATGGGTAAGCAATACTAACATATACTAGGGTGGAAAATAAACACATGGTAAGTAAAAGCTATGATTTATCTTTCAATTTTTTAAAGTGTCGAAAAATGGATATCTTCTAAATTTGTGTCTTGTCCATTCCAAAAATAAATTCTTTAAAACACACATTGCTCAAAAACTCTTCTTGATTTGATTTAGTTTTTTCCAGTCTATTTCACAGCTGCCGTCTTCTTAATTACGAGATTAGGTTGTGTTTAAAAAATGATTGAGACGATTTCCGGTTGTAGTTGAGGAGAACCAACAATTTGACCGGTGAAAAGTGAGTATCTCCCTTTAGTTGATATAAATCAGTTTCTGGCCAAAATAATTATAATAATGATAATAATTATAATAAAATAAAATATAAAAATGGAAAATTATTGCGACCATTATTTTTACGTATATGTAATCCCCGCCCAAAGCCATACTTCTAGACATTTGACGAACTATCTTAATTCTACCAGAGCAAGGGTGGCCAACATAAGGACATCCTGAGTTTTCCTATTTACCTTTTTTGAGTTTCTCTGTGCGAATGGTCACCAAACCCTCACGTAGTATCACAATTAACAAAAAACTATTTTGCTATCTTCGAAGTAAATAGAGAATAACATGTTATTGTCTAAAAATAACAATGTTATCTGGTCGAGGTTGGGAGAATTTATCATGACGAGGCTTTGCCGAGTCATGATAATTTCTTACAACCGAGACCTGATAACATTGATATTTTAAGACACTTACGTGTTATTCCATTTATCATGCAATCATTTTTCAGTGCTTAAGTATGATAAACCCTTGCTTTTGCAATACATGCTTTATTGCATGATAAATAATTATTGACTGTCACTTTGTGCTTTATGAAACAGTTAGTGATACATGCGGGATTGGTTGCGATTGATGAGACAGGATGAACTAATTGTATTCAATGTCATTTAAAAACGGACTCAACATTACGAAAAGTCGTGTCTCTTTATCGGTTCTCATAGTAGTGTCTTGATTGAGACAATGCTCTGTCTATGATTGTTGAGGTTGGTTTTAAACACTTAGTGGGGGGAAAAATTCAATCATACAAAAAAAAAAAAAAAAAAAAAAAATAAGCAGAATAATGAAAATAATACTAAGGCTGTCTCCTGTTCTCATTTAGTAATTGTTTTAGTGAACAAACACGTTTTATAGATTACCAACCAGAAAGTTGTATTTTTTGTAAAGAAGTTCAGTGTTTAGAAATGAAGCGTCGGAATCATGCATTCTTTAAAATTATTAAATATATTTTAATTGAGCCTGTGCGTGAGATTTCCAACAATTTCAAATACGCACAAAGCAAAGACTCTGACCAGCATGTGCATTCGCACAGTCTGACCATGGTCTTCACTATGCACTAAGTAGCTAGATGAGGTCTTAAAGTATCTGTAGACAATCAGGTTACTTTGTATTAACACTATGTGGCTGTCTACGCTGCACAATATTTGCACCTTACGCACATTTCAAATTGTTGAAATGTCACACACAGGCTCAATTTATATTTAGCGAACCACTCTAAAAAATTATATATACCTTGGATTAAAGACAGAACAGAACAGACAAAGAGGATATGACAAAGGATAAACAAAAAAGGGACCAGCATCCTTAACTGATTTTTTCGTGATACGGGATACAAACTACTGAGGTATCGGAGTACATGTATCCTATTTTCAGAAATCAAAGAAAACTAAAATCGGTAGGTTTGACATCTGCAAATAAGTTAAAACTATGAACAACGTTTTCACCAAAGTCTTAAAGGACGTTTAATGCTTTATTGCCTTTTTTGCAATAGCGTAGTACTAAGCAAACTAAAGAAAAAAATCAACGAGGTTACTTAAATACATTTGTAGCCTTGGGACGACGGTCTTATAAATAACGAATAAATATCACACCTGAAGCCACTTTGTACAACAAAATTTTTAAACTCTATTTCTAACAGTTTCCATATATGATACACAGTACGTTAATTTGTCCGGTTCGAAGGCACGAGATCCTTTGGAAAAAGTATTCTGTTAACAGCATGGACTATTCCATTTGAGCAGACAATATCTGCATCGATGACAGTAGAGTTGTCTAACTTTACACCTGTAATGGATTATAAAACGATGAATAAAACACATATATGAAATAAGAAGAATTACATAGAACTTTATTCGCAACAAAATTGAATATGTCAAGTGTTTAACTGTGTATACAGATAGCTCCGCCCATGTTTTACGCGACGTCATCTTTATCGCGAAATTTGATTCTTTTGGCGCCATGTAACCCTAAACCACGCGCTAAATGACGCGCTTCGATTTCTGTGAAATTCTCCCAATGTCAATATCATTACTTTTTCATTAATTCTACATCCATAAAATCTTGTAATACAATTGTACATCCAGACGAGGGTAAAAAAAAAATAGCCTACTAATTTCAAAATTGTCCTCGTTTCATTGTGGATATAATTTCATTTTCGCTATGACGTTTCGATGTTTAAAGTCTAATGGTGGGGGGGGGGGGGGGGGGGGGGGAGGGAGGAGTTATTTGCACAGCAAAACCCTCGGGCTCAGCCCTCGGATTTTACCTTTGTATATTACTCATCCATCAGACTTAATTCATCGATAAATCATAGTGAAAATGAAATTATTTTATAAATAATATAAAGAGAATAATTGTTTGTTCGAGTGTTAGATCCTTTTATCTTTTATTGGGAGAACGTCGAAAGCTAGACTTTCACGAGTGGCAAATAGAGCTTTCGTTATTCAAGAAAAGAAAGATTCATAGATCTTACGTGAAAACAAACCATCTCTTTCTGTAATGCAAAAATACAAAAATGAGACGAAATGTAAAAGTGCAGGGGAAAGTTTTCGTAAAGCGCGTTATTTTACACGTGATTTATTTATTAGACAACGCCATTAAGCCATTCGTTTCCTGCGCATCTCTAAGATAAGGTAAAATAATGTGAAATTATTGAAAACAGGTTTTTGTTATTTCACTGCTTTTGCGATAAATTTATCACCAGATAATCAACCGATATTTTATATAAAATACTAAGTAACTTGCAGTCTGAAAGACCCGACACTATTACGGCAAGCATCATAAAAGAGGAGAATCAAAAGGATCCTGGCGCAAAATCGTGATATCAAATTTGAACCCGTTTATGAGCAAAGTTGGCTTGAGTTTGCTTTACTAGAATTAAAAAAAAAAAAAAAAAAAAAAAAAAAAAAAAAATCGAACAAAAAACAAACAAACAAACAAACAAACAAAATACTAAAAAAGTTAAGTTGGAATAATTTGTACCTAGTTACCCGTTTACATATATAAACACATATATTACAGATACACGTATATATAGGTGTATTTTCAAAACTGAGCTCTGACCTAGGCGTTGAGTCTATTACCATAGGTCTATGAGTAAACCTTATGACCTAAGACAAGCACTAAGTTTCATTTGAAAGGTAATTTGTATCTTTGTTATGTCTGTTTTATCTATTTTGAAAGAATAGCACGGAATTTTTACCGTTAAAAGTAGATTTCACGGCTCACCGCGCAAAATCTACCTATAGACTGTTTTATCGGGTCTTCAATTCTATTCTCAAGTTGGTCCCCGGAGTTTCAAAAAGACTTACATTAGAAAGTTTTGAGCGTCCTGGTTGCTTCTTTGGGAATCTCAGACTTGCAAAACCTGCGTTCCTCAAAACCCTGGCTCAATCATAGGGGGGTAACAAATAACAGTGCCTCCAGCACTTTGAATTTATGCAGTGTCATAGGACCGACTTATTTCTGTTCCGGGCATAGACTGGTCTCACTCTCAACTATCAGAACAGCCTAATCTAGGCTAATTTGATAGGCGATATCGGGACCGGCCAGTCTCACACTGTACAACCGGTTGCGGCGATGACAGGTGAGAGACAACCACGACAGCATCGGAACATTATGCCGCGGAGACGGTGGGTCAAATAAATCTATTCGTGTAAATAAACGATTGATGCTCTGGTATTCTAAAGCAGATAATGATCGTGTAAGTGTTCAGCGCTTCTATAGAATAAATCTTTACTCATATCCCTCCCAGATAAGGCCACAATTATTGATCATTTCGGAGGTTTCCCATGAAAAGTTACGAAATTAGACCTTATGCTCTCATATTTCGCCTATCTCTCAATGCTATTATAACTTGTACACAGCTGAAGTCTAATCATCCGCCGATATTTCTTCAACATTTGAAGCCAAAATTAAAAAAAAAAACACACACACACACAGCGGGTCCCCAAAGACTACATGTGTTAGAAAAACTGTTGCCTCTGTAGACAGTTGGAATTTCACGGAGTTCATGTAGACGACAGAACTGTATTATTTGTGATTGCCGATGTCGACAGACCCATATTAAGATTCTCGCAAATAAATGATCATTTATGGTGTCGTATTTTTCAATAACACATCAAAACAATTTAGATAGACATACATGCTGACATTCACGTCCACTTTTTTCAAACGGTGTGTTATATCGTACGGTGTGAGTCTAGAACTGGTAGTCTACTGTCTGAGAGAATCTCTTTGCGGACAACAGTACCCGCCCGGGGCCAGAAATGGCTTGGCCCATGGTACACTCAGGTTACCCATTCGAAACACCACTCGGCCATTTTCGTAAACTGCAACAGACCTCGGATGTATGTAAGGCGGATGGGTATATAACAAAATCGTGCATTTTGTGAGGCGGAAACAGTGTAAGAAAAACTAGCACTGTAGATTAATATCTTTTACAGTAAATAACGACTGACGTCATCGAGTTTTTCAAAGGTTTCCTCGATTTTTTTTTAAAAATAGTCCGTCTATGTACATCCGAGGTTGATCGTGAGATTGGCCGAGTGGTGTTCCGAATGTCAGGTTACCCTATACTTGTATATTTTACCTGCTGAGTTGATGGTGACTGACAGCGGGGTACCATGTAGGGTAAAAAGTTGTTGTCCATTTCTGAGTTGGCTAGCAGTTCGAGCACCGGGAACGATATGATATTTCAACAATTCTGAAAGAAGACCCAACTAGTTTAATATTCGTTTCTTTTTTTTAAGAAATGTGGCATTTAAGGCATGTTAGACCTATGATAAAATTGGGTCCGATATGCCGCCTAAGAGTGAGTTTTGCGGACTTTGTATTTCTGAGAGTAACATGCAATATCTTAAAAAAGATAGTTAAACTTGAAGATTCGAGATCTCCTTTTTTTATACAACTATCGGGATATTGTTAACCCAAATGTATTCGTCTTCCACTCACGAATTCTATATGAAACCGCCGTCGTTGAATACAACTTTCTTATCGTTAACGAACCTCACTCGACAGCATTAAAGTTTGAAAAAAGAAACCTACATTATACTCAAGCCACGAACTGTAAATTTTCTAAGATTTGTCTCGGCACATTTAGGAAAAGATTTAAAAAAGGAGACATTCGAATACTTATGCCCAGACCTGTAATGTTTTCTCTGTGTGTCTAATTTTAGGGGAAAAGTAAAATAGAGACCCTAATAAAACGCAAGCCGAGAACTGTAATATTTCAGAGTTTTAATAGAACCCTTCAAAATACTTAACGTAATATTTCAGCGTATTATCTCTGAGTATAAGGGATAACAGTAAAATAGACAAAGAGACCTTCATAATTCTAACTCGCAGAACTGAAACATTTTAGGTCAACATTTAAAGGGCATGACAGGGTTAAAATTTAGAGACCGCCATAAAACTTTTGACGTAACGCAAGATGCTGGTGATCACATGTGGTACAAAAGAGTTTAAACGTCGGCGTCAAGAATTGTTATAAATCAGCGTTTGGTTTCTGCACATTATTTAGACAATAGAGACCGTTATAATACTCTTGCCAAGAACTGTAATATTTCAGATTTTTTGTTTCTGCACATTGATATTAAAAACTCCTAATTTATACTCACGGCAATAACTGTAATATTTCAGCGTTTTATCTGTGCATATAAGGGCATTGTGTTTTTAATAATAAAGACATGCATAAAGCTCATATCAAGAGCATCTGCCCTGCGTTCAGGATCACAAAACGGGGCAAACAGTTTTTCAATTATACCCCGCTTTGTACGCAATTGCACGTGCAAAGCGGGTTATAATAGCAAACAGTCTAGACCGTTTTGTGATCCTGAACGCAGGGCAGTTCCTAAGAGGCTTTCCCATCTCGTGAAGGGCACGAAGATTGAAAAAATAGAGATATTTATAATAATCATGCCAAGAACTTTAATATTTCAGATTTTTTTTCCTCTCACCTTGAGGGGGTTATAGTTAAAAAAAGAGACCCTAATGATACTCTTGCAGAGAATCGTAACATTGCAGCATTTTGTCCCTGCGCAAAAAGGACATAACGATCCAAAAATATTAGAAAAAACCTTCATAGATCGGCCTTGACTCTGGCGATGTAGGATCTGATGGAGTACGGTTATTCGGTATTCTCCATGCGTCGTCAACAGGAGCAAACATAGTGTAATCACCACCTACAAATAGAATATATCTGATCACAGTCTTTACTATGCGCTAAATATCTAGTTTCTTACCATTAGTCGCTGTTGGAAGTCGAAGAATATTTGATGCGTGCATGAAATATGGGTGTTCAAGCTCAACATATCTGAAATCGTTTGAAATGTCTCTTGATTCAGGCTCAGTTTTATTTTTTTTTTTCAGAAAACGATAGAGAATACATAGAGGATATAAGTTTATTTCAGTGTAAGATCGATTTGTTTTACTTTGAGAGAGCATCAGAAGCTATATTTAAACAAGTGATGGTACGAGAGGCAGAGCCCACGTGATTGCTATGCAACGTTCATGATGACGCAACGTATTGCCCTCCGCTTATGATATATCAGATAGGATGAAATGAACGAATGTGGGTATAAGTTTTTGGTAATTTCACTAGTTAGACGCTGAGTTTATCAAATGATAATCTACCGTTATTTCTCAATGATACACCGAAAAGAATTTAAAAAAACCCGGTCCTTAGACAAAGAAAATGAAGCTCAGAGGTTTTAGAATTAAATCGGCGCTATATTGATCTTCGTTGGAACTTCTGTTAAAACGAGGGATGTTCGATGTGTATTGTATATTGGAACACAGCGCTGAAACGCCTTGTCCTGTAACTGACTTACTTTGCAAAGTTGAAGTAAGCTGAGAAAAGTAGATCGCCATGTTCAAATCCTTGAATCTCGAGTCTTCTGTTATAAGAAACTGGGCGATGGTTAATGATGAGGATGACGATGGATTCGTCGTCGGTGTCGTTGATGTCGTGGCCGGCAGCAGGACTGTATCGATTGGCTGAATGACTCCGTTGTTGACTATGATGTCATTCAACGTTGAGAGTACTCGAGAGTTACCGTTGATAAGGAGACCCTTAAACGTAGAACGAGAAGCTCAGATGAATAAATAACAATAACGTCAACAAAATTAATAAGAGATACAATAAGGGAATGCGTGGAATCAATTATAAGTAATTAATAAGCTCTTTACTATGCATACGTGTTGTGAATATGTACTATCTGTATACGTCAGGAATATAGAAATGTTTGTCTGTACTCTTATAACCAAAATGTCTCCGATGGCTTCCGTACAATTAGCTTTATAAACAATTACAAACATATAACCTCTGCAATGCATCGGTCTCGTATTGATTCACCATCTTTTAATCAACAACCCCAGTTGTATAAAAGACAACCTTTGTTTAAATATTGACCAGAAGATATTTTCAACCAATGAAGTTTGTTGTTTCAATTGTACCAATTGAAAGAACAATCTTGATTGGCTAAAATGAACTTGTGGTCAAAATTTAACAAATAGTTATCTTTTATACAACTGTGTCCTGATCGCTTCTATCAATCAAACTCCGCCATTTTGTTTCAAATATTTTCATAAAATGAGCGAATCAAACGTTCATGTTGCCCTCTAACGTTCTGTTTTTTTTTGTTTCATGTTCGTTATCAAATATCGAAAAAAAAAAAAATTACGTTGAAATAATTGAAGGTCGTCTCGCGATGGAGGTCGATGGGAAGGGGCATCGATCCATCCATTGGCTAACGTTATCTAAGAAATGGTTAAAATTATCTTACCCCATTTCTAGGCAGTAAGTTCAAGTCCCCGCCCTGTAAGGTTGTTTTGTTGGTTTCGCTTGTGATCATTGGCAGAACTAAAAACTCTCCTAGGACGTGGAACTTCAATATGTCAGCCAGCTTGTTCGGGTCTTTCAATAAGGCATTGATCGTGTCACTGCCGAGCTTGTTGAACGCCGCATCCGTCGGCGCAAAAACAGTGAACGGGCCTAGAAATAACATAATTATAATTGCAGAGAGTCTATTAATCTAAAACCTGCTGATTTAAATTTTGTGTCTAACATATTGTCATTTTTGACATTTAACCTTGTCTTGTACAGTTTTTATCTCCACAAAAACTAGGTTTAATGCAGAAAGTGTTGTTCACCACATATCCCTGTTGTTCACTTAGCTTTGGCAGTCACTATAGGCTAAGACCAGCCTGCACAAACGCACAGTCTGATCTTAGCCTATAGGGACTGCCTAAGCTAAGTGAACAACAGGGATATGTGGTGAACAACAAAGGTTAAAACTGACCAGATGAATGGCATTTTAAAATTGACTATTTTCTATGTGCATCCAGTGAAGAATAATGATCGCAACGTTTCAACGCACATATATGTATATATACTGAGCGACTTTAAAAGCCCAACAAGGTAAATTTGAAATTTTGGCACGGAAAAATAGATTTGATTTAACTAAATTTAGCTAAAACCATACAAAGACGTTACTCTGTTGAATCGACTTAATCTTTATTTGATCTGACTCTTTGGTTAGTTTCAACAAAGCAAACTACTGTTCACTCTTTCTTTGACATTGCACTTTTCATGGTTGAGTGATTCAACCAATCAGAAGTGTGGAAGGTAATTTACGATAAATATTTCAAAAACCGTTAAAAGAAATTAAATCAACTCAATCCCTTTGAAAAGACTGTACTCCGAATCGAGTTTGTCAAAATGGCAATTGTTCCTTACAATCGGAACGTCGTTAAGCTCGATTAGACTAAAAGAACAGTGATTTATTCCTGTTAAGGGGCAAAAGGTGTGAATAAGCTTTGTTAGACAAATCCGCATTCACATGAACCACTACGAAAGAAATTGAAAAGCATGTAAGTGACGTCATTTCTGGTCAATAAGACGACTTTTTGGTGTCGTCTTTGGACCAAACACGCTTAACTGCAGCATTGATGACTTTCATTGACTTCTTGATTCATTCAACTTAACTCTGAAATTTGTTTGACTTTCGTTTTCTTTGAAAAGAAAATATCGTCCTAACAGTTGGGCTATGGGAAAAAATCAACTTTCGTTGATATGAATAGAATTGTCGCCGTATTGGGAAAACAAGAGAATGTTCAAATGACATTGATGTTGGATCAAAGGTAACTTGTTAAGGTAACAAAATAAATATATTTTAATCCTAGTCTGATGACTTATATTTGCATTTTAGTGATGTTATTAAGTATTGCACTATTATAGTCTCTCAGTAAACTATTGGTATTAATTTGAGCACATTTTTACAAGTCGATGAGAATCTTGGACAACTTCGTACGACTTTTCTAAATTTTCTCTTCGTCTTCCAGGAAATCTTAAATCAGAATTTCAAGTGCTAGACACTGACTTTATATTACACATTTTCAATAATGTACCTCTATTTAAGGGACGGCTACCAGTCAATGAATTTTCTAGCCTAGGATTCAGGCCCTGTTTTTAGAAGTTTGTAACAAGGTAGGCAACAAAAGTGAACCATTCAGACCCTTAAACTAGTTAACATCTCTTCAAAGAAACAGGCTTAAATCAGGCTTTCAGTACCTAGACACTGACTTTATATTACATGTTTTCAATAATGTACCTCTATTCCGGAGACGGCTACCAGTCTATGAATTTTCCTGTGTATAGGACACATGAATATGCCCTGCGTTCAGGGTAACAAAGCGGTGCAAACAGTTTGCTAAATTGACCCCGCTTTACAAGTGCACGTGTGTGTAAAGCGGGGAATAATTGGCTAACTGTTCGCAACGTTTAGTCATCCTGAACGCATGGTTGGTGTCTTCGATGATCAAAGGGTAATGAGTCGCCATTTAAAATGGGGGAGGGATTACATGTACACGGGGGGTGATGTCCATAATCGGAGCCACCGGCTCCGCTTTCAAAATCATGTGTGGAACTTCCGCTCCACGTGTGGCTCCGATTATGTAGATGTAAACATTTCATATTTTGAATGAAAAATGGGGTAGGAGGTCGGGATTTCCTCATTTATATAATATTTAATTCATTAATCATAAAAAAGTCAAATGCTATTCGACCAGTTATACATTTTGCAACGTAAACGTACTCAAAAAATGTAAGAACGCTCGTTGGTTTTTGTTAAATATGATTTCTTCTGGGAGCAGTCTTGAGCCAGGAATGTCAAAAAACGTGGTTTTTACCTCCAAAATGCAATATTCTGAACAGAATTAATAACGCAGACCATTGTTTTCAGTGAACACGAGTTTAACAAAACAACCACAATAATCTTACCCAACCTACTTTTCTGCAATATGATATATATCAAAATCAAAGTACTGAAAGTACTGATAAGTTGGAATGCGTTCAAGAGACGGTGGCATCAAGCCACTAACGAAGCTGACGTTTCCCGCCTACCACAGGTGATCACATAATACTTCTCGTCTTTTGACGGGCGTATATTAATCAATGTATTTCAACAACGAGAGACGTTTAATTCCCATAATCGCTATACAGGCCTGCATCTGATGAAAAGAAAAATAATAAAAAAGAAGAATTGAGAGAAAATAATTCTGTATTAGAAAAACCAAGAAAATGTATTCGTGCTTACTTCAATCAATATACACGCAGATGATATGATTACCATGCCCGAATCGAGGAAAAGAGCATAATTGTTCGTGAGTATTGTAGGTATTCCAGTGGGACCCGCGGTCTCTTTCAAGAAGAAAAATCGTACGATAGCTATTATACTTTAGGAGATATGCTCCTGACAAGTTTAGTGTCGGAACATCGGAACGATGGAACGACGGAATGACGGAAGGATACCATTACTATATCCCCTCGCCGAAAACGGCGGGGAAAAAAGAGTTGTTAACTTTCATCTTGTACAAATGTACAACTTGTATTAAAAGAAAATTAACAATACGGACATTTTATCCATGAAGGAGGAGTTGTATTCAAAAGAATTTTGACATGAAGGCCCCCTCCTCCATGACGCGACTGAAATTCACTTAACTGTAACAACATGCAAAAATTCAGGTAACAATGTACATTTCGTAAAAAAATCTTTAAGATAAGTCCATAAATAAAGGAGGAGTTGCGTTCACAAGCATTTTACAAGAAGGTCCCCTTTTCCATGACGTAATTGTAATTCACCAAACCGCGATTATATAGGCAAGGTCAGGTGACTAGGAACATTTAGTGAAAGTTTCACCCAAATCATTCCATAAATGGAGGGGGAGTTGCGTTCACAAAATTTTTTGTTCAAGAAGGTCCCCTTTTTCCATGGCGAGGCTAAAATTCACCAAACTGCGTTAGAATATGTGCTAAGTCAGGTGACTAGGAACGTTTTGTGAAAGTATCATCAAAATCGGTCCATAAATGGAGGAGGAATTGTGTTTATAAGATTTTTTTACATGAAGGCCCCTTTTTCCAAGACGCGGCTGAAATTCACCAAACCGCGAGTTTATGCGCAAGGTCAGGTGACTAGGAACATCTGTTAAAGTTTCATCCAAATCCAACAAGAAACTTTGGAGGAGTTGTGCTTTACAAGAAAAGTGGGCGTACATGCGCAAGTTTGCTTGCACAGTCAAAATCGCAAAATTCACGACTAGCCTTTAGGTGTCGCAAATTTATGAGTAAATTAAACACTACGACATGATTCTTGAAAGCCAAAAATGTTTCTTGAAAGCCAATTTTAATCGTACGATTGTGATACGATCAAATTTCGGTCGTATGACCTTTCTTGAAAGAGGCCCCTGAAGACAAAACACGAGGGGTTAGTAAACTCGTTCAGATATTTGGTAAAAACCAAGGCTGTAGTAAACCTATCATAATCTTCAATGATATTTGAAGGATTGCACTCATGCGTATTTTTGCAAAAGTGAATTTATTTACTAAGCAATTTTAAAGAAAATGGACAAAAGCAGAAAGAGAAGATAAATATTTGCCTATAGACCCGCATTTTAGGGTGAGTGTTAAAAGGTTTTTTTTTTCTATACAGGTGGAGACAAAATTGACCTTTGATCACTCACTTAAACTTGTGGATCTATACCTTCATCGATCCTTGCTGCGTCCACCATCAGAGAAATTATCGCGCGATTTGGAAATGGGTTCCGTTTTTTTTTTTGTTGTTGTTGTTTTAGAGAAGTATTAGAAAGAGAATATTTGCTGGATCGGATTTTAATACAAATAAATAATCTGCAGATGTTGCGCGTTTCTAATGATGCTTTACGGAACAATAAGTTACAAAAACATTTGAACTATATTGTAGAAGTGTGTAAAAGGTTCGTTCAGAAAGAGAAACTAGACCTCTAAAAGAAGCTACAACATAATTCTACGAAAAGCCGCTCGCGACATTACCATATAAGCAGATCACGTGATTGGCTTGTGCTATTTCCACAATTCTATGAAAAACAGGTCGCGACATTACCAAATAAGCAGATCACGTGATTGGCCAGTGCTATTGTCAATAGCTGACTTTATTGGACTTGACTTATCACATGATTTCCAAATATAGAAATGCAAATATGTGATACAAGTAAATTCGTACGCAAGTTTAAATAAATATCGTTTAAAACATAAATTAGCGTGTTAATAATTTACATGAAGTGATAGTTGTGTAATTGTTCAACATTATTACTTCTTGATGAAATAAACTGCATGTCTATGTCAAGTTGAGATATACAAAATAGGCCGAAGTGTATTCACATCCTGTTCACGTGATATGTGTTATCAGAAAACCCGAAATGGAATTATCTTGTGTTCATTTTGCGGTTTTGTTAAATCTAAGTTGGAATTGCTCCGCATTCCAACTTAAAAATTGTTTGGTTCCGATTATGTGGATTGGCTCCGATTATGATCCCTGGCTCTGAAGTTGTGGAATGTCTTCTTCTTCTTCCATATGCCCCAACAGCCTTCAATATGAAGTTTCTGATAGTTCCATGGGGCGCTGTTTTCTCTTCATTCCATGGCACACGTTGTCTATTTTACGTCTCACCTTTCTCGTTTACTTTTATTACCTCCAAAATGCAATATTCCGAACAGTATGTCTGATGTAAACCCTTGTTTTCAGTGAGTACGAATTCAAGAAAACAACCACAATATTCTAGAAAATTTCTCTTTACTGAAATTTTAGATAGTTGAAAGAAAATTATTTGTCTCTAATTATGTACCAATGCTCCAAATTCTTGGAGTGCCTAGCCTTTAGGGACCGAAACCCATAATCACTTGCCTAAAAACTGCATTTGTTTATTTATTTATTCATTCATTTATTTATTTATCTATTTATTTAGTTAGTTAGTTAGTGAGAAAAGGAATGACACCGTATTCATACGCATTGAAGAGTTGTAAGAGCGTGAAGGTGTTATAAACCGTTTTGGAATACTAACCATCTCGAGACGGCTCGCTCTCCGTTTTGGAATTCCAAGCCCGATCGATCCGTCTCGAGACGGTTTGACGAGAATATTATTAAGAAAAATGAAAAAATAACAGTAAAGGAGTAGTCAGTTTAAATGTCTAGGTTAATCCCTAATGAGATATGTAATTGACAACGCGTTATGGTTTTAATGACACTTGTGTATTCAATGTTTCTTGTAGAGATATACATGCAGCTGATTATGCGTTTTTATTTTCACAATAGATTTCCTTCTTGAGAACATATTTTCTACGAATATATTTGCATAATTTTCATTTTATTTTTTTTATTTCACGAATTCATTTGAATTTGATTTTATAAAATTTTTAGTCATTAATTAACAATTCATTTTAATTCATTTTAACAATCATGGAATCATTTGTGTTTTAATTATATCTATTTGTTCTTGTTTTTTTATATTAACTTTACGCAACTTGAAATTTCTAATTAAGTTTAAAATATACATATATATTTTGTTAACCTATAATTCTTAGTAATAAATGTACGATAACCTTTCCTCACAAACTATAACATTAAATTAATTTATGAATTAGTCGTAATTTAGATATTGAGAAAATGCTGTTTATCTCTTTAAATTTTATTCAAATTGATTTAAATAATGAATATTTTAAATTCAATAAGCTAAATTCAAAAGTAATGATCTGTTTATTTAAACTTGGATTTCGAAAAAAAAAAAACAATAAAAAAACCCTGCCAATTACATGTATTCGGACATTTTAATCAGTCTGGCTCACGATTTAGCAATAATAGAACAGAAAGTACGCCATGTATGCTTAGATCATATTGCACAATCGCGCAGGATGATCCCTGTCTATACAGTCTGTCAAATATCTTTGTAGTGTAGAACAATGCAATGAACAGCCTGGGAAACCTGAAATATATATTTATACATAAGAAATGTAAAACATAATTTCTGTTGCTTTTAACGCATTGAATTAAAACATCTATGTATCTATCTATCTATCTATCTATCTATCTATCTATCTATCTATCTATCTATCTATCTATCTATCTATCTATCTATCTATCTATCTATCTATCTATCTATCTATCTATCTATCTATCTATCTATCTATCCATCTATCCATCTATCCATCTATCATCTATCCATCTATCTATCTATCTATCTATCTATCTATCTATCTATCTATCTATCTATCTATCTATCTATCTATCTATCTATCTATCTATCTATCTATCTATCTATCTATCTATCTATCTATCTATCTATCTATCTATCTATCTATCTATCTATCTATCTATCTATCTATCTATCTATCTATCTATCTATCTATCTATCTATCTATCTATCTATCTATCTATCTATCTCTATCTATCTAGCTAACTAGCTAACTAGCTTGCGATCTAACAAGTTAAATAACTTTTATTCTTAGGAAAAAATGTTTGTTTTGTGTTTACTTTGACCTTTTCTTCCTATATCGTGAAGTAAATTTAGAAAAATTATTAAGATTCACTTTTTCTGGTACAACTATGCTTCACATATTAAACAAATTAAACATAAGTTATTAACTTCGTCTATTTTTATCAAAATCAACTGGATTTAAAGTTTTAGTTTTTCTTTCCAAGTCAGTCGATTCCAAAAAGAAGGGGGTAACCATTTTGGAATTACTTTTCGTTTAACCGTTTTCCTGATTGAAACGATTTAATTTCTTTTCCGGGTTTAGTTTTTCGTGCTTTTTATATAGATCGTTTTCTTTTCTTTTTTTTTTTTTTTTTTTTTTTTTTTTGTTGGGGGGGGGGGGGGGGGGGCGTTCCTTTATTCGATCTCTACATCTAGAGTTTAAATTCCTATCTCCACTTTAAAGAAACGATATTTTATCTTGTACATGTACATGTATTTGCACTATACGTTCGATAAATTCAATTTTGAAATACATGTGCAAGTATGCAAGATGGACAAAAGAAATTGACTGACGTGTCGACGAAATTAGTCCGGATTTGCGAAGACACGCCTATATACCATGTAATTGTATCATTAAAAAGAAACGAAAATGGGATTTTATTGACGATTCGTGAATAGATCAATTAAACTTCAGGAACATAAGGTATTCGCCATATGAGTTTTCCGTTGACAGCACCTTTTCGCGTTTTGACTGAACACTCCTCAAATGTAGATGATAGATTAGAAATGTTGAAAGCCTGAAAGCCAAATGCGGATTCTACAATTAAAAGAAAAAGGAATACAATAAATCGAACTGAAATCAATTTATAAACGGTAGAAACTATCTCTAGATTGACTATAATATAATATGTTTGGCCTAGTAAGCTCAGTCTGAAACATGTTGGTCCTTCAACCTTGGGGTTGTGAGATGTATCACCGGGTCGGTCAACACAAATCAACTCTTTGGGAAAATTCATTTTGACTTACCGATAAGAAGAAGGCCTTAGTGGAATGTGCACCCGGTGTTCGTATAAAATTTCATTTTATAATTCAATGTTTTATTAATGTGAAGAACTGCAACCATGGAGATGTGCTTCGGAGACGACGTTTTAACTGCAATTTTGTGCTATGCTATATAATTATTTATTACATGTAAAATGTCTTTACTGTAATTTCAATCCTCGGGTATTAAGTTTTACAAATTAATATTTTGTTAGTTCTGCTGACCGAAGATAAGAAGAGCTTTAGCTATGGCGTATTTCTAGACCCCCCCCCCGGCCGCCTGTCGGTAAACAATCATTATTTATTTGAGAAAGTCCACAAAGGATTTAATTGAAACTTTCTTATGGCGATTGTAGGGTCACAGGTCACTCTTTCCCTCGCTTTCTCTCACCCTCTCTCTCCCATTTTCTCTCTCTTTTCTTTTCCTTTCTTACAATTCTTTCTCACTCTCTCGCTCTCTTCCCTCCATTTTGTTTTATCTGAAATTATACATGCGTTTCATATTAAAACTGCAACTTATTTAAATATCAAGGTGGATAACTGTAGAAGCTCGAGTTATAAACCGTACAAACGTTCTTGGGAAAAAAGAGAGCTGGAGTCACAAAATTTGCTGCCAAAATATTTGTCCAGAAGAATATCCCCCCCCCCCATTTCGAGAATACGTGCGAGGTCATGTGTCAAGGAACGCTGTGAAAATTGCAGCAAAATCCGTTCTTAATTGTATGCGGAGTTGCGTTTATACCATGAGCACGGACGGACAGACATAGGGTCTACTGGAGTCGAGACGGACAGGCAGACGGAAAATATTATACCCATATCGAGGGGTCAGTGCAACACTATTGTAAGTGCCTATAAATATATAGGCACTTACAATAGTATTGCACTGACGTATCGATATTCTTTCACCTTTGGGGGCTAAAAAATCCCACTATTGTGTTACATCATGAAACTCAAGCCAAACGAAGTTTTAATTTTCAAATGTGAAGAACCCGTTCTCAGATTAAACCTTTTCAATTTTCTGAAATTTATTTCCTTTTCATTTTAGACCCAAACATACGCTAGTATAGCAATTGTCCAATTAAACACGTAGATTTTTTCTTCTTATTTTATTAATTGAAGAGAAAAAATACATAAATATTACGTCCCTGATCTTTGTAAGAATGTGGTTTTAAGAATCGCTTTAAACAAATTACAGGATTATTCCGTTGATTTATCAGAAAATAGACATTTTTTTATTTTTGAAGAGAAAATGACTTTAAATAAACAAGACGACTTAAAAAGAAAAAGACCGATGATAGTTCTATGATATACCTATTTAGCTGGCAAAACATCTATCGCCCCTCCCCCTTACACACATAGTACAACAATTTGATAAACGAGACATATCTGACTTTGATTATTTCCTCATCTTATTTCCAACCCTTTCGAAATATCTTTAAACAAATTTGATTTTCGGGGCATTTCAATTGTTTGAACATTAATTGTTAATAATAAATTCAAAGGGAACTGCAAAAAAAATTTACAAAGGGTAAAAGAAGAAGGTGATAAAATTGTTTATCAATTGCTTGATTGCCCCTTTCTTAATCACATATTCTATGTTGAATACTAGATACACACATGCAATTTAGGTTTGTATTGATTTTTACATTCGATTTCCTTATCAAGAGCAGTTTTATACATTAGGCGAAAAGGACAATTTGGTCAATACCTAAGTGTCTATCCTACCTAAACCACGTGTACTGCGCAGACACAATAGGGTCGGAACTTAATGCACATTGCTGGCCTTCTTTAATCTAGAATGATCAGTTTGGGTAACCATCATTTTACCATCCTGTGAAAGCATTTAAAAAATTAGAAATTTAAAAATTTAAAATATTTATGATTCTTAAATGCTTTTTGACAATTAACCAATTTCGAAATGATAGATCAAGATTTATTTACTTTTCTGAAATTACTACTTAGCGTAAGAAATTATCATTCGGAATACTACTTTGAATTTCTATCTTGCTAAAAAAAAATCATTGATAAAAGATAGAACGATCTTTCTTATGAGCAAATAAGTTTGGTAGTTTTGTTGCGAAATAAAAGCCGATTAAAGAAATGATTAAATTTCAAATAGTGAAAGCAAACTACTGTAAAAAGGGGAAAATGCAGATCTTTTTATTTAATTCCAAATTGCTGAAGTAATGTTTTTATGCATATACATTCCCCTTTTCCATTTATTTCAATTATAATACTTATATATTATTATAATTATTATTTATTTTTTATTATTTTTTTATCTTTATTTATTCATTTTTTATTTATTTATTTTTTTTTTTGTTTTGTGCGTGTGATAGTTTAATAATCTGATATTTTTAAACGTTCAATATTATTCAGAACTTATTTAAAGTAGTGTATAGTCCGGCAGAAATTAAGCTGGACCTAGAAGTGTGGTATAAAGTTTTTTTCTTGATTGATTCTGGTAGCTTAGACATTGTACATCAAGAATCTGAATGATGACATCTTGTCATCATTGAGCATTTTGAGAAAATGGAGATGGCAGCCAGGGTCATCGTAAAATATACAAACTGATCATTAACTTGCTGTATTTATTTTTCTGAACCTATTTTTTTCTCTTGTTTTGGTCACTAAGATGTTTGTTAGAACTCACATAATAAATATATATTTGAATTGAAATTTAATTTTGACTTATAGTTAAGATGGCAGCCAAATGGAATTCTGGATTAGTAAACAGTGTAAAAAACCATATAAATTGTAGTATTTACAGACTTTTACCCCAGAAAGATTTTAACCATTTTGTTCAAGAGCTGAAACCATTTGCTTTTTTAAAATAAAGAAATCTAGTCATCTGATTTGATTTTATTTTTCGGAAATTGAATATGGCAGCCAGGAATGCATGAATGCAAATTTGTGCTCAAAATAAATTGTCAATCTGAAAGATTTTTTAAAGCTAGTTAAACTGATTTCTTGATTGATTTTTCCAGCTAAGACATTACATATCAATAATATATTGATAAAACCTCGTAATCATTGAGATTTTTTGAAAATGAAGATGGTGGCCAGGGCTTTTATATAATATACAAGCTCAGCATATGCATGATTTCTACATTTTTCTTAACATATCATTTCTTCTTTTCTGAGCTAATAGAACTGGAACAACAAAACATGCTCACGTTTCAATATAAATTTAGAATTGTTATAAAGATGGTAGCCAAGTGGGATGCTGAAAGTCACGTTGAAACCAACTACAACCTTTTAAATAATTTTAAACATTTAGTGCGCAAGTATTTTGACCTGGAAACGCATTTTTAAAATAGGCTCATGAAACCAACCTCCAAAAGTCAGTCAGGATAAATGGAATTTTGATTTCCACCAAAAAACAAGTAAACCTTTCACAAGCCAGTTTTGCTTTTAACATGTCCTCCCATTAATAAACTGAAACTGATTGTGGTCATAAGGATAGTGTTTGGCAAGTTGAGCTCTTTATAAAAGTTAAAGGTTACAGCTGTAAATGAATTCTAATAATATACACATGCCATTAAATAATTAAAATATATTGTTCCTAGTTGATTTTAAATCTGAAATCATTCTTATTCGAAACTTGGATGGATGAAAGCCTTTATCGTGCGTATTTTTGTCGTAAAACGCAAAATAAAGTCAGAGATGTGAACAATAATGTATTTCTCTAAATGAAACCAAATTTTAAAAAATGCCTTTTGCTTTTTATCATTCAAGATATCAGCCACGAATGAAAAAAAATAGGAGTTTTTATTTTGTATGAGTTTATTTCAAGCCTTTTACATCGTATTTACTTTAGATTTTGCAGTAGAATTTCCTTTTTAAAGGTGCAGATTATTCATCGGAATCTTGTAAGTCTTGTACAGTACAATCTACTTGAATTATAATAACACATCTGAACAGAGGAAAAGTCTCAAATGTTTATCACAGTTAATTTTTTGGACCTAGATCATCGCACAGTGTCTAACTCAACCATAGGCACCATGGTTCGATCTCCGGCCAATGCAAAATCGAATGAACAAGTGTTAACCATTACTCAAAGCAAAGCAGTTTTACTGTTATACTGATACAAGTGGTAGTAAACCCAATGAAAAAAACTCAACTGCTTATGTAGCTTTTCATTACCTTACATATCTTTGGTCATTAAGCTTTCTGTCAAAAAAAACCATTAAATTTTAATTTGCAATAAACAAATGTTTATAATTATTGTAAACATTGAGTGACAGCAAAAAAGTCAATTGATTGAAATGATGATTTGACCTGCCTAAGTAAGAATCAAGATGTCAATATTGGATAAATTAGGTTCTACTTTTCGTTCTGAGCGGTCTCAAGATGTCCGACAAAGAATTAAAAATGACTGAAAATCACCGTCTACGCTTCTTATTATCCTTTGTCTAATTTTAGTGCCTCATGAATCTTTTTTAAGGATTTCAATATTCATTTCAATCTTTAAGGGCTAATTCTAAGATCACAACATTCTCAATGCGAGATGACAGCCAGTCATAAAAACGAAATTTGCTTATATTCAAATACACACATAATCATTAGACCAGGAGGGGGCATCATACACTCCTCGAAGCGAAATCGCGAATAAGGTATGAACTTCTTCTTTTGACCTCTGCTAAGCAGATCCAAGATGTTAATATGCATTTTTAGCTCACCTGAGCACATCGTGCTCAAGGTGAGCTTTTGTGATCATTGAATGTCTGCCGTCTGTCGTGCGCCGTGCGTCGTGTGTCGTGTGTCGTCTGTCGTCCGGCGTCAACAATTGTGTTTACACTCTAGAGGCCACAAACATGATCCAATCTTCATAAAACTTGGTCAGAATGTTGGTCAGGTCACAAGGATGAATCCTATCGAAAATGGGAAGGATCCATGTAAATGATCACGGGAAAAGGAGCATTATTGACAATGTTCTTGTTTACACACTAGAGGCCACAAATTTGGCCCAATCTTCATGAAACTTGGTCAGAATGTTGGTCAGGTCACAAGGATGAACCCTATCGAAAATGGGAAGGATCCATGCCATATCACGGGAAAAGGAGCTAATTGACAATTTTCTTGTTTACACACTAGAGGCCACAAATGTGGCCCAATCTTCATGGAACTAGGTCAGAATGTTAGCCAGGTCACAAGGATGAACCCGATTGAAAATGGGAAGGATCCATCCTATATCACAGGAAAAGGGGCCTTAATGAAAATTTTCTTTTTACTCTATAGAGGCCACAACATATGGTCTAATCATCATGAAACAGATTAATGAATCAGTTTTAAAAACAAAAAGTGTCTTTTTCTCTTAGTCTGTGGACCAGTAAGAATCACCAAATAACCACTAAGTAATGTCGAAGAGTGATATTAATTTGTTCTTTGGACCTCTCTGAGCCTAAATAAGGACGTTTACATTATGTTTAAACGGTATGACTAAAATTACAAGATCTAAGGGCAAAACACAAGTGGAAATTAAAAAAAAAAAAACAAAAAAAAAACCCCCAACAAGAATTAGCATAAAGATAGGGTTAAAAGTGATGTCGTCCACATTCCTGGCTGCCATCTCAAACTATGAAAAATGACTCATTTGTAGTGATGTATATAGTCTGCTTGATGAAAAGAGGATGGAAAGAGAATAAAATTTGATATGAATTAAAAAAAAAGAAAAACTCTGTAAACTCCTATTCACAGTTCAATGTTGCCAAACAATCAACCATTCTGTTTGGCGACCATCTTTGACAAGCACAATTCTGATTATCAATTTGAATACTAGTGTTTGCTTTATCGGAAAACTGCAAGTTAGCAGATTTATAGTTATATCTAATACAGGTATAAATATCGTTTAACATTTGTAGTTAGCCAAAATAGTATTATTATCAATTCTGCATTCCTGGCTGCCATCTAGATAAGAAGAATTTACAAGTGGTGATGGGGCTATCAATCTAACTTTAAAAAGACAGCAGTGCAGCTATAATTGAACCAATTTCAAAGTTTGGTTTGTCAAATAGAATCTGTTTTCTCTAAATGCCGCGTAATATTACTGTTTGGCTGCCATGTTGTCTACAATAGTTATTGTTTCTTTCGTTTTATGGGTAAATTTCCTCATAAAGTATGATATTTACGACAAAACTAAGCTCAAAATGCATAAAAACATATCATCAAGATAAGTAAAGTGGCAACATGCACTCGTTCAAGGTGTCCTGGCTGCCGTCTCGATTTTCTCAAAATGCTCAATGATGACAAGGTGTCATCAGGCAGATTCTTGATGAGTAAGACTTGGGCAACAAGAATCAGCCAAGAAAAAAACTTTATACCACACTACTAGGTTCAAGTAAAATATGCCATTTTTCTGCCGGACTAGTATATGCGCAATGTATATTGGGTAAAGTTGACCAATAATGGTTACTGTCATACTTGGAATAAACATAGTGATTAATCCCCTTAGGGGGATAAAAAGATACACAATAAACTTATCATTTAACTGGATCTGTTAAGCAATAATTAAGGGTAGAAGTAGACGAACCATCTTGAGACGGATCGAACCGTTTTGGAATACCAAGAAATTCCAAAACCGATCGATATTCCAAAGCGGTTTATAACAAAGGCGACTATCCTCAGGAGCAAATCCCAACATGGCTATGCATTCGATGTTCATGTTGCCTCGATCTCGCTCAAAATCTTGGGTTTTCGCAACTTTTTTTTGACTCTCTTTGTAAACTCGTTTTCGATAAGCTCGAGTTAGAAATGAGTCTGGTCGGTGAAAGAATGGGCATTGGTCTCACTTTAAGGAGGTGTTCACGAATTAAATCCACAATGGCATGAGATGAATAGACCATAACATTGACTTATTTACAGCGATTCACCCTATGGCTTTTGCTTTTGAAGGAGTCGACAAACGGCCAAGAAAACTTGTCTTTGTGGTTCACTGTCACCATGAGTCCACGATAACCTTAAAAAACTGACATGGAGAGTAAAAAGTTTCCGCTCATTACAAAAATTGTAGTACAATCCGTCCTTTCCACCCAGTCAGCACCGAAGTTCGGCATCGGTAGTTGTAATTATCGGCGTTTTAACCTGGCAATGGTCGAGTTATGACCCTTCAGTGTCCTTGATTTTAACCGCGTAAATGAATCAGTTTAATATGTCTATGCGCAATGGCGTTCCGAAATTCATTTTTTCGCTACCACCAAACTCGAAAACTTGGCTTTATCTGATAAATGTTTTCATGGTTTGTCGTTTCCACCTTTATACGCTGTATTACTCGACAAACTTGAGTTTCGTACGATGCATTCGATCCGCTGCATGAGAAAACATTGTTTATAACGCAAACCTTCTTTAAGTCATACCGATGCCTTCTCTTTCACCGACCAGACTTATCTCAAACTCAAGAATATCAGAAACGAGCTTGCAATGAGAGTTCACAAAAGTTTAAAGAACGAAAAATCGCAAGGTTTTGATTCAAATTAAGGCAGCATGAAAAACAATTTTATAGCCATGTTAGTATTTAATCTAGGTAAAGTTCAGAAACCCACGTGTCGAACATTATTTGAGAGCAATATTGCACATGAACACACGCGCTATTGAATTTTACAGAGCAATGAAAACTAACTTTGATTTCAAAGTTTTGATTTTGGGGGTAGTCACCTGTAACGCTCCAATGCGTATGTCTTCGGTGTAATCCTTTTTGTCACAGATCAATAATTAGTTTACGTTTTTTGTATATCCAATTTACCAAACATTTTCAGTATTTGATTTTCATAGTCTTAAATAAGTTTTAATTTTATTAAATCTAGTTTAATTACTTTCCGATTGAAAAGTTGACAAATCCGGAGATTAAGTTGAATTTATATAAATATGTTCAAAACTTTGCGAAAATTAGGAACTTAATGTTACGCGGGGCTTAAAAACAAGGGACCATTGGCCCTGAAGCGCTTATCTGAGGCATTTACAAGTATTTGACAAGTGTGGCAAAGTGTCAAAACTACTTATTTGAAATTCATGACTAGCTCAACAAAAGTCCAAGATATCAAAAAGACAATCATACCGATTACATTTCAAAACAGTTGGGTCAAATATGTTGCCTCTAAAGTACTGAAGGATTTTCAAAGATTTGAAGAGGTGTCCCAGTTTTTGACCCTCTTTCCAACTCGACTAAGATTTCAAGACAAAGATCCTGACAATATGTTAAAACAAATAACTGTTCTCTAGATTTTCCTTAATTTGACCTATCGACATCATTTTTGGTCCCACTTAACCAATTTTTGAACTTAATGAGATTTCACGAAGGCAAATATTCTGACCAAGTTTCAAGACATTTGAGGAAAGGAAGTGGCCTCTAGAGTTCACACAAGTTTTTATCAAGATTTGACCAATTAACCTTATTTTTGACTTCACTTGGTCCAGTTTAGGACTTGACCAAGATTAGATTGATGGGGTCCAACATTCTGACCAAGTTTCAGGACATTTGGGTCAAGAATGTGGCTGCTAAAGTGAACAGAAGGTTATTCTGAGATATGACCCCTTGACCTCATTTTTGACTCCGATTGACCAAATTTCAAACTTGACCGAGATTTGATGCAGTCAAACATTCTGGCAATGTTTCAGGACATAAGGGCAAATTATGTTGCCTCTAAAGTGAACAGAATGTTTTTCTTAGATATGACCCCTTAACCCCATTTTTGACCTCACTTGACCCAGTTTACAACATGACCAAGATTTGATGAAGACCAACATTCTGACCAGGTTTCATGATATTGGGGCCAAAAATGTGACCTATGAAGTGAACTTGTCCGAGATTTGATGTAGACAACATTCTAATGACGTTTAAAGACATTTTGGCCAAATATGTGGCCTCTGAAGTGCACACAAGACTTTGGCTAAAATTTGACCCATTTCATTTACAAGATCCCATTTTTGACCCCACTTGACCAAATCTCGAACTGGACCGAGATTTGATAGAGACAGACATCCTGACAAAGTTTAAGACATTTGAACCAAAACAGTGGCCTCTAGAGCGCAAACAAATTGGTGACGGACGCCGGACGAAAGACGCCGGACACAGCTTCATCACAATAGCTCACTATGAGCACTTCCTGCTCAGATGTGCTAAAAATCGAACAAAAAGGAGTTTTATCAATCATTGAGTCCTTTTTTAGTGAGATATATTAATCGTTTTTTTTAAATGTGTATCAAATGAACGCGAATTTCGCAACATCTTTCTTTGATACCACTCGAAAAATATATCTGATAAAATTTCATGGAATTATCGACGTTGAAAGAGTGTTGGTAGTGACGTTGTTAAAATTGGAACGCTTAGCGTGCGAAGTATAATAAGCAAGAACAACCATTGACAGGCTCCGAAGAAATATTTATATCTATTCACATTTAATCCTCGATTATAGTCCGACAATTCTCTTGCACGTACAAGTACTAAGTAATGTTAATGAAGCTGACTGTCTAGTAACCGGAATATTGTAATAAAAGTAAACATGTCGTAGTGAAACGTAACAAACCTAACTTGCATCGTGATATGGTGATAAAAAAAGCGCCCCATGAACCTAGTAGAAATTTCATATTGAAGATGTTATATGGAAGAAGAAGAAGACATTCCACAACTTCAGAGCCAGGGAACATAATCGGAGCTAATCCACATAATCGGAACCAAACAATTTTTTTGATATATATCATATTGAAGAAAAGTACATTGGGTTAGAGTATTGTGGTTGTTTTGTTAAACTCGAGTACACTGAAAACAATGGTCTGCGTTATTAATTCTGTTCAGAATATTGCATTTTGGAGGTAAAAACCACGTGTTTTGACATTCCTGACTCAAGACTGCTCCCAGAAGAAATCATTTTTAACAATAACCAACGAGCGTTCTTACATTTTTTGAGTACGTTTACGTAGCAAAATGCCTAACTGGTCGAATAGCATTCGACTTTTTTATGATTAATGAACCAAATATTATATAAATGGGGAAATCCCGACCTCCTACCCCATTTTACAATCAAAATATGAAATGTTTACATCTACATAATCGGAGCCACACGTGGAGCGGAAGTTCCACACATGATTTTGAAAGCGGAGCCGATGGCTCCGATTATGGACATCACCCCCCGTGATGTAGTAGTAACATGAAGTTGAAAGTAGCATTGGACTACAAGTTATTATTTCGCATATTATTCTGAAAATTTTAACCAAAATGAATACAGAATCACAAATCGTACATGTTCTTTTCACTCATTGTCAGATTCTGCTTTGCAATATCGCATTGGAATCGTCTTCTAAAGACTATTCCAATGAGATGATGCATGGCAGAATTTCATACTTATGATCACAAGATGTTAAGTAACGGGCCTCTGGTCTGGAACTATTTTCAAATTCATTATTATATTTGGTCACATTATATTGAGTTCCATTTTGTATTTCTTCACATTCCATTCGTATGCCAATAGTATTATAGCTGCAAGGACTGTTAAATGTCAAAGATTTGTGTATACGCAAAAATTAAGAAAATTTCATGCAAATACTTTAACTATTACATGCTATCCGTCTTTCTTACCCAATAGACACCTTTTTCAATTACCTTAATTACGGACCCTGTATATTTAGAGTCCCTGCCTAAATACATGTCATGATTTCGATCCCCAGCTAGGCTATTATTTAGAACATGGTTTTACCATCACTGCGGCGTAACGTATACCTGCTATAGGTGTATTTTCAAAACTGAGCTCTGACCTAGGCGTTGAGTCCATTACCATGGGTCTATGAGTAAACCGTAAGATCTAAAACAAGCACTAAGTTTCATTTGAAAGGTAATTTGTATCTTTGTTATGTCTGTTTTATCTATTTTGAAAGAAAAGCACGAAAATTTAACCGTTAAAAGTAGATTTCACGGCTCACCGCTCAAAATCTACCTATACTAAGAATGAAACATAATTGTTTGTAAATTTGGATACAAGTTATATTTCGGTTAATGGACACGTGATAAACGCGCAATATAAAAGTTACCTTGGCCGGACAGGGCCCCTGCCAGCCCAGCAGTAGATACAGCGGTTACTAGAGTGTTGTAGTTACCATGGGACGATAACCATTCGACAATGGTCTTGTCTTCGAAACCCAAACATAGGCCAAAAACACACAAAACAACGATCGAGACAACTTTCATGGCGCAGGCTAATTCAAACAAGCTATATTTTCTGGCACGAAAATAGATAAAGGCGATTGGTATTGCAACATTGAACGTAATTGTTCGTCGAAGCAAAGGTCGTTAGTTCAAAGTAAAAGTTTGATAAACAGGAATCACGAGCTCTTCTTTGTGCAACATTTTTTCAACCAGCGTGTTTTTGTAGGTTTACCAGTGTAGTATTGTTTCATCGAAATGATTATCTTGACACTCAAAAATAACTTTATTTCAGTTGTGTACATCAAGATTCGCGCATTGGCTCAGCAATTGCTTACATTGATCAATGACAATTATTTTGAGCATGCAGTCTTTTTGTAAGATTGTCCTCAAAGTAGTTTCATAAGAAATCTGATGCGTTATATAGAAATGTAAACCATCACACCAAAAGGGACCATCTTGGGATTCTGTAAAATGAATATTTGAAAATGAGATTGGGTCCAGCATTGGTCAACCAGAGGTCGCATTCCAAAAATTCTTTCAATGGAAGGTAGATTGAACATTCTAGATTCAGAAAATAAGCACATTGAGAAAAGTTTCGACTCTAGTCAGTCTGCGCAAACGGCGCAGTCTGACTAGGGTCGACACTTTACGCACTACCCAGATAGTCCCTTTCCGCGTGACGGGTCACAAATCTTCACATTTTTGCGCTATGAAATCGATTTAAAAGATTTGAAGATTTTGTATTTTAATTCATTAGGTATGGAACTAAAACCCTGATCACACTTATCAATGAATCTAATTCGGGCATTCATACAGTGTAATTAGGTTCTAAGTTTCATACCATCATGAATTCAAAATTATTATCATCATCTCTTACAATTTTTTTAAAGACATTGTAAGATTAACGGCGAATGTTATGTCGTCAGTTGTTAGTACAGTAAATACTAATACTATAAATATCAATACTAGGGCCTATATTATTTTTGATTTATGTGAATGACCTTCCTCTCAAACTATCAGCTAATATTGACATGTATGCCGACGATGCAACGCTACATAAGTCATGTTCCTCAGTATCAATGATAAATGAAACTTTAAATTCTGACCTATTAAAAGTCGAAGAATGGTGTAGGCATAACAATATGGCTTTAAATCCTTCTAAAACAACATGTATGTTGATAGGTTCAAAACATAGAATAAAAAAATGCACAGGTTTGAACTTAAAACTTTTACAAGAAAATGTGGAGAAAGTAACATCAAAAAAAACTATTGGGGGGACATATTGATGAAACAATGTCATGGAAGGTTCACGTTGAAAAGGTATGCTCAAAATTATCGTCTCAGCTTTATTTACTTCGAAGAATAAACAGTTATCTTAGTTTTGATACGAAACAATTATTTTACAACTCCTATATAGCTCCACATTTTGACTATGGTTGCACTACATGGAGTCATTGTAAATCTTCACTAATTAACAGGATTACTAAAATTCAAAAGCGAGCTGCAAGAGTAATACTATGTCAGCCAAAACGTTCATGCTCCAGAAGTAACTTTAAATCTTTAAATTGGTTATCTTTCAAAAATCGTTGCAAGTACTTTACTATTCTTATGGTTTTCAAAACTATTCATGGTCTGACTCCATCATATATGTCGAACTTTGTTTCAGTCAGTATGAACAATTTCTATGAGCTAAGATCAAATACTAGAAATTAGATATCTCACCAATGTGCACCTAAAACAGATATCTTAAAAAGGACATTCTCTTTCACTGGCATGGAGTACTGGAATGCTGTTCCAGTTCAATTGCGAAGTATCTCAAATATATCTACGTTCAAGCGCTCACTCAAAAAATATTTAATGCTAAGTAATGACTTATAATACCTTGTTGCATATGTCTTATTTCCGCCATTCATGTGTGAATTACTCATTTTTTATTGTG
This sequence comes from Fragum whitleyi, assembly GCA_948146395.1. Lineage (NCBI taxonomy): Eukaryota > Metazoa > Mollusca > Bivalvia > Cardiida > Cardiidae > Fragum > Fragum whitleyi. The sequence continues at coordinate 40,119,066 of OX411549.1, forward strand.
TTTTTATTGTGTTTTTATATTTGGTTTATCACTTAATATTATCCATTATCCTAAACTGAGTGATAAGTGATATAGTTGATAATTTCATTTTTACAACACTCCTAGTCGAATTTTACTCATTATCATCATTTTTATAATTGAGATGTTTTCATTTTATCATCATTTATCATTGGTCATTTTAGGGTCACAACCATCTTTTTATCATCTCGTTACTGATTACTGATCATCATAAACATCATCTTGTCATTTTTCGTCTGTTAAGAAGGCCTCATTGTAAATAAGTGTTTCATTATTTATGTCAAATCATGCTTAATGATGTCAACTTAATGAGTTACCTTCTATAAATAAAGAATTTATTATTATTATTATTATTATTATATAAATTAAATCGATTTTATATCGACATTAATATCTAAGGTATGTGGTTAATATTGAATATTAATGTAAAGCTTTAAAGCTTACACCAACAATAGTTTGAGGTGTTTACCACTCAATGAGTTAAGTCTATAGGTTTAACGTATGGAAAACCAAATGGGTCAATCTAGTTTAAAAGGAACGTGTCAGCCCACAATGGTTTGATGTTTCACCACTGAAAAGAGTAAAGACTCCTAAATTTGGTGTAAAGAAACACTAACGATGTAAACTTTTGATATATACACAAAGAAAAAAAGTATTGCAACATCAGATTTCAACGAAATTGTTCTCAACAAAATAGACCTTTTATTAGCTTGGTGCATTAAAGACACAAGAAAATATTTTCATTGAATTTTATAATCTTTAATGAAACGGAAAAAACGAAGTTATATTCCAATTTCTGCTATTTTATTCAAATGATGGCCGTCGGAAAAAGAATATATTTTTCAACAAATATTCTTACACGATTAATTATGCGTCGAATAACTAGGTGAGATATCAATCAGATCATATTATCTAAACAGTCACCATCACAATAAATTAACAGTAAATATTTTGTGCATTCGTAAGCATCGGCAAAAACGGCATTCACCATTCTTGCCAGATCAGACGTTGTGAATAGATTCCGCCTTAACTCTTGCAGCACCTATCGCAACAATGCCGAATTTGAATTGCAAGTAATAGTCATTGTATTCGGCTACCAAAATAATGTCCCACACATGTGCAATGAGGTTCATATTTGGCTAAATTGAAAGAAATTTTGCACATTTATAGTTAAGATGTTGCAATATTTTTTTTCTTGTGTAAACAGTGTAAAAAGAAATCATACAACTAGAACCAGAAAGTTTAAGGTTTTACCAACGAAAGAGAAGTGTCTCTCTGAATCAAGTGTATTTACAGTTTACAACCAAATTAATTTGAGGTTTAACTATTGAAAGAGAAGAGTAACCCCTGTTGGTCATTACTGACTATACACTACTTTTCGTGAAATATATGTTCTGCGCAAAGTAAGAATCGGTACAATTCCGGAATTGTCCTGCGTAAAGCAAGAATTCCTACTTTGTCCGCCAATTCTAGAATTGTACCGGACATTCTAGAATCGCGCAAGGGGATTTTTATCGACTTTCACCCGACGGAGCCCTTGCGCAAAGTAGGAAAAGCATTGGACAAAGTAAGAATTCATACGGTAATACGGTAAAATGATGCCTAAAATAATTACTCGTACAATTTTATAAGTAATATATGTATTTTAGTTTTGTGGGTTTTTTTTTAGCAATGCTTTACTAGCATTTAAAATGAATGAAAACAGATATTACTAGAAGTAAATTTCATTTTTTCCACTTGTTCTGTTAAGGGTTTTTTCTCGTTTTTTTAGCTCCACTGGCGGAAGGCCAGCGAGCTATTGTCATGGCGGTGTGTCCGTCGTGCGTGCGTCCGTCCGTCCGTCCGTGCGTCCGTGCGTAAACTTTTTCTTTAAACATCTTCTCCTCCAAAACCTATGGGCGGATTTTGATGAAACTTGGTAGAAATGTTCCTTGGGTGACCCTCGTCTAAAATTGTCAAAGAAATTTTGATTGACCCCCAAATATGGGCGTGGCAGGGCGTGGCATTTATTCACTGAAATCTGAAATCTTTAAAAATCTTCTCCTCCCAAACCGTTGGGCCAATGAAACTTTACCAGATTGTTCCTTGGGTGACCCTTTAACTAAATTGTTCAAGAAATTTTGATTGACCCTCAAATATGGGCGTGGCAGGGCGGGGCTTATTTTGAGCCCAAAATCTTTGAATGACATCTCCTCCTGAACCACTGGGCCGATTTCAACCAAACTTTACCAAAATGTTCCTGGGGTAACCCTTTTTAAAAATTGTTCCTGAAATTTTGATTGGCCCCGAAATATGGGCGTGGCAGGGCGGAGCTTATCTGAGCCCGAAATCTTTGAACGACATTTCCTCCTGAACTATTGGGCCGATTTCAATGAAACTTTACCATAATGTTCCTTTGGAGACCCTTTCCAAAAGTTGCTCTCAAAATTTTGATTGGCCCATAAATATGGGTGTGGCAGGGTGGGGCTTATTTTGAGCCCGAATTCTTTGAAGGACATCTCTTCCTGAATCACTGGGCTGATTTCAATGAAATTTTACCAGAATGTTCCTTCTGTGACCCTTTTCAAAAATTGTATGCAAAATATTAATTAGCCCTTAAATATTGGCATGTCAGGGTGTGGCTTATTTTGAGCCCGAAATCTTTGAACTACATCTCCTGATGAAGGTTGTGCAAATTTCAATGAAACTTATGAAATTTTGGTGCAATGTGAACCATACCCAGTTAATTAATATAAAATAGGTCTTTAGAGATTTCAAAGTGTTGTTTTCATTCAAAGAAAGATTCATTTAATGCAAGTCTAATGATGTTAAAGCCAGTGGAGCGATACAGGCCCTCTTGGGCCTCTTGTTTTACTAGCTTTAGCTCATTAACAATTACTCTTTAGGGCAGTAAACGGTTACGGTTATATCTTCAAATATACAGAAAAAGTGAACGTTTTCATATAAATAAAATCAATATAAAATCTTTTGCTTTATACAACAGCAAGACAACAGAACATACACGTATGATTATATGCTAGTTTGACAATACTTACAATGTCTAGAAGTCTTAGTTTACGATGTTACAGTTACAAATTTTCTTACTTTGTCCAGGTTCCTACTTTACGCACGGTCAATTCTGGAATAGCACTGCAAAAAGTAAGAGTTTTTACTATGCTAGACATATTCCTACATTGCGCAGGACGATTCCATAATTGTACCGATTCCTACTTTTCGCAGAGATCGAGATCTTTTGTTTTGTTGTATGTATATTTTCTTGATATAGAGTAGACATCCTACATTTCTGTATTATATATTTTAGAATGCGACATCTGGCTGACCTCTGCTGGATTTGGTCTCTTTTTTTTATAATATTTTATACGGAATTTATAAAAGAACCTTATTCGACAGAAATGTCACTTATAATGACAACAGGGAACCCTCGACGATTCTACGGAATAGACCTCGGAAATAATAAGTGTGCGATCATGAAAATGCAACATTTCTTACCTTGGTTTACATGACGTAGCTAACATCAAGATATCTTTGAGTAAAACAAAATCAACGTGAACGATTAAAGTAGGACATATTATTAGTTGATAACAAAACGCACTGATTTACTTTTTTATATAAAATTGTAATATTCCCAAGAGACTATTGGGAGGCAATAAAGAACTTTCTTCAAGGGCATTAATAGGGCTGTCACACCTTAACGTTTTAGCCAGCGTGTGGGGAATGTGTTGGATTTTTTATAACACGCTGCGAACACGTCGGGTACGCTATGGGCACGTTCCGAACACGCTATCGGCACGCTGTAACACGTTGGCACAAGTTTCGATTCGTTGAGTATCTCATAAAATTTTGTGCATGCACAAAATTTCTCAGCGTGTGCCGAACGTGTTGAAACACGCTCCGCACTCGTTTCAAACACGCTCAGTACGCTTGATACACGCTATAAGTTCGTTCAAATACGCTACGGACACGCTAGAAACACGTTCGCCCAAAGTTTAACGTGCTTCTAGCATGTCACCAGCGTACAGGGAACGTGTGCATAGCGTGTCTCCATCGTACTGAAGGTGTGTCTGGCGCGTTGCTAGCGTGTTCACAGCGTGTTTTTGGCGTATGACAGCGTTTCAGTATTCAACGAGAATGTAAAAGTTCCGCTGCATAATTGTCTTGAAGTTCTACCATCAGCTTGTCGTAAATAAATGTATATGTGCATGTACGTGTGTATGACCATTTAAAAATTATATATCTGTATGTTTCCTCATTACCAGTCTAAGGACGACTTGAAAACTCGATTATAAGTAGCATTCTCCCAAAGCTCAATGTCTTTTCTTCCATATAAATGATGCCTACTTAAAATATATTTATAAGGCTGTCACACCTTAAGGTTTTAGTCAGCGTGTGCGGAACGTGTTGGAATATTTATAACACGCTGCGAACACGTCGGGTACGCTATGGTCACGTTCCGCACACGCTTTCGGCACGCTGTAACACGTTGGCACACGTTGCGGTACGCTGAGTATCTCATAAAATTTTGTGCATGCACAAAATTTCTCATCGTGTGCCGAACGTGTTGGAACACGCTCCGCATACGTTCTGCACACGTTCCGAACACGCTCAGCACGCTAGGAGCTCGTTCACTTACGCTACGGACACGCTAGAAACACGTTCGCAAAAAGTTTAACGTGCTTCTAGCGTGTCTCAAGGGTATTGGGAACGTGTGCATAGCGTGTCCATAGCGTACTGAACGTGTGTCTAGCGCGTTGCCAGCGAGTTCATAGCGTGTTTCTGGCGTATGGCAGCGTTTCAGTTTTCAATGAAAATATAAAAGATCCGCTGCATGTTTGTCTTGAATTTCTACCATCAGCTTGTCGTAAATAAATAAATTTGTGCATGTACGTGTGTATGACCCTTTTGACATGTTCATATCTGTATGTTTCCTCATGACCAGTCTAAGAAGGACTAGAAAACTCGGTTATAAGTAGCATTCTCTATATTTGACGATGAACGATTTCGTTCAAGTCATATGAATAAAACTTATGTTATGTTATGTTGTGTTATGTTATGTTATGTTATGTTATAAGCTGCTTGTCTTTTCTTCCATATGAATCCTTAACGGATTTTCTTAATTCCTTAGATTGTCGAGGTGGAGAATGTAGCCTAAATGTGTATTAAACATTGCGTTTATAGCTTTACAAGTGCGTCTGCTCTTTGGTTAGAATAACAATACCTTCGCGAATATACAAACATTCATTCGTCTCATTTGATCATTAATAATATACCAAAAAGACAAGAACATCGTTGCACCTAGTGGACATAATACAAGACGTGTTTTACTCTATACTGCTCTGTTCAGAATATTTGATTCTATTATATGTACTACAAGTTTGATATTTGGTTCACCTTTTCCGACTGGTATACGCTGACATACGCTATCAACACGTTCTGGACACGTTTCTCACGCGTTACTCACACGTTCAAACTCGCTATGAACACGCTACAAGCGCGTCGTTAATGGACAAAAAGAAAATGTAGGTCAGCGTATGCCGACGTTTTGCGGACTTAGTCGTTTTCTCAAACGCGTTAGGCACACGCTGGCTAAAACGTTGAGGTGTGACAAGGCCATTAGATGCTTCCTATACGGATTGTCTTAATTCATTAAATTGTCGAATTGCAGAATGTAGCCTAAATGTGTATTGAACAGTGCGTTTATAGCTTGTGTGCCTGCTCTTTGTCAGAATGACAATACCTTTGCGAAATACTTTTTACATTTCACAAACATTTATTCGTCTTATTTGATCATTATCAATATACCAAAAAGACAAGTACATCGCTGTACCTGGTGGACAAAATACAAGACGTGTTTTACTCTTCCTATTCTGTTCAGAATATTTTTTTTATATTATATGGACTACAAATTTGATATTTGGTACACCCTTTTCCCCCAAAATTGAGACTGGCAATTCAAGATTGAGAGAGGTTGTGAACTTTTGAATAAAGTCATTCTATATGGTAGAGCATATTGAGGAAGAAAGGAGTGTATTATGACAAGTAGTTTCTTACCCTTCCGCAATAATTTTCGAGTAAAAAGTTCCAGAAGCTTTAATCAGCCTGTAATTTTTTAAGTTTGTCATATGCATGTTTTACTATGAATTTGAAGTGGTAATTTCTTGCTGAACTTATATTGTCATCCAAAACACGCTTCGAACACGTTATAACACGCTTGCAGCGCGTTATATACACGCTAAGCACGTTCCGAGGACGATACTTGAGCGTTGGACACACGCTCAAGAACATTGGTATACGCTGACATACGCTTTAAACACCATCTGAACACGTTGCTTACGCGTAACTCACACATTCAAACTCGCTATGAACAGGCTACAAGCGCGTCGTGAATCGACAAAAAGAAAATGTAGGTCAGCGTATGCCGACGGTTCACAGGCTTAGTCGTTTTCTCAAACGCGTTAGGCACACGCTGGCTAAAACGTAGAGGTGTGACAGGGCCATTACCAAAGTACCACCAGTAGCCGAATTACCCCAAAAAATGACACACAATCACCAAACTAACGCCCGAGGTACTTTCCAGCTTACGGAAATGTCCGAGCGATGTTCCGATTGATATAATAACCAAAAACCGTCTTATCTTTCTCTACCGACCAGATTGTTGTAACCGCCTGACTTCAACTTGGTGTCCGAGTCGACCTGTAACATGCGAGTCTTACCGGTTTTTGTGTTGTGTCTAGTTGGTATATGTGTGGGATTTGAGGACAAGACTATCGTTGAATGGTTAACGGATGATGGGAACTACAATACACTAGTAACGGCTGTAAAAGCAGCAGGACTCACAGCGGCACTGTCTGGAAAAGGTATTGTACAAATTATGCAATTTCATTTGTGTTTTCGTTTGATCGCGATGCCGGTATCTTGACTGCTTCATGATACACGAGATGCTAACTCCGTCATGATACACGAAATCCCATTTTGAAATAAAATTCTAACTCTGTACATGTACGAGTCCATACATGGTAAATGAATTATGACATTCATTTATGTGACCATTTAGCATGGTAGCATTTATTCACCCAACTATTATCCAATATTTTACGAAAGTTACTGTGACACGCCATTCGGGAATCTTCGGCGATTCTACGGCATAGACCTCGGATATAAGGACGCAGCCATAAAGCGCGCCATGTCGAATGTAGGTTTATATGGCGTCATACACATTTCTGAATATGACGTTGCGAAAAAACAAAACAACGAAAGGTTAAAACTTTGCATGTAAAAATTCGATAACAAAACGCAGTAAAACACTGCGTTTTGTTATTAAATCATAAAATACGCAAAAGATATCCACAGGCAATCGGAAAGTATAAGAGGAATTTGTTTTTCTTTAAGCTTTTTGACCACCAGAAGCCGAATCACCTAAAAATGACCCAAAGTTACTACACTTACGTCCGGGGTACTAACGTGAGGTTAGGTGCACCGGCCACGACAATATATATTCAAACACGACAATGCTTTTGGAAGCGGCCTTACACTCTTTATTTAAAAAACAAAGCTAATATGTGATAATAAACGTTATATCTAATCCTGAACTTTGGATACCTTCGTGAGTATTTTTATGTACTCAATCAACGACATTTTCTACCGTACAGGTCCATTGACAATTTTCGCACCAACCGATGCTGTATTCAACAGACTTGGTAGTGCCAACATCAATAGTTTACTACAGAACCCCGCACAACTGGCCGGCATACTACAGTATCACGTGATTAACGAGTTCCTGGTTGTGCCCATGGTCACTAAAGAGACATACAAGCTGACTTTACAGAGAGGGAAACTTGACATCGCACCGGATAATGGTGTAAGTCCTTTAGCCTCGAGATGAATTAAAGATAATCATTGAGTTGACACAGACCGGGAAGTATTTGAACAAATCGGGTTTTTTGTTTCATTTGGAACATTGAATTGTACCAATTGAAACAACATTCCTGATTTGCTGAAACAAACTTCCGGTGAAGATTAAACCAATGGTTGTCTTTTATACAACCGGGTTTTGATTTAAACCTGTTTATTTTACATCGATTGTGAAACAAGTTCCAAGAACTTAGATTAATTCCTCTCGATTCTGCTTCCTGGAAAATTCACCAGTACTCGCGCCGTATATGTTTGCCAATGAAAGAACCAAGATCGATGGCCGCTCCCGGGAAAGGAACTCAGGACCTTTGGATCAAGAGGTCGACGCTCTACCTCTAGACAACGGACATCACACCATACTGGGTGCTGATGTATTGTTATGTTGTCGATATTTACAGTAGTTTCCTTCTCCACCTTTGGAAATTTTAAACCCGTGGGATTGAATCAGGTTGCAAATGATCAAGAAAAGATGGTACAAACTGAATAGAAAACTTCCTACAAGATCGAAAAAGCCATCTGGAACAGTTTCAAGTATTTTTGAGCGCCTTTCTTACCATAGTATTAGAAAAAAAAACGGATTTGTATTCATAAAAAAATTGCCTTAACCTTATTCAAATTGTTGTACAACCGAAGTCCATAAAAGAGCATGATACGCCAGCGTAATTTATATAAAGTTATCTCCATACCATTCACTTTATTGCCTTTGTTGACATGGAAGGGTCGGACAAGAGTCTTAGTAACAATTCATGGCTTTTGAAAGTTAAACAGCTATTATAGAATATTATAGGAAATTTACTCATCATTCATAAATACCAAACGAATCCAAAATTCAAGAGTAAAATCTTCTATGAACGACCGAAACACCGTTACTTCAGCTCGAATTTGTGCACTTTGTTTAGCATCTAAACTCTTTTGATGCATGATACAGTTATATGAACTCGTCAATGATAATTCAAACTTGTTGCGTTACTTAGTTCATTTAAACTCAAATTCTACTAGATACGTCACTTTTAAGCCAAGCCCTGTAAGGTGATAGATTACTGTCAATATCCAAATTTATTTCAGGGGTTAATCATCAACAACAACGCCAAAGTGAGTGCCTCCAAAAACGACATAGTGGTTAATAACGGAGTCATTCAGCCAATAGACGGTATCCTCGTACCACAGTCCGTTCCATCGTTCAACATAGCGCAGTTTCTGATTGAAGAGGACATGAGATTTAAGGACTTGACGATGGCAGTTCAGTTGGCTGGGCTTACGTCGGTCCTGGAAGGTGGGTATCGGACAAGTAACCCGATGAAACAAATTGTTTGAAGGCGATCAAAACCCCGTAACTACAGCTTGAAAAAACTGAAGTTACGGGGTTTTGGTCTCCTAGTGCAATATTCCGATCTGTGGTAACAAAAAAGTGGTAATGGCTATGTAGAAGGAAAGGGGGGGGGGGGTAGAGTGCTTGCTTCTGTATCCATGAAATTGATTTTCACAATATCTCAAATCAAAACCTGAGTGATATATATCTTTCGGAGATGACTTCAATGTCTTTAAACATGCTTTTTTATTGTTGTAAAAAAACCCAAACAGATATCTCATTACAATAGGTTATGTTAAATCATACCTATCTTTCTTAGACTATATCTTTTATGTGTCGATTAACGACTTTATTCATAAACCCACGAATTTCACAGTTTTCGTTGAATTACGAACGAAACCCCCCCCCCCCCCCCCCCCCCCCCCCTAGACACCTTTACCAAATACATGTAGAACCGAAAATTCATCTTTTTTTGCAATTCTCCTCGAAAAAGAAAAGAGTTCTTTAATGGATAGCGAATTTTAGAACTAAATATATGACAAAAGCATCTTATTTTAGGTGGCGATTATACACTGTTTGCGCCCATTGACAGCGCTTGGAGGGCTCCGACCAACGGCAGTTATCAGCTCTCAGATCCAACAACGCCGAACGCAAAACCATTCTTTCAAGGTATAAGATCTATATTAAAAAGCCAATTCATATCTTTTTTATGAAGACAGGAGACCAAAATTATTTATAGATTTCAAATAGGCATGAATACAAAACTTGATTCGGGACGACATTTGGCTACAACATACCTTGGATGTGTTTTAGCGTATAAATATGTACCAAATTATATTTTTGTCCGGCATACATACATATATATACACATGTTTTTTTTGACTAGGTCATTTAGTGTCACCAGCACAAGAAAAAAAAAAAAAAATAGATATTGTGAAATTGAAATACAAGTATTATACAAAAACGGTACATTTGAAATTTTCTTTAGCAATTGTCTATTTCAGAAATATTAAAGTACCATCTTGTTCCGGGAACGATAACTGCCAGCCAACTGACCGATGGACAAACACTTAATACGGTGCATGGATCAACTTTGGCTGTCACTGTCAATTCAACAGGTATTCAATCTACCGTGTCTTCGCTGGCCTCGGCTTTGTTTTTCTGCGCGACATAGCAATAAGAAATTTTAACGTCATTTTTCTCTCGAGTACATGGCCCCCAATCGATGATGGACGACTTTAAAGTTGTAGTTACGACGCAAACCGGTTTGTTATATATAGAACAATATGTGAATTTCTTAAATTATCATTGTTAACTGGAAGCGATAGGCAGAATCTTTCATGACGAGACTTTGTCGAGTCATGAAATTGCTCTCAGCCGAGACCAGTTAACATTGATATCTAAAGTCAGCTGCTATCAAACATATGTTTACGATTATCCATCAATTAGTGGGAGATAAATGTCGGATAGCACGAAGACCGTCGACGAGATCGAGTCCATTTGTCATCCGACAAAAGCGATCTGTTGAATCAATTCGATAACCGGAAAAATATACCTTTCTATGTTTGAGACAAGGCAGACATTATTCCATTGAAAAATTACTAGGGCGGACAAAATTTCTTTCGTCATTCTTTCAGAGCAGACATTATCCTCTTTCGAAAAATTCTTTTAGGGGTTAAATATCCACTTTACTGGCGGTCAAAAGCATCTTCTAACTTTTGTTAGGACGAACATTGTTTTATATCTCAAAAGTTATCAAACAAAGGATACTAGATACTATAACTCTTTTGAGTCTCATTCCAGGCACCTTCATTAACAACTCAACGGTTATCGACCCTGATCTGGCATGTACAAACGGCATCGTTCATGCTATCGACAGAATCCTGTTCCCTCGTGACCTCATTCAAAATAGAACAACGACAACACCAAGCCAAGGCTAATTCGAATATTTTTTAAACAAATGAGATGTGCGTGACATTTCTAACAATTTCACATGTAACTGAAAATAAACATTGTGCAGAATGAACAGCTTCAAATTGTTTGAAATAGTTGCCTTTATTTTCAATTTTTAGTTTCGCTTATCAAAAAAATTCTTATTGACTTTTCAAATATGCTTCATACCCAAAAGAAAAAAAAACGAGTATGAAGTTATTTTGATTGCTAAACTGCAAAATATTGCTCCGAAAAAAATCTGTTTAAGGTGAATAGATGTTTTCTTTTTTAATCGATGTCATTGATTTATAAGTCATAAAAGTTATCGATGTATGCAATAAAAAAAAAAAAAAAAAAAAAAAAAAAAAAAACACAAAAACTTGAAACACTGTACAGTGTTCTATATTTTTTTAGTCACGTTCTACAATCCATTTTCCAGTAATTTAAGAAACATTAAGGTCACAAGGTATCTAAAGAGCAAAAGGTAATGATTGCGATGCGATCACACATGAGAAACTGATGGAGATATCACAAAAAGATTCATTGTATTGTTTTTATCCGACAAAGTTTAGTAATAAATGAAAGATTAAATGAAAAAAAAAAAAAGATGTGTTGTATATTTTTGTTTGTTTCGCGCGCAGAATACTATATGCCCTGGCAGGGCGGAGCATAAATAACGGATCGTTGCACTTAAGGTTAAGGTAAATCATCTTTTACGTATAATTACTCACTTTGAGAATCAGTGGACATAAATAAAATAACCTTAAATCTTAAATCGTAGTTGGGTAACGAAACCCTCGTTATTTCAGCTTGCGAGGATTTGTTAGCCCATCGATGAAATGTTTTTAATTTCGCTAAGCACGTCTATCGGTTTGGTTTGAGGATAGTCATTGGGGAAGTTCACATGACCGGCCCGAGGGTCGAGAAAGACAACGTCATAATCTAAAATGTGCATGCGCAGAAAAGACAACCATGTGAACGGGGTTCCCTACTGATGGGAGTAAACATGATTAAATGATGCCGTAACAAGACCGGGCTTGCACGTGGGGTGACTTTATCGTATCAATGGAAGTGATAAACTTTTGTATAGCATACAATATCAAACATAACAAAAGTAAATTTGTTGTTTAATGAACACATCCCGATTTATGTTACGACGCAAGGAACACCCTGTGGGATCTTAATAGCTTCGAAATAAAGTAGTGCCCATTTAGATTCAATTTAGTATTTCTCAAGACTTCTCTCCGCAAAGTTACTGTTTATTTCGTTAATGGTGAGTTACTAGAATTCTCCAACAAGTGAAGATAATGAAAATTCCCCTTTAAAATACAAAATGAAGTTTCAATTTTTCATTAGGGCGAATTGCTGATCCGCGTAAGCTTGTCGAGGGTTTAGAACAAAAACAAAGTTTGTGTCTATACACTGTATAGACAGATACTATGTTTTTGATCTAAGCCCTCGCTATTGCAACTTGTAGTGATTTGCCGGAAATATGCATATCAAGGTTGTGAACTCCTGAACTTGTTTTACCGTACATCTATACACCTTGTAGCATTAGAAACGGTAACCAGTCTATTGACATCTGTGAATCATGCAATCGGGGTTTACATAGCTTTTCAACATTCGACAGTCAGTCTCGAGACGGGTTTCAAGAATTATTCGACGTGTTTAAAATGTACAACCTTTCTTATGCCTTTTGTTTGAATAAGGATGAACGCCGCTATTAACAATTTTTCTGTAAAATCGCGGTGGCTGTAGCACAGACGATCTTTACATAATCTGAGTTTTGCCAAATATGTTAATATATGATAACTTTTTAGACGAAATTTGGATTTTGAATCGATCGCCTGTGGACTGGAGCACCTAAACATAGATTTCTGGTATTTCTCACACCAGAGCTATTATTAGCATACATCATTACATAGCTGTCATCTTCTACCCTCTAAGGTTTACGATTATCCACCGATTGGTAGGAGCAATAGAATTTAAACTACGACTATATTTTGACAATCCATTTGCTGTACAAAGTACCTACCTACATAAATCGTATTTTTTTTTACTTTCATTCTTTTTTACGCAATGGCATCAAATAACCATTCTTTCGCAAAACTTTGCATATTACCAAAAGAGAACATCACAGCGTTTTGGTTGAAGACTAAACAGCGGTCTTTTAATTCGGAGGATGGGGGACCCCATTAAGGTCGTTAAAGTTCCAAAGCTCTAACGGATTAGGTTTCATAGTCAAAATGCAGAAAAGACTGCTGTTTGATCTGGTAAAATATGGGTTCCACATGTTTTAATTGAATTACCTTTCTGGCTGCTTTTTTGAGTTAAGAAACAAATGAAAAGTCTAGACAATAGAGTTACCTGTTTTCTTTTCCCTGTCTTTCTATCTGTCTCTTTGTTTGTCTCTGTCTGTCGCTCTCTCTCTCTTCTCCTCTCTCCCCCCCCCTCTCTCTCTCTCTCTTTCCTTCTCTCCCTCTCTCTCTACCACGCAAACACACATATCCCCCCTCTTTCTAAAAAGTAAACGACCCAAACAAGCAAAACAATCCCACCTTATAATATACATTCTAATGAAAGAATATTGCATTTAAACTTATGACATTTGAAAAAGTTTTAAATACAAGCTGATGTAAAGACATAAACAAAGCACAACTATGCCACTCCAAGCATATAATAATTGAAAAACCTCAAATATTCAGCAAATGGTATCAAATTCCGTTTGAATTGTGAACAGAAATGTAGATTGAAAAAACAACAACGAATCCCAAACAAATTCACACCACGTTTCCTGTTGTAATACTTCAGAAAAAAATTTGACATGCAAAACAAATTTGAATTTTTTCAAAATTTTGTCGAGATACTTTTCCTTTATTATTTTTTACATTAATGTTTATAATTTCTGTTTTCTCAACGAATCCAATATTAACTCTTGCATGCCATCGGAGACGTTCACCATCAGTACTTTCAGTGCTTTGATTTATATTCGAACTACTGGGCACTTCTTTTAAACGCCCTTATGAACCCCTAGTAACACCGGAGTGACCCAGGATGAGAAGAATCGGGGTTAAAAGGTTAAAATAACGTCACTGGAGTCGAAACCGAGGCCGTTCGAACGGGATTTGGGGTAATAAGGATCGATACCGAGTTCCATATGAACTTACCCATACAAATGCGTTAACGGTACTCTCCGACTTACCTTTGAAAGACACCAAATATTTGAAAGTAAACTCGCCAAATTACGTCACGGGTAAGCCACGCCCTGTCAGGTGAATAATAACGCAGAATAACATATGGCTGTTCTTTGAAACCCACAAGCTATCTTTAGTTCAAGATTTCAAGTGATCGTTGGATAAAATATTCGGTTTTCACCGCAATGAAAATGTGTTTATAAACGATCTCAGATCATCAACACAATTATTACAATCGTCTAATGACACGTCAATATCAAAAATATTCAACGGGGTTATTGCTCTCCCGCTAAGCATAATATAGGTTGTGACCAAAAATGTTGTTTCAACTCGTTTGGCTTTGATTGGTTCATCTAAGATACATTATACTGCTTAAGTAATATGAGCATGTGCGTGACTTTTCCAACAATTTCAAATTTGCGCAAAGTAAAGACTCCGACCAGCCTGTACATCTGCACAGTCTGACCAGGGTCTTCACATTTTGCCCTTTGTAGAAGATAAGATCCTATAGTGGCTTTAGAAAGTCAGACAACCATTGTATTATACTACGAGGCAGTCAATTTTGGTTGATTGTTGGCCATCCATGCACTTGTCAAATTGTTTGAAATGTCACGCACAGACTCATATGAAAATGGCAATTCTATGGAACAGTTTTCCGTAGAAATTCAAAATAAGAAAGCCATTTTTGACAATTTTAGTTACCTTATAACAATGAAAATTTACACGTGAGAAGTGACTTCTGCAACCACTAACCATGTTATGTCCGTTTGGATGATTGCGTTACAAAGAGTCACGAAAAGACGTCGAAGTTCTATGACCTGATATTCTGAGTAAATTTTACTTGGTATTGCGTTGCGTAGCCGTTAAGTAATTTGGTGATAAGCATTTGTCCTTTTGTATACTAGTATTTTATTTCATTTGAGAAAATCAAACAGTTAACTAACCTCATCTTAGGAAAAAATCGAGTTTATTTTTCGTATTTTTGAAGACCTTTCACAGAACGAAAATTTTAGAATAAGTTGCGGCAGACGACAACTTTTTGTTAAAAATGTTTATAAAAAATGTACGTATATTGTGAAAAGATATTTTGTGGACAATCAATTTCTTTGCAAGTTTGAGCTTTTTTGCAATGGTACTACTTTATGCTCAAGCACAAAAAATGGGTGAGTACTCAAAATTCTATTTCTAATTTTCATTCATAACCCCACAAATAATTTTTATTACGCAATATCTTTAATCATTCAGATATGAAAAATGGCCATTAATAACGCCCCCTTTTCATTAGAAGAAACTAAAAAATAAGTTATTGGGAAATAAAAAAGGCTGAAATCTGTGATTAATTGGGAAAAGGAATAGAACAATTGATCAAATTTCTATGAACACGAAGCGTCGAGGAAATAAAAAAATAGTATCGACCCTGGTCAGACTTTCCGATCTGGGTCTAGACATTTCATACAAGAAATAGATTTCCAGAATCCAGAATGATTGATTTTGTAATTTTTCGCCGAATTTTGTCATATCCATCACTTTTTTGAAATATGTTACCCGTCACGCGAAAAAGGACCATCTGGATAGTGAATACAGTATCGCCCCTGGTCAAACTGCCCAGAGCCGCAAGATATCGCACTTTGCTGTTTTTTTTAATGATTCTAGAAGAATAAGTCTATTTTCCTTTAGAAACTATTTAAAACTTTTCAGGCAATAACCTGAATCAAGACTAATATTTCTACCTTCCTATATAATAATAACTATTATTATTTTTGAAATTCGACCTCTTGTTGAGCTCTAGTCGATCCAACCCCCTTTACAACCTCTGTTTCATTCATTACCTGGATAATCTCTATTTGGTTGACGGGTTACACTTCTGAAATATTTCGTGTGTAATTGAATAATATCCGGCCCGGAAGTTGATTTCAGCCTATCAGGATTGTTGCTTCAATCGTTCGATTGAAACAACAAACGTGATTGATTGAAAATAACTTCCGGCTAAGATTTAACCAATGATTATCTTTGGGTAAGTTCATATCGGACTCGCTTTCGACCCGAGTTAACCGGGTTTCCATCAGAACGACCTCGGTTTCGACACTAGTGATGTCATTTTAACCTTTCAACCTCGACTCTTCTGATCCTGGGTCAGACCGGTGTTTCTTGGGTTCCAAAATGGCGTCGAAAATAGTGCACAACAATTCGATTACATAAAACAAATGTTCTCTTTTACTTTAAACGAAAAATACTTTTTTCTTGTTTTATATAGTATTTTGCACGAGTTTATCTCATTTCTAAATGGGATAACGATATTTCATGGTTAATTAATTATCGTAGCAGTAAATTTGTAGTTTGTTTACTACCACCAGTGGGTAACTCCGTTCACATGAATGTCATTTCTGCGCATGCATATTACAGTAAATTTTAGATTATTACATCATCTCACGCGACTCCCGGGCTGCCATTTGAATTTACTCTTTCATACAACTGGGGACTGAACGACATTTGATCCAAGCTGAAGTTATAGCCTCTAGGTATGCAACGGTATCTTAAGAATTCGCCCTGAAACATTCAATATCTTAAGCATTAAATATAACTAGATTCTGACACTTGACTAACGTACTCTGCCTTGTCGTAGACCGGAAGATGTGGTATCGAGCTACCAATCGACATACCCATTGTAACGCCCACTTTAGTCTCCGTCATGAAAATTTATCTGAGACATGAGAAGAGGTTAAAGTTTGAATTTTACCAGTTCTTTAATTAGCTACAAATCATCGTGCCTGCACAATAACCTTTAATGCAACGATGTCTTACTTGGGCTACGCAATGCCAGGCCAAAAATCACAGGTTATAATACATCAATTATTTGATTGGTCATTTCGTTGCTTGACATCGGCATACCGTTAATTTTGCAGTGGTTTAATATATAAGAATTCTTCGCATTGTTATTATTATTATTATCATTATAATTATTACTATTATAATTATTTTTATTATTATCATTATTATTATTATCTTTATTATTATTATTATTATTATTATTATTGTTTTTGTATTTTCTTGTTTTCTTATCATGTCGTGCACAGATCTGCATGTTTGAAAACAAATCTGTGAAATCCGTGACTTTTCCCTCACACTTCAGCTTAAGAATTATGCCTTATCTTTGACCTTTCCTTAAGTACTTCGATAACGTGTCTGCACCTGCCAGTTTTAAAATTGAATAGGATTCAATAGACATGAGAATCGCCGGCCTTATTTTGTGCTGTATAGTGAGCTTTTGCTCTTGTTTCGAGGACAAGACTGTGGTAGAATGGCTCAGTGACAATAGCGCCTTCAGCACACTTGTAACCGCAGTTCAGACGGCTGGCCTTGTTGCAGACCTCTCTTCATCCGGTAAGACTCCTTTCATAATCAAGTAGATCGAGTCAAATAGAGCGAATGTTAAGTTGTACCTTTCATTCTTAACTGAAATTTTAACAGTTTAAAACCAGGGGTCGATACAAACACCAGTCCTCGGGCCCGAGACCTGTGGATTTTAGGGGGAATGGTAGATGTAACCATGCTACAGGTCCTTCAGGCTTGTAGTTAATGGCAGTACTTAGTATTTAAAATCTGTCTTGTTTTGACAAAAAATGCCTTTCCAATAATAAATTTTGCATTACCAAATGGAAAACATTGTAGAAAAAGAAGAAATTGCTTGTCATTAGCAATTTCTTCTTTTTCAACAATATTTTCCCAACGATTTAACCCCTAAATTGCGAAAAAGCAAACATGGTTTTCACGCAGGACCTATTATTATCATGGAGGACCTGTAATAGTTTTGGCTAACAGGTCCTTCAGGCTGGTGGCAGAAAGTTTTTAGTGTATAATCCTGGTTTCAGTTTGTCTTGCTCTAACGAACGCCTCCCTAGCACATTAAGACATTCCTTTAAAAAAGTAATGGTACCTCGTGAGCGTCAATAGTACTTCTATAGAGGTTTCTGTGACTGTTCCAATACGCCATTAGTTTCGGCAATTCGGTTCCAATGGTTTTGAAAGGTAACGAAGGTATCCGAGAAATCCCGATGTCAAAATTGTGCCTCATATGTCTAACTTTACCACAGCGTGTAATTTCGGTAACTAATCATTTCGGGTACCATGGCAACTAGACCATTTTTGACATTTCAGTTACCATTGAAACAATAGTTTTTGATGAAATTAAATTCTTTTAACAGCCTTGGTACAGCCCTACAAAGATACATCCCCACCAAATTTAAGCTGGATTGGCCCAGTAGTTTGGGAGAGGTAGATAGTGAAAAAAATTGTTGACAGACGGACGGACGATAGACGGACGGACGATGGGTGATCAGATATGCTCACCCTGACAACTTTGTGCTGAGCTGAGCTTAACAACCGGAAATAACTTTCAACAAGTTGTCGAAAGGAAGTTTGAGCGATGATTCTAGATTCAGAAAATCAGCCAAACATGCAAACTTTCGACCCCAGTCAGGATGCTAAATCCATACATTCTGACCAGAGTCGGCGCTTAACGTACTACCCCCGTAGACCCTTTTTGCCTGGGGGGTCTCGTTTATCTTTCACAACTTTCTTTTTGATTTAGAAATGTCCAAGTAACTACAGCTATAATTAAGTTATAAGTTTTTGAAATGGAACTTACAAAATAACCGATCCTTTGTCTTCCTTGTAGGTCCGTATACCGTGTTCGCGCCAACAGATACCGCCTTCAACAAACTAGGTCAAAGCGTCATCAACGATCTGTTAGCCAATCCTGGCCAATTAAAACTCATTTTACAATATCACGTGATCCAGGAATTCGTGCTCATTCCTGCCATCGGCAGTCCGACTAGGAAAAGTACATTGGAAGGGGACCAGATTACTATTGTTCCGAGAAATGGAGTAAGTTCTTTACAAACCGATTAAACTTTGATTGCTATATAATGCTATAACGCCATTTTCACCATTTTTGTAGCTATAAATCGGTGACCCGTGTATCTACTCATATTTAGCCTGTCCGTTCTCACACTAATGCAACTCCAACATTCCTTCCCAGCCACCTTCCCAGCCACCAGACGTTCATTCCTATTAGGTGTACCACATATCATACGTCCATAGATGATAGACTTGCGACTCGTGTCAAAACGACTTAGTCAATTTTTGACAGTGTGTCGGCCAAGTTATACGGAACCTACGGAACCCAGGATTGACAGTTCAATGCGTTACTGCTCAGTTATCCGGGCTCGGCTGAATATAACCTGGGAATCCCTGATAGGATTCAAACTGAATTTCAAATATGAAAACTATCAACCGAAGCACTCTTGCAAAAGCTTATTTCTGTGGCTTTTGCAAGAGTGCTGGCTGGTAGTTTTAAATTTCTAAATTTTTAAATTTCATTTTAAATTCATTTCGAATCCTATCAGGGACTCCCAGGTTATATTCAGGGCTGAGACTACATATTCGAGAATTTGTGTGACATTTCCAACGATGTCACGTGTGAGCAAAGCAAATCCTTCGACCAACCGCTTGTACACCTACATTTAGCCTAACAAGAACCTTTGTCATGGTTTTTATGAATAGATGAGGTCATTTATCCTTTCCGTGAAATCAGCGAATATCCGCAAGCGCATTGTGTGGTTGACCAAGATGTTCAACACGATTCCTCTCACAATCGGGGACCTTCGGCGATTCTACGGAGTAGACCTCGGGAATAATGGGGGCGTAGACATGAAAGCGCCTCATGTCGCACGTGGGTTTATGTGATTTAAAAATAAAACATCACCGAAGATGACTACCGCGAAAAAACGAAAGGTTCAAACCACACCTTTTATACTTTGACAAAAACACGCAGTGTTTTGCTGCGTTCTGTAATAAAATAATAGATTGCCCAAAGATCTCTACATACGTCCAGAAAGAATTAACAAAATTTGAATTTCTTAAACCTATTGAATAACTTAAGTATCACTAGAAGCCGAATTACCTAAGAAATGACCAAAAATTACTACACTTACGTCCGAGGTTCTTTCCAGTTTACGGAAGAGTCAGCGTGTTGTTCTTAATGTTCCTTCATACACACATGAAAATGCAATTGGAAACCCATCAGCGGTTCTACGGAATAGTTTTCGGGAACAATAAGGGCGCACCCAAGAAAGCGCGTTGTTTCGCACGTGATATACATGACGTCACACGAATCAGAATGACGTTGAGTAAAATAAAAAAATCAGCGAAATCTGGATTAAAACTTGACATATGATAATTTAACAACAGAACGCGTTTTACTGCGCATTTAACCGATGCCGAATACGTCTAAAATATGACCCAAAATTACAACGCGTACGTCTCGGAAACGCCCGATGATGTTCAGATTGATGAAATTCTTGGAAATAACACACAAGCTCTTATATCTTTGGGAAATTCAGGTTGAACCATTTAAACTTTTTTCCGAATACCTCCATCACAAACTATGACGCTAGACTCGTGATCGATATGTCATGAGTTCAAGTCAAGTAATCAACGAGTGTTTTTATCTATATTAAATAACAAGGTGACTTTTTTACTAAACTCTTACGAAAAAACTGAACGTGAGTAAAAATCACAAATCGTACCTAGTGTTTTCATTCATTGTTTGATTCTGTCATTCAGTATCTCATTGGAATCGTCTTTAGAAGACGATTCCAATGAGACAATGCATGACATAATTCCTAATTAAGTTACTACTGTAGAAGCAACTTTAATTTTTGACTTACGCAAGAAGTTTTATTATCGTAAGATGTTTAGTAAAACAGGCCCCTGTCCCGGTCTACAAAAATTAGAAGTAGATAAAGCCACTGTCTCCTTTAGGAACGAAGACATACTAGATTGACGGTTTCAGAGAGACTTTGTAAGCTACAATGTTCGTTTTAATTGAATAAAATCAAATGAGTTCAAATTAAATTACACATTTTCCAAATGTATTCTTATTTCTATGTTGGTCCCTTTGCATTAACAATAATAAATTACTTTCTTGGTTTCAGGGCCTTCTCATCAATAGCGTCGCCAACGTAACGTCAACGTACAGTGATATTGTCGTTAATAACGGTATTATACAGCCAATAGATAACATCCTGATGCCCCCATCCCTTCCGCTGTTCTCTATCTCACAATATCTACTCGTTCATGATGTCAGATTCAAGGATCTCAACCTCGCTCTTTTATTGGCAGATCTTACTATGACGTTGAACAGTAAGTAAATAAAGGCAACTGTTTTGAAAAAACCGCTTGTATCAAAGTATAGGTGTATTTTGTAAACTGAGCTCTGACGTAGGCGATGAGTCCATTATCATAGGTAAATCGGGTATAGTTAAAAGGCAGATGATAGAGATTTAACCTGACCCCTTCACTGCAATTATGAAAGTACATGTTTGAGTGAACCTTACGTTTTAAAACAAGCGATAACATTGGTTTACAAGGTATAGTCCGTTTGAATTCTATATGGACCAACATTTGGCCAAAATTCTCAAATATGATTTGGTGTTAACTAGTTTTTGCAAGTCATGTCAATTTTTCCATCTAATACCATGAAGAATTATGTTTTTCAGAATTTTTGAAAGTAAAATAATGATTTTGTTCGTCCGTCTACATGTTAACTGCTGGTCTTTCATACCGTGTTGTTTCTGTAATAAACGGAACAGCGAATTGTCTCTCCAAAATTAGGTCTTATTTGCATAGGGGTTGAGTCAAATGTGAACAGTTTAAAAGAGCAATTTTTGTGTAAAATCGAGTATATTTATAAAATAAATTTTGTCCGTGTTATTTACGTGTTAGGGATATTGAACTGACTTTATCCTGTCTTTGTACAAAAACCATTTGACCAGATATAATAATAATCTTTATCTATTTTGAGATGAACCCCATACTCCCTTATTCAGACCAATCAAAATGGATATTTTAACGAAATCGTTGCGATTTTAACGAGGAAAACCTTACAACCTTATAACTCTCTCATGTGTGTATTTAATAGAATGTGTACTTAAAGATTAATCAAAGTACTGAAAGTACTGATAAGTTGGAATGCGTTCAAGAGACGGTGACCTCAAGCCACTAACGAAGCTCACGCCTCCCGCCCAGGTGATCACATAATACGTCTAGTCTTTTGACGAGCGTAAATAAATCAATGTATTTCAACAACGCGAGACGCTTAAACCCCTGATTCGCTATACAGGCCTGCAACTGATGGAAGAAAAATGATAACAAGAGGACCAAAATGGTCCTAAACCGCTGTCCAGGATCCGATTTGGCCAGTGGATCTCATCCAAGAAACTTTCTGGCAAATTTTCATTCAAATTTGCCTAATTATTGAAAAGAAACATAATTCGAAAAATAAACAGTGATATTAGACCCTGCCCACCCACTATTTACAGAGGAGACTCAAAATCAACCCTGTCCTGCCACGCCCATATTTATGGGCTAATCAAAACTTAACAAACAAATTTTAAAGATAGTCTCCAAAGGAACGTTCTGGTAAAGTTTCATTGAAATCGGCCAAGTGGTTCAGGAGGAGATGTCGTTCAAAGGTCCAGGGCTTAAATAAGTCCCGCCCTGCCACATCAATATTTATGGACCAACCAAAATTTCGTGAACAAATTGCTAAAAGCGATACACAAGGAACTTTCTGGTAAAGTTTCACAGACATTGGCAGAGTGGTTCAGGAGAAGATTTCATTGAAAGATTTTTGGCTCAAAATTAGGCCAGCCCTACCACGTCAATATTTATGGGCCAATCCAAATTTTGCAAACAATTTTTAAAAAGAGTCACCCTAGGAACATTCTAGAAAAGGTTCATTGAAATGGGCCCAGTGGTTCAGGAGGAGATGTTGTTCAAAGATTTCAGTATCAAAATAAGCCCCGCTTTGCCGCGCCCATATTTATGGGCCATTCTCAATTTCACGACCAATTATTAAAAAAGGGTTACCCCAGGAATAATCTGGTAAAGGTTCATTGAAATCGGTCCAGTGGTTCAGGAGGAGATGTCGTTCCAAGATTTCTGGCTCAAAATAAGCCCCGCCCTACCACGCCGATATTTGTGGATTATCAGAATTTAGCGAAGAATTTTTGAAGAGGGTTACCCAGGTAACATCCTGGTTAAGTTTCATTGAAATCGGCCCAGTGGTTCAGGAGGAGATGTCGTTCAAAGATTTCTGTCTCAAAATAAGCCCCGTCCTACCACGCCCATATTTGTGAATGATCAGAATTTAGCGAAGAATTTTTGAAGAAGGTCACTCAGGGAACATTCTGTCAAAATTTTATTGAAATCGGCCCAGTGGTTTAGGAGAAGAAGAAGTTTTAAGAAAGTTTACGACAGACAACGGCCGTCGGAGTCAGGGTGATCCTAAAAGCTCCCCTTGAGCACGTTGTGATCAGGTGAGCTAAAAAGGAAGAAAATGATATGGACCATACAGCCGACTAATGGACGCAGAGGCGGACACTTGTACACTCAAAACATTTTCTATGTTATTGGTGGACGTTTACGTTCACCAGTGTTAATACCACGTTTGAACAATCCTGTCTGATGTTAATAGGTTTTTATAACAGTAGTACTCATTAAGATTCAATTTATTCTTTTTAAAGAACTGTAACCGTCTGACAACTATGCATTTCAAAAATGGAGTGAAACAAGGAGTCTACGTAACTTGTTGCAACCTCAAAGACATCTTATAAGTGTGAAATCATATTCAATTCTGAGATCGGGTGAATTTTTTCCTTGCGTAGAACTACTTTTCTGACAGTGTGAGTAATTTGCCCCTTATTTCCCAATGGTCAATGGGAGGTCACTTATGAAATGAAATTACTGGAATGGCAACCTCCCCTGACACTACTAATGTATATAAAACAAAGGCAAATTAATGGAAAAATCGGTATACACATGAATACGGATACAGTCTGAGCAGGTAAAGTAAAGCATTTAGGCCATGCGATAAAGGTTTATGCAAAGGGGTTTTACTTTACATTTCAACACACGAAAGCCAAACTCGAGACGAGTGTCTGCAAATTTTTACGCGTTTATATGAACACTTAACCTTTCTTTTCTTTGAAAATGAAAATCGCGGAATAATCAATTAATATCCTTTTAAAGAAATTTTACCTCCACTGGCCGAAGGCCACTGGGGCTATTGTCATGGCATTGTGTCCCTCGTCCGTTCGTGCGTCCGGTCGAAAACTTTTTCTTTAAAAATCTACTCCCCAGAAACCACTGGATGAATTTCAATCAAACTTCACAGGAATGATCCTAGGGTGATCCTCTTTCAAAGTTGTTCAAGAAATTTAGATCCAATGACAAACATGAATTTAATGGGCGTGGTTTATTTCCAAATATGGTTAAAAGTCGGTTTTCTCAGATTCTAATTGATGGATACCAATTAAATTTTACATGAATGATCCTTGAGTGGCCTTTTATCGGTCTATAAAAAATTATTGTGATCGGTTGAAAAATATGTATTTTATGGGCGGAGGTCATTTTTCTATATGTTATTTAGTCGATACTTTGAAAATCATTTTCTCAGAATGTAACTGATAGATGTCAACCAAATTTCACTCCAATGGTACTTTAGTGATCCTTTATCAGGCTACCAGAAATTATTGTGATCAGATGAAAAATAATTATTTTAATGGGCGGAGGTCATTTCTCTTTATGTTATTTAGTGGAAACTTTGATAATCATTTTCTCAGAATGTAACTGATAATTTTCAACCAACATTCACCGGAATGATCTTTTTGAGCAACCCTTTATGAGTCTACCAAAAATTACTGTGATCGGGTGAAAAATATGTATTTTATGGGCAGAGGTAATTTCTCAATATGTTATTTTGTGTAATCTTTGAAAATCATTTTCTCAGAATGTTATGGGTGGATATCAATCAGACTTCATTGGTATGATCCTTGGGCGACCCCTTTATCATGTAGCCAAAATTATTGTCATTGGATGAAATATATGGGTTTTTTTTATTAGCGGAAGTCTTTTCTCTATATGTTATATAGTAGAAACTCTGAAAATCATTTTCAACATCAGAAGAATCCAAAATATCTAAAAATCTAGTCTTAACTTTTCTTTAACAAGAATTTCAATCCTGTGGAGCGACCCAAGCCATTCATAGCTTTCTGGTTTAAGCAGATAACACCATAATTTTTAATAATGAGATTACAGAGAACTGATTAGCATTACAAAATAAGAATAATAACCTAGATCATCTAATTGTCATTTCTTTACTTTTATAACAAATGGATCGGAGAATCACTGTTTGAACTACACCGGGAATAATTCCGAAAGTTATCGAAACCTTATAATTACAGGACCTTGTTGACGACCGACGATTTATGTTGAGAAACGTATATCTGAAGCAAGATGCGGTCAGGTCATTTTCCTTTTATCGTAATTTTACATGTAAAATTTCTCTTTTCTCCACAAATGGAGGAATCAATCTAGAATGCCAACAGAAGCGTCCACCATCAGTACTTTCAGTGCTTTGATTTTTCAAATTACTTTCGTTATTGCAGGTCATTTGCTTCTCCGTTTAGCTAGCGGAAAGCAAAAGGTCAATGGACTGACAGACAGACATGATGAAATCAATATGTGCTACTCTACTTCTGAGTAGGGGGTATAGTAAATAACATCGTAAAATTTACAAGGTGAACGATTTTGGAATGATTTAGAAATGATGTTGAATGAGTGAGCGGGGCGAGTTTTGAGTGAAATTTAAGAAAGGGAATCCCAAGTCGCTTATTTGTTCAGGATGAACAAAATTAGCGATATGTAAAACCTCAATTTAATAAAAAAATGCATGAAAGTTCCGCCAATAGCTTTATATTTCGCCAAGAACCAATCAAACGCTTTAAATTTCAATTATGTCAGTTAAATCGCGATTCGGTTCTAAAATGCTTTATTCATTTTGAATGAACAAGTTGGTCTTATTTATTGAGTAATTTTGAGAGTTTTGAATGGTTTGAGCGAGTGTTTGAAATGAATGAATGGAGCCCTGAGAGAGGGATTAAGAATGTTTTTGATTGAGATGAATGTCAATTTCACGATGTAACTAACTGTATGATGGTGCTCTTAAACGTGGTGATGTGCAAAAATGTGAAGAAAACATGTTGAACTAGTAGGTCTGTTTCAAATGGCAAGTTGTTTTGGTGATGGAATGCAATTGGGCAAAGATATTCATAATTCCATTAAAGATGTGGTGGCAAGAATTTTATTTGATGATTTTAGGGCTTTGACAATGAAACATTCATGTAGATAAATGCAATATGACGGAAAACAAACGACAATATGTTGCAAAAATATTTATTAACTTTAAAAGTGTATCTTCACTTTTAGAAAAACTAAAGATTTTTATTTCGTAACTGTAGACAGAAATGTACAATATAACAATTAGTTATAAGTTAAATGTGTGATAAGATCGTTCAGAAAGAGAAACTATACCTTTAAAAGAAGCTATAACATTTTTCTACGAGAATAGGTCGCGACATTACGAAATAAGCAGATCACGTGATTGGCCTGTGCTATTGGCACAATACTGAGAAACCAGATCGCTACATTGCGAAATAAGCAGATCACGTGATTGGCTAGTGCTATTTTCAATAGCTGACCTTATTTGACTTGACTTATCACATGATTTCCAAATATAGTAATGTAAACATGTGATTTTAGTAAATTCGTACGTAAATTTCAATAAATATCGTTTAAATCATGAATTAGCGTGTTAATACTATACATGAAATGATAGTTGTGTAATTGTACAGGGTTATTTCCTTTTGATGCAATAAACTGTATGTCTATGTCAAGTTGAGATATACAAAATAGGCCGAAGTGTATTCACATCCTGTCCACGTGATGTGTGTTCTCAAAAAACCCGAAATGAATTTATCTTGTGTTCATTATGCGGTTTTGTTAAATCTAAGTTGGAATTGCTCCGCATTCCAACTTAAAAAGGTATATTTAATGAATAAGCGTGCATAAAGTAGACGTTTAAATGATAAAAAGTACAAAGATATATCGAAGTATACATTTTTAAGCCGCCTTCCGAAAAGATATCGGCTTTAAAAAAATGTTTATGTTAAAGTTAACCTACAAGTCCATTTTCTTACAGCTGGTGACTACACAATCTTTGCTCCCACAGACGAAGCTTTTGGTGAAATAAGTGCTGCTTTGATTAACCCTGCATATCCCGGAGCAGCAGGAGCCCTTGGAGGTGAGGTCATAATTATCTATTTGTGACCCGTCCCACTAAAAAAGCCCATCTGAATGATTCCGATAAACGTCAACCACAGGTCGCGTTTCAAAAATATTCATACAGGAAGGTTTAGTAATCATTCTACAGCAAGAAAATCTGCTTGGTGCGAAAAGTTTGAACCCTAGTCTGCCTGCGTACAGTCCACGCTGTCTGGCAAGGGTCGAGACTCTACGCACTACCAAAGTGGAAGGGTGTGTCGTTTCGGTTGACGAGTTACATACTCATCCTCTAAAGCTTAAGATGATTAACCTTGCAGTCTCACGAGGCCTAATCTTAGATAATTTGTCTAAAGAGGTCTTTGTGGACGACCTCAACGTCGAAACCAAAGCTTTAAGACGCCGTGCATGGTGTTGGGTAACATGACCTAAGCGCTTTATACCATTTTTTGGCTCTTTTGACCGAAGGCCAGAGGAGCTATAGCGATACCGGTTTTCCGTCCGGCCTGCGTTCATCCACCCGTCTGCCCGTCCGTTCGTTAACTTTTACTGGTTAACGCTCTTTATCCTCGTTTACGCGCATAAGTCCATAGTTATCATCCGACTGGTCCATTATGAATCTCTAGGTAGAATCTTAAATACCTTGTTGCTGGTCTAAACCTTAATGATACGCTGAACGAGGGCTCTGTTGTTGAAGGTATATTTGAGAGTTAGAAAAATCTTTCAGTATGGCTGATTTGTTTGGTCGTTTAAGATGTTCCTAAAATCTAAACTAGGTCATAGAAGAGAAAAATCATGAATAGTAACATATGCTTATAAGTTAACTTAAAAGCATTTGCTTACTGAATTTAGGTCGGACAGATCTAGATCCTGTTTTTTCAATTTAGATTATTTTCAAACTTAATATGGTACAAAAAGGATTTTTGTGCACATTTTTGTCAGGAACGAACAATGAATCACAGTAACTTAGTATATCAGATAGCGGATGGCCTTATCTTTTCTTGCTGAATTATCAGATACGATGCTTATACTTTTAACCCATTTTCATATGAAATCCTATCTGGAACAGCACTATCAAGACATAGGCCTTCCAAAGAGGTAGTAGGGCGGCCTCTTGTTAAATTTTCAAGGAGTTTGAGTTTCGACGTTTATGTCGCCTATCAACTGATGTCATGATGAAATTATCTTAATGTCAGATAAGAGAAATGTGTAAAAAAATCGAGATAACAACATTCAATCATTTTTCAGGGAAAATATGTATGTACTCACTGTCTAGGAAATGCACTGTTTGGTATTTTGCGATTTTCAAATAATCACAAAGAGAAAGAAAAAATGGCAAATACTGTTATTTTAACTATTGCAGAGCTGTTGAAACACCACGTGATCCCCGGTGCACGGACAGCTAGCCAGTTTGTAACTGGACAACAAGTATATTCCCTACATGGTAAACCATTGACTGTCGTCAAAAACGCTACTGGTGAGTTTCATCTAATACCAGATTAATAAATCTTAGACTGAGTCAAATTTAAAGAAAGTGCAGACGACTATTTTCGCCAAACGATTTTTTGAAAATATTTTTTTTTGAAAACGAGATTACGGACAACGAAGAATGTGCCTTTTTTCAATTTCCTGACTGTTTCCATAAAAAATTTCAACAGGGACGTCAAAAAGTGTAACGAGTCGGAATAAATTAATACGGATAAGATTTTTAATATAACAAATTTTCGAGCAGTTTTTGCTCTCTCCCCGTTTAAATTCTGTGTACATGCAATCACGGTAGCTCCTTCCGCTGATAAAGCTAAGATTATTTGTTTAACCACAACTGGTACTTACGAGGGTTGATCCAAAAGTTCGTAAAATAAGGTTGTAAATCTACACAAAAGTTTACTATAAAATTCAAAATTATACAGTCTTTTAATTCATCATCAGATAAATAAACGTGGAAATTTTCAAATGTTTACGTTCAATAGCGGCTGTAAAATGCATGATTCAAGACAGAGATCCCCACGAAGGCGGGGGAGCAAGAACGTCAAATGCGACGTCATTATTCACTCTTGTCTACTTAGTTTCCGATAACTCTCCTGCCTCTCTATGCCAGTATCGTCATCTTGCAGAAATTATTCACATACCATTTGGAATCAAATTTGTTTAAAATTTGTATATGCATGGTATTTCTAGTAAAATGGAAACCCAGGTGCACGATCTTTATTTTTGGAAAATAATGAGAATCGATTGGGACAAGTCCGTTCGTTGAAACTCTATTAGACCATTCTAATTCCTCCTATGAAGCATGGCCTTCTTTCGATATCCGAGGTAGCTTTAGGAAAAGTTCTCTCTTCCGTAAATGTTTATCATTTTTCTATATTATCTGAAATATTTGGGTTGGTGAATAACATAGTTCATAACAAATTTAAAAAATAAACGGTATTCATATTTTGGTGTTGTCGTCTTGTCATTTTTTCTGGAATTTTCTGTATTATTAAAATTTGTCTGAGTCCGTGAAAAGTCTCACATGAAGCTGTAATATATAACAAATAATGTTCTATTTTTGTCTTATTTATTTTAGCCAAGGAATTTCAACTAAAATTTTAATACACTCTCAGAAAAGTCTATTTATTTAACGGATTTGCTATATTTTTTCACACTCCCCCGTCTTCGCATACATATGTTACTATGGTAACGTATTCTCAGGCCACTAAAGACAATTTCACAAAAATAGCAACGTTTATGGTCGCTGTTGTTACTAAATAGATACGATAACGTATCCCTCCTTTGATAATCTGATGTGAGAGGGATACGACGCGGTCCCTCTTTATTCTATGTTGCAGCGCCCCGAGTGTTTCACTCCGGGCACTTTAAAGTCAATCTTTGGAATATGTGTTAATGCTAAAATCACTAATTTACAATCTTAACCTACCCTGGTAATTTATTTATAAGTCCCAATAAAAATTTAAATTTAAATATCCCAAGTATTTAACTTTTAATTAGTATCACTGTCTGAAAATCGTATTTTTTCTCTTCAAAGTCAGCCATTTTGGGTCGATGTTATTGAAAATCTCGTGAGTTCTCCCGTTTCCCGCCAAAATTTAGCTAATGAAAAATCAGGTCGCCATATTTGGGAGCAATAGTATTTTTTTGTAAACAAACTCGCTTTGATCATTATAAAATATGAAAATTGAATGAAAAAAAATGTAAAGTCACTTAAATAAGTAAGGAAGTAGATAGATACAGGCTATTAGATGCTTCAAATTCGCAGAGGTTTTGAAAGTTAGGTAAAATAGCTACTATGCTTTTTACCCAGCACCTGTTTTGACAGCATGAAATAAGTAAACAAATTGACGTCACAATAAATCACATGATCAACCTAACTGTCATAGCCTCCAAACTTCGAAAATTTGAACAATTGAAACAGAAAACTTTTTTTTAAGAACAGTACAAGTGATATATTGTTTCCTTTAACATTATTTGCTTTCAAAATTAAGGTTAGTTTGACATCAGTTCTTAGATAACCCCTCAGTTTGAAATACAGAAACTTGATAACTGCAACAAAAACAAATAGGGTGGAAATTGTAGCCCTCGACCGGCAGCATATCAGAGAGAGGGGTACATTATTGCAGCTAGTTACTAAACTGCACATTTACTAAAATTTATACTGAGCAAGCCAGAATTGCGAAAGTTATTAGCCATTTATACGAACTTCTGGATCATCCCTCGTATATGAGCGAAAGCAACGGTGACATAATATACCCAAAAGCATCGGCGATCAGTTAGAATCTACCGCCGACTTTTTAGACTCATTGATTTAATCGGCGGTACAACATAAGCGCCTAGAATTAAACACTATATTCTTAAAACGCACAAATGCATTGATATGCGTAACCAAAGAGTTTGATGTATCTATGGCTTCTTGGTACTTTTTTGACATGACTATAATTACTTTCATGTCGAATGTGATCTTCTAATTCTAGGTGTATTTGTTGATAACGCCCAGGTGGTAGCTGGTGACATTCTCTGTACAAACGGTGTAATCCATGCTGTAAACCATCTTATTGTACCAGACGATCTCGCACCTGTACAGAACTAGTTACGTGATTGTTGTTGTATAAAATACCGAAAATAAATTTGCATTTAATGTTCAAAGGGTCTTTATTGTGTGAAGGAAATAGAAAAAAAAAAAAACAAGTCAAATCAAAACATAATCGATCATATAAGCACCGATGTTTGTTCATTTCCGTTTATTTATCGTCGCTACCGTAGCATATGCCTATGTGAGCGACGTCCCCAGAAGACAGTTAATGTTACGATGGATTGTGCAAGAATAAATGACGAAACTACTGCTGAGATCTGCTAAGTTCTCGAATATTCTCGGCGTTAAGCACCGTCTCACGGGGCCTCGGTTTACGTCTCATCTGAAAGACAATTAGATTGTTAGTAGCCAGTCCGAGAATTGAAACTACGCGAAGACTTTCAATCGTTTTGAAGCCCGGTGCTCTACCGACTAAGCTGATCGGGCTGACTACGCTCCCATGCACACACACCAAATATATATACGTGCGCCTACATAGTCCATAAAATATAGACACAAGACTGACTGTTTAATCTTATCTTATAACTATACAAATATCCGTGTGATAACATCCCATATGATATTTTTTATGATATCACTTGGGTATTTTAGAACAATGACATAATGCGGTTATTTTTAGTAACTTTCATTTCCGTTAGAAACATCCCCGAAAACAAGGGAAATAGGTTGGGGGATTTAATAATTAATGTCAGCTAGTTGTGAAGAAATCACCCTCGAAGCAAGAATATTGCATAAGTCACGAGGGTTGTCCGGAAAGTTCGTAGACATCGTCTAGTACATACATACTGTATATTTAGGGCTTTTTAAAGCTACACGCCAATATTCAATATTATTCAAAGAGTCATTATGCAAATGTTCAAGGAGATTCTCTTATATTCTCTTATAATGAAATTACATGCAATTTTGAAAAGTTATGTTAGTTGGAGCGGAGCACAAAATGACGTGGTGATGCAAATATGACGTTGACGAAAAAAATTGACTACGTTTAGTCGATTCTATTAAAGTAACAATTACAGTAATTCATCGATGTTTTGCCTTGCCTTATTTCAACCTACCCGTTGATTTTTTGCTATGATTATAAAAAAGCCAGCCATGTTCACTTTTAGAAAGAGTGTGTATTGCCAATAACCAGGGGAAAAATGGAAGCCAAACTTTGCCGCTTTGTTTCGCAATCTTATTACATTAATAAAAAAATTAAAGAAGTTTGACTGAATTTCAAGATTCCATAAATAAACCATAAATGTTTAACCAATGCTGGTAGCTGAGGCAATTTAAGATCATGTGTATTCCGGAATCCGGTCAGTCAAGAAACGTTCATATTTCTTCGTTTTTCCCGGATTCTAAAGAAAAATTACGGATTAGACGCTGCTCCGCCGCAACGTCAGACGACGTCATTTTCCGTTCCGATTCGGAACATCACTCGGTCATTTCCGTAAACTGCAACAGACCTCGGATGTATGTTACAAAATTGTGTATTTTATTAGGCGGAAACAGTGTAAGAAAAACTAGCGCGGAAACAACCGGCGCTATCTTTAAAATTTATATATATTTTACAGTAAATAACGGCCGAAAAATCTTAATTTTTGAGCATGACGAATCATTCTCAAAAAATAAGATTTTTCAGTCGTTATGTAAGAATCAAAAGATATTTATAGAAGGATACGATTGTTTCACGTCAGTGACTTTTACGAGTAGCGTTGGCGACGTCGAATGTTTTCACTCAAAGTTTCGAGCGCTAACGCCATTTCAACTGACGTCATCGAGTTTTTCCAAGATTTTCCCGTACTTTTTAAAAATAGTCCATCTATGTACATCCGAGGTTGATCGTGAAATTGGCCGAGTGGTGTTCCGAATGTTTCCGTTCCATCTAGCGCAAGGTTTGCTATAATTTTCTTCATTCATACCATTATTTGTAAAGCGATCCCTTTGAAAATATTATAAGATACAACGCTATATTTGGCTTAATAAATACATTTTAATTTTGATATTCTCAAAAGATCTATCCCTTGAAAAAAGTGTTATAGTATTCAATCGTTATCGGTAAATGTTTATTATTTCGACGTGCGGGTACCGCTAGGTTAGGTTGCTAAGGCAACTGTTATATACATGTCAGTAGAAATGTTGAATATGTTCGGGTATTAAGTCAGTGATAATTAATAATATTAACCCTAGAAAATGCATTGTCCTAAATATTACTAAAATGAAGAAAAAGATTTCTTTTGATTACAGGCTACACGGACAAGTGCTAGAGACTGTGGACACTGCCAAATACCTAGGAGTTACTATATCTGAAGATCTTTCCTGGAACAAGCATATTGACAATATAACATCTAATGCAAATAAAACTTTAGGTTTTCTCCGCAGTAACTTCCAGACCAAAAATAAGAAGATCAGTGAAACAGTGTACAAAACACTGATTAGACCCCAGGTAGAATACGCAAGAATATCAACAAAGTAGAAAAAGTACAACGTAGAGCAGCAAGATGGGTTCAAAATAATTTTTCTCATTATGGCAGTGTCACCTGCATGCAGAAGGAGCTTGGCTGGCAAACTCTTCAATATAGACGAGACATCACCAGAGTCACCATGTTTTATAAAATTGTAAATTGTTTTGTTGCAGTACCCTTACCAACTTATCTTGAAAGACCAGTTAGGATCACCCGACATATGCACACAAAATCTTTCAGACAGATCCACACAAATGCTTCCTACTTTAAATATTTATTTTTTTCTTATACAGTGATACTTTGGAACAGCCTACCAGAAACATCATACAGCACCCTGATATTGCCGCGTTCAAGAAGAGTCTTGATTCTTTTCAGATAGTGAGCCGTCCCTGAAAAACCTAAATTGTTTTACCAGATCTTTTAATCTAACACTCACAATACTTTTAAAATTTGGCACCCTAACCAATGACTAACAGTTTTTATTCCAGCACAGACTCGCACCTGCCAGTAATACCCGAAAGGGGAGTTAGGCAGTATATATAAATAAATAGATAGATAGATAGATAGATAGATAGATAGATAGATAGATAGATAGATAGATAGATAGATAGATAGATAGATAG
Organism: Fragum whitleyi; assembly: GCA_948146395.1. Lineage (NCBI taxonomy): Eukaryota > Metazoa > Mollusca > Bivalvia > Cardiida > Cardiidae > Fragum > Fragum whitleyi. The sequence continues at coordinate 40,153,766 of OX411549.1, forward strand.
ATAGATAGATAGATAGATAGATAGATAGATAGATAGATAGATAGATAGATAGATAGATAGATAGATAGATAGATAGATAGATAGATAGATAGATAGATAGATAGATAGATAGATAGATAGATAGATAGATAGATAGATAGATAGATAGATAGATAGATAGATAGATAGATAGATTAGGGTAGCGATTAACATAAGAATTATTGATAAAATGTAAGTAGTTTATGAGAATTTCAGACTGTCTACGAACTTTCCGGACAACCCTCGTACATGCATTGTATGCAATATTTGATTGTCCATGATATACAAGTACGCGTGGCCTGAAATTAAGGTAAGCACCCCCTATATGTTTGGTTTATTGTGAAAAAAAATCTTTTCTTTTTTATGCCTGTTCGGGAGGCAGCGACTTCAATCTTCTGGGGGGAAAATATATTTTTTACTAGCAATTGGCAAATTACCATTCATTTTGTCAGTAGGGGAAAGTAGGACAAATTTCAACCCCAAGCTAACATTGTTGTAATTTGAATCTACCCCAATATTGTTTAAGTTCGTCATCTGTATTTTGTTTTTATCTGGAAATATATTTGAAACCTATAAGGAAGCTATTCGAACAAGATTGAACGATATCTTTTTTTTTGCCCGGCCTTTGCCCTACGCCGTGGGTCAAAACGCCTTTTTGGTGGGGGAAAAACGCCTACCCTCGCCCTTTAAGTTCATATTGACTTACATCTTAACAAATTTACCACAGAATTCTAGGTGATTCCATTCCTTTTAAATAATTGCAAATTACTTGATCTAAAAACGATTTTATTTTTTTTCAACTAGGACAGGATGTAATCAATCTTGGGAAATGGTTCAAAAGACCATAGCTATATTCTAGACGAAACGATGATATTTTAAAATGGCTGTTGCATCAGTGTTATTTTATCCGCTTTTATCGATAATTGATACTGGTTTTGAAAAAGAAAACGTTTAAAGATTTCTAAAATAAAATGGGCCCTCCCTACTATGCCCATGCTTATGGTTCAATCAGAGTTTCATGAACAGCTTTTGAAAAGGTTACCTAATGCACATTTCTGTCAAATTTCTTTAAAATTAGCCCAGTAGTAGCAGAGCATGTGTTTAAAGTGTATAAAACAGTCTCGCCAATTTTTCAGGGGAAATCAAAATTTCACGGTTCAGTTTCGAGACGGGCCACCGTAGGATGATTTCAGGCAACATTGGCTGAAATTGGCCCAGTCGTTACTGAGGAGAAGCTATTAAATGATTTCACAGTTGAAAACACGCCGGCCCTGCTCCGCTCAAATTTTGGAGTAAATCAAAATTTCATGAGTTTGTTTTGATTAGGGTCACAATAAGAATATTTATACAAAGTTTTGTTGAATTTGGCCCTCTGGAATGGGATGAGAAGAGCTTTACACTAGTACCCACCATAGGGGAACAACTGTGCCAAGCTATTTTGCAATTCACTCATTTATGAAAAAAAAATGCTCCCGAAAAGAATGAGACCCTTCACACACATCCAGGCACACAGTCGCCCACAGACGCCCGTCGCTATTCCATCTTTAAAATTTAAGACTGTATGTTTAATATCAAGGTCGGGGTCAATTATTGGTTAAATATGATGCCAGAATTGTAGAAAATCATTTATCAAAATGTTCTGTGACATAAAACAGTTCAGGACATAATAATTCTATATAAGGTAAAAGAAGTTCTAATGTCTATATTAGTATCAAACGTTCAACATGATGCCAGAATAAAAGACAACTATTTACCAACCTTTTTTTGTGACTCAATACAGTACCAAATCAAATCTTTCAATATTTAAGAATGAAGGTAAAAGGACAAGGTTTGGGTCAATGATCCTGTGTGGTGCCAGAATCAATGACAATTATTTACTAACCCTAATTTGTGGCATAGTACAGTCTTAAACCTAATAATCCAATATTTATGAAAGTAGGCCAAAGGTCAAGTTTGGAGTCAATGGTCCAGTGTGATGCAGGAACCAAAGACGGTCATCAACTAACATTTACTTGTGTTTAATTGCAGTCTTACACTTCATTATTTAAAATCTAAGAAAGAAGTTCATAGGTCAAAGTCAGGCCAATTGGTTTATCATGATGTCAGACATAAAGACAATCGACTGACAACGTATGTTTATGAATGTATGTAGTTCTAGCTCTAATATTCCAAAAGTCTAGAAAGTAGGCCGAAAGGTCACGGTCAGTGTCAAAGGTCCAACAAGATTCTAGAAAGAAGGACAATCATATACTACTATTTATATTTTACGTAAGTATGTCTAATACCTAGTAATTCAAAATTTTAGAAAGTAGGTCAAAGTGTAAGGATTGGATCAAGGAACGAGTATGCTACCCGAATCACAAACAATCAGATACCAACATTCATTTTTGGCTTAAAAACGGTCTTAGACTTCATAATTTCCAATTCTAGCAAGTATGGCAAATGTCAAGATCAAACATTCTATATGATGCCAGAATCTAAGGCAATCATATACGAACATGTATTAGTTAAATAATATGGGTCTAGACCTTATCATTTATCATTTCATAAGATGCCACAATCAAAGACCAACATCTACTATCCTTTATTTTTGACTTAATACAGTCATATTAAAAAAACACACAACAATATTAAAGAAAGTAGGTCAAAGGTCTGGGTTGGTGTCTAGGGTACAATATGATGTTAGAAACAAAGAAAATTATCTACCAGGCTTTTTATTGACCTAAAAAGTCCTGGCCAAAAAATTCAATATTTTAGAATATAAACAAAAGGCCAAGGTCAGGGTCAAGGGTTCAACATGATGTAAGAATGAAAGACAATTATTAACCAACACTTACAAGTAGCATGTTATGGTTCTAGACGCAATAATTCAATTGGCTAGATTGGTTCAACTCCAATTTTTAAGCTAAAGCTAAGATAAATATCATTTATGATGGAAAATGTTCGCTGAATGCATATTGAAAAAAGATTTAAGTTGTCTTTGTTATTCAGGTAAAAGAAACCACTTAGCTCAGTAACAAAGGTTACTCAATTACTTCTGTTTAGCTGATTGTGCTAACCGGGCTCGGAGCTTCGCATATTCTTATAGAATTCTTGTGTTTAGGGTTTAGGTTTCCCTAAATGTCAATTGAAAGGGTAACAGCCTATGACTAAAAACTCCGAGTTGTGTTTCAAATTGAAAAAAATCTTATTTTTGTACAAGAAATAAAACCACTGACAGAAACGGAAACTTTTTTTTTTAGAAAGTTTCATCTTTTCGTCGTCTTTTTTTTTTTACAGATTACCGTCATCTTGAGTAAGCTAAATCTTTAAGTAGTATATGTGAAACTTTTTTTTCTTTTAGGCCATAATACGCCCATATTCCATATTTATTGTTGCTCTTAGTTTGTCACATATAGATATAAATATATTAAAGGAAGCCAAGTCTTATCAATGTCACATTTTCTGTGCACTTCCATAGATAAGTAGGTTACTACAGAGTTTAAAATTTAAGTTAAGTCTCCACCATGAAGCTTTCCATAATATCTCTATTTTGTGCTCTTGGCTTGACCCTGGGTTTCGAAGACAAAACTATCATAGAATGGCTGGAAACTAACCCGGGGTTTACAACGCTGGTAACGGCTATAAAGGCTACTGGTCTAACAGGTGCTCTGTCTGCTCCAGGTAAGGTATATTTTTTTGCGTATTGACTATCACGTTTTCTATTCATTGTTATGATTGATTTGGAATGTGATAAAAGGTCAATTTTGACCATAGTCAATTTAGGCATTTAATAAATACTACACGGATTCATTGGTTCGTTTCATTCATTCATGAATTCATGAATTCATTCATTCATTCATTCATTACCGTCACTGGAGACCAAATATCCATTTAATCCGCAACATGAAGTTTTTAAGGTGGAGAGATATTAAAAAGACGTTTAAGTGAATTACGGTATATTTTAATGAGTTTTAGAGAAAATATCGACACTGTCCACTTACAGCGATTCTACTCATGAGGTGCGCTGTATTGTCAAGAGAATAAGTATCGGTAGGTGTTTTAAATTTTAAAGATTCTTTTTGGTATGCTTGACGTTCAAATTGCTCCACAAAATTATGTTTTCAGAAAAAAGCGAATGGCTTTTACAATGATTACATATTTCCTTAAAAAAAACTTGATGTAAGAATCCAGTTACAAATGTTAGAATTAACATTTCAGGTCCCTTAACGCTGTTGGCACCGACAGACGACGCTTTCAGTAAACTCGGCAAAGATAACATAAACAGTTTACTAAATAACACAGCTCAACTTGCGTGGATCCTGAAGTTTCACGTGCTTCCAGAGTTCCTGGTTATTCCCATGGTGACAAAATCGACACAAAGATCAACATTATCATCTGGAACGGTCAGAGTGGCACCAAATAACGGGGTATAAGGCTTCTTTCGTTCTTGCCTATGCGCATCTATGTACATTTTTTTTTATTTCAATAAGTATAGGTCCCGCCTTTCGGTCAGGATGTTTTATCAATCATAATTCGTTTTGTTTGTAAATTCACGTACAAAGCTCTCTCACACATCTTTGGACGATTTCCCTTTAAACTAATTACTGATTTGAAAACACAATTAAGGCGGAAGTATCGATAGCACTCCTCGACTTTTTAAACGCGCTTTCTGCAAGAACTTCAAGAAATAACAAGAGTGTAATTCGTAAATAAGAGTGACCAGTGTAACACTGAACTTGAGGAGCGATAGTTGTATTCGAATGTTGTATTTTTTCTAAAAAAAATGCCTTATACCATAAGAAATAAATTCTATTCGCTGGGGTTTTTGTTGGGAAATTTCGTAGATGATTTTACAAGTACATGTATGAAGAATTTAAATAGATAAAATGAACATACCTCAAAATGTCAGGTAGCTGCTTAAAAGGCTAAAAAGTATAATGGTGTTAACTTTTTGAGAATGCAACAGTTTGCATCACTTTATCACGCCATAGAATCGGTTGTAACGGACACCGTTCGGTTATCAAGAACACAATTGAGTTATTGCCGCAGAGTGGCAGTGGTTATTTATTGACAATTATTTTCCAATCTTAGAGTGTTCCTTTCCAAACCACCTCAAAGATGTTGGTAAAAGTAATGATAAACTTGGTTCAGATGCAATTTTAAAAACGAAAAACGAGACACGATTGCCTTTTTCCAGAAAACGTCTCGTAGTTGTATTTAAGCGGTAACTTCACATTCTAGGAACAATATCTTCTTTTCTATGCAATTGTGAAGACAGAGAAACACGCAATTTTATTTTAGATTAACTATTCCACCAACAATTCAAGAGAAATACTTTTAAGGTTTAAAGTCGTCAATTGAGAAAAAATAGTGTATTTGAGCATCGTTACGTTAGGGAGGTGGTTGACTCCGGACACCGTTTAAAAACAAGTAGTGGTTGCCTGAACACTCTTTTATGGAATGTCAAATAAGTCAATATCAACTATATTTCTCTATAAAGATCGCACCTTTGGAGTCACTGTGTGCCGTTTTAGACAAGAAAAGTATTTAGCAACAAAAATGGCCTCATAGATTGAAAAAAGTTTAAAAAAAGAAAAAAAGATCGCAAAGAACTTTACCTAGCCTTAATGTTTCTAACAACGATATGGACTGTGTTGGTTAGCGATCGAATCTTTTTTAAGTTCGTCCGTGTTCAAATTACAATATATATACATTAGTTACAAATTAATGATATTGATGTAACATAACTATACTAATCAAAGTCCATGGCTTAAAACTTTACAAAGTTGGGATAAAACAAAATCCTGAATTTACATACCCATTTCCAAATATAGTTTACTAAAGCAAAACCGTACAAATCGAATAGGAGAGGAAAGTGTTTGTGCAAAAGCTGTGTATATTTGTTCTTAGTTTAGGTTATTTAGCGAAAACAACCACCTAAGTTTATGATTATTTTCTGATTTTAGCGTCACACAATCGTTTGAAATGACTGAAAAACTGACCCAAATATACATTACATGCAACATTTCTATGAGTTTCCTTTGTGCAAATTGCTAAAGCCAATAAAAATAAAAAGATACGTTCTGGACAATTTCTTTAAGCGTAAAATCACTGATGTCTATATTTTTAAAAAGTACATATTTTTCAACCCCCTTTATGGTTATCTTCGTTTTATCTTTTACTTTGTCAGAAACAGCATATTGTATGTTTACTACAACCACAGTCCCCTATTTTGCCAGAAGAAATAAGCTAATCAAAGATAAGATTTTTACTATGACGATTTATGCGATAACATCAGTTATCAAGTATATATAGAAATTGATGATACATCTTAATAAAGATACGTGAAACCAAGATAAATAAATGCATACATTTGTTCAAAAAGAAAAAAAAGCAAAAAAAGAAAAAAGAAAGAAAATTGGTATGAAATTATAAATGACTTGATCAAACCATCAGCAAAACCACTCGGGATAATGCGAAACCTAAATTTTATACTTAAACGGGAGTCTATAAATCAAATTTACATATCTTTTCTGCTTGGAGAAAGAAAGAGAGAGAGAGAGAGAGAGAGAGAGAGAGAGAGAGAGAGAGAGAGAGAGAGAGAGAGAGAGAGAGAGAGAGAGAGAGAGAGAAAGAGAGAGAGAGAGAGAGATAGATAGAGAGAGAGAGAGAGAGAGAGAGAGAGGGATGAAGTCAAGTTTAGTTGCTTCATATCTGTTATATATTGTACGACCCACAATGGCACTAAAGGTGCGAACTTTCAAGGGAAAGAAAGTAAATATTGACTTACTTGACATATTGCAAAACCGTGTTAAAGCAACCGCTTCTTGGTTTTTCAACTGTGTGCGGACTCAACCACCTCCCGAAATGTAATGATGTTCGAATACACTTCTTGTTTTCTTACACGACGACTTTAAACATTTAAACTGTTTGGATTGAGCGATTTATTGCATGAAATTTCTCAAAGAGGTGGGTTATTGAACGGAAAATAAAAACGTTTGTTTCCTTTTCCCCAGAGCTGCATAAAAAAGTAGTTATTGTTCCGAGCAAGTGAAATTACCTCTCAAATGAAACTACGAGGCGTCTTCTGGAGAAAAGCAATCGTGAAGCGCCTTAAAAACTTCATCCGAACGAAGTTTATTATGCCATTTACCATTATCTTCGAGATGGTTTGGAAAGGAATACTCTAAGACTGGTAAATAATTGTCAATAAATACCCACTGTCAGTCTGCCTCAATAACTGAATTGTGTTTGTGATAACCGGACGGTGTCCGATACAACCGGCTCTATGTTGTGATATCTCAATATTAATTAATTCAAGGTTCACAATATCGCTATAGACCGAACTTAAAACATGTGGTCAGTCATAACCAATAATAATAGTTAAACAAACATGTGTTTTTACAGTGCATGTGAGTTTTTAACAATTGAGATATATATAATACGTACTTAGTGTTTTGTATGAATAAAAATATCTAAAAATATTTATAATCCCTATTTGTCTTGTTTTCGTCGATGTTTCTAACTGAAATGCAAGTTTCTGAACATAAAAGCATTATGTCATTGTTCTATAATTAACTATGTGATATCATAAAAAAAATTATATGGGATTTTAGGGCTTGATTATAAATAACTACTCCAACGTGAGCGCAGGAAGAAACGACATTATAGTGAACAATGGCGTCATACAGCCCATAAGTAACGTGTTGGTCCCACAAGCGTTACCCACGTTCACCATATCACAATATTTAATAGAACATGATTCGGAGTTCATAGATCTTACACTGGCGCTGTTCTTAGCTAACCTTACTACAACCCTAGACCGTGAGTATATTATTAACTTGAGCAACCATCCCACGACTGACATAACTTTTTAAAATGTTTTGATTTTCAAATTGTTTATGTATACATGTATTATTGTTTGTAATACTGTCATCAATTTCAAACGTTCTTCAGATGAATTCCTATTTGTGAATGGTGAGTTTTTATTGCTATAGTGTATTTCTTCATATACAATGGTTGAAATATGATGAGTTGATAGTTTTTTAGTACTGGTAAAACGTTGTCATATGTTTGTACGTGTAAGGACATTTAAAAATGTGACCTGCGAAGCCTGTTGAATATTATTTGATGACGTCATTATACAACGGCATTATATGTTACTCGGAAGATTTTTATCATTGAAGTTTAGGATTTTGTAAAGGTTTATCGTAAAAATTCGGAAAATGCTATAAACAGAATATAAAATATATGTTTTAGATGTCTTATTTGATAAATTCAGTATTTTATGAAAACTCATTCAATTTCCTCTTTTTGCCCACTTAAGACCCCACTGACACGTTTACCATGTTCGCACCTGTCGACTCCGCTTTTGGTGTATACAAGAACAATCTACTTAGCCCAAACCAGCCAAATGCACTGACACTATATCAAGGTTGGTATCCACTTAACGCAATTCAAAAGTAGACAGATTATAAGGTAAAAGTTGTTTTGCATACCATAAAAGTTTTTCAAAACAAATTCGCGAACAGTTTGAAGGGTGACGGCAGTGGTACTGTAATGTTGTTTCAAATCGTCTCGCAGTAAAATCATACATATTACACATCTACAGTTGTACAATTTATAGTGAGGCGTCAAAGATAAATTTTACATTGAAAATGATAGGCAATAACTGTTTCTCGATACTCACATAAACTTGCGGAACTATACTAATCGAAAGGTAGTATAGTCTTACTTCGGTATTTGAAAACGCGCAAAAATATGGTATAGACAGGAGTAGGGGTGAAATCTAAAAAGCGTGAGATTATGGCACTGAATTACAAACTAAGTCAAACGTATACTGATACAGTAAAGAAACTCGTCAAGCAAACCATGTTTTCTTCCTATCGATATTCATTGTTTTTTGTCGTCATGATGTTAGTTTCTTCATGATGAAGTCGGTTTCGAAAATAGGTTACTTTTACGCGTGTGTCTGTGTAAAATCAAGATTGGTTAAACTATCAGTAGTTTTGCGCCTCTTTGCTCTTTCAGTATAGTCAGAGAGCTTGGCAACAAAAAACCCGTCGGTCCAAGTTTGTTTATTTAAAATTCGTTTAAAGTATGTTTATGGACATTAAAATTCGTGGCTTACCTATTCCAACCCCTTTTACTTTGCAATTTTTTTAAGAAATGTTTTGTTTTGAAACAAATAAAGTACAGTTAAATGAAAAGAGTACAATACTTTCTAAAAGTTCCATCACAACTATGTAATATTTGCTTAACCACACTATAGAACCGGTTGTAGCGGACACCGTCCGGTTATCACGAACACAATTGAGTTATTGCCGCTTAGTGGCAGTGGGTATTTATTGACAATTATTTACCAGTATACAACTGAAGTATTAAATGTCATGTGCAGTCCCATGATCTATAACGTTAAATCATGCCACCGCATTCTACATAATTGTAATTTTTCTTTTTTTCAGAGGTTTTAAAGAATCACGTGGTTTCCGGTTTATACATGGCAAGACAGTTGAATGATGGACAAATACTGACAACTTTACATGGTAAATCTGTCACGGTGAAAGTAAATCCGTCAGGTATGATTTTTGAAACCTGTTTTACAGAACATAGGTCCTTTACCTAGGGATTTTTTTAACAACCTACAGAAAAATATCTTTAGAGTTATAATAAATATACACAAGGTAGTGCAGTTGCTAATTTTCTTTCATTTCTTTATTTCTGAAGTTGCGGATGCATGTTTACAAGCATCTATAATTTTTGACACGGGAAAGATTTTTACTCGTAGGAATACGGCACCAGCCATGTTTGTAAAACATCCGTAACCTTCACAAAGGCATATGAACAACCTTCTGAATATTTATTATGAAGAGATATTCTTGTATGTTGTTAAACATTCCTGAATCCAAAGGTCTATGATGTAGACTTCAAACTTGAAAACATTTTTGGATGTTTAGAACATTATTAATAGCCTTTGAAATCCAAAAAAATGGCAGTGAAAAACATATGACTACAGCAATTAAGACTTTTCATTTTTTCAAACCAATTAAAATCCAACACTTGTACGAATCTTCTAACCGACTTGTTAAATTTGGTAAGAGCTGAAATGCCATTGACGCTACAAGAATACGCTATCCTTTATTGACACTAGAGGAATCGAATATTTACACAATTCAACGATCATATGTAAAGATAATTGGGTTTATTCTACAAGGCAAGGATCAACTTTCTGGCTGAGGCATAATGCCGTCAAAGTTCTAAAGGTTTATTTTCATGTTTTATAGTTAAATAACAAGTTTGTAGTAATAGACACAGACATGCATTGAAATAAAAATGGAGTGACCTGTCGTATTGACCCCGAACTCTCCAGATTTTTTTTATTTTCTAAACCATAGTTAGACCCATCTTAGTTTTCACATTTAATTTCTAGGTGGGACGCTCAATAGCTAATGATGTATCCTTCAAAGAGCAAATAACGCAATTGGCATAAGTAGCTTGTATGAGGATAGACCTACCTTCGTATTTATTTTGTAGGTGTGACGCTTAATGGCAATGTGACTGTAACAGACACCGACATGTTATGTACAAACGGAGTGATTCACGCAATTGATGCCATATTGATTCCACAAGATATCTATCAACTTGCCCAAGGATAATTTCGTTAGTTGTTTTGAACCGTATTTTTTTGTATTTAATAAATGTATATATTTATAGAGGCAAACTGTTTTCTCGTCTTTTTTTTCACATCTTTGATTAATACCGCGGTCGTGGTCAAGATAACGTGAATATCACAATCAAAAAGTCCTTAGTCATTCCCAGGATCAGTTTAAAATAAGTGCTTTCGTTTACCTACACTTTCTGTGCTAGTTCAGCCATAGGCTCAAAATGAAAAAAAAAATCATAAACTGGGAGAGACAGCGCGACGTCCGGTAAAGTGCTTCAGAAAGTGGAATTAATTGAAAACTCACGGCGATTCTTCGGAATAGACCTTGAGAATAAAAGGACGCAGTCCTGAAAGCCTTTCGTTTCGCACGTGGGTTGACATGACATTACAAACATCAAAATGATATTGAGAAAGACAAAATCATCGAAAGATTCAAAGTTGATATATCATATTTTTACTGCGTTTCTGAGTGAGTGTTTCTGCGTTTTGTTATCAAATTTAAATATGCCAAAAAGGTCTCCATAGACTACCGGAAAACAAAACGTAAAAATTGCTTTTCTACAAGCGTATTGACCAAAGTACAAGCAGGAAGTCGAATTAACTAGCAAATGACCCAAAATAACTTCACTTACGTCCAAGGTACTTTCCAGTTTACGGATAAGTCCGGGCAATATTCCGAATGGTAGTAATATAAGTCCCGAAGTTCACCACTTCTTTCAATTAAAAAAACCAAAAGCTTTGCGGATCGAGAATACAATGACTAAGCTAAAGGAGTTATCAATACTGAAAAAAGGACGACGATATCCACAAACAAAGGGACATTGAGGACCTGGTATCGCCCTTCTTTAGTTTTTCTCATAACAAACCAGTACAACATAGGCTTTTATCGTAAATTCCCAAAGTTCGATTTGAGATTAGTCCGGAGGGTGAAAGAGTAGGCTTGGTATAAATCCAAGATACTTTTCGCGAAAAAGACCAATCATTGCATGACACGAAGGGTCTCATTACCTTGACTCCCTTAAAGGAGTGTACCCTATTGCTATTTCTAATGAAGAATGCGAAACTCGGCTCAGATACCCCATCTTGCCTACTGGCATCACTATTCCACGAGAACCTGAAAAAACTGTGACGTAGAGAGTAAGACATTTCCGATCATACAGCTAGTTACATCGTGGAATTGACATTCATCTCAATCAAAACCATTCTAAATCGCTCAATTAGCACTCCATTCTAACCACTCACTCAAACCATTCAAAAACGCACAAAATGACTAAAAGTACTAGATTAACAACTACCTTAAAATGACTAAAGCAGGAATCAAATCACGATTCTACCGACATGATTTAAAATTTTAAGCGTCTGATTGGTTTTTGAAGACATAAGAAGCTTTTTATAGAACTTTCATGCATTTTATTATAGGGAGGTGGTAATACATATCGCTAATTTTGTTCATCCTGATGCACAAGAAAACATTTTCATTTGATCTTATAATTGGTAATAAAGCTGGAAAAACAGTACTTTTTTCAATTCTGCCATTTCATGCAGTTTATGGCCATTATAAAAAGAACAGGTTAACCAATTATTCGTGCACGATTAACTATGGCTGCATCGACTGTGCTAGATGGGATTTCAACCTGATTTATGTCTCTTATCCAAAAGTCATCCACAAACTTACTGTACACCCAATATCATGTACAGTCATTCTTGCCCGAGCGACCACGACTATTAAGCTACCATTTTTATTAAACGACCGCTTTAAAAAATTCCCTTTTTTACATAGAAGTAGCTGAAGACATACATATCACTGATATAAAAAATATTGTTAATGAATCCTATGCTTTTAAAACTCACCAGAATCAGACGATTCTGCTGAGTTTTTAAATCATAGGATTCTTGAGAATTTCGCAATAATATACATATTCGATGTCGTAATTGTAAACAAAACATGTATTAAGCGACCATTTTCTTTAACGCCCGCTTTTTGATGGTCCCATTCCTGGTCGCTAAATACAAGTTTTACTACATATATGCAAAAGCCACGAAATCACGGCGCCTACTTTTCTCCTAATACCCTGGATCAGATGTAGGATATGTACATGGCCATTACTATTGCAACATCTATAACAACTGGCCAAGATATTCAAAAGGAAGTAACAATTCGCATAGTTGGTGACCAAGACTGCACCTTAAATATTCGATGGGTCAATAGTCTGTCTTATTGGACGTACTTTCGTTTTTACATTTACTTGTATCTCTTTTCTTTATGTATATTACGCCGTTTAAAAAGATCTTTGATATTATTACAGTTTTAAAGTCATCGTTTAATAAAAATGAGACCGTTTAAGGTTAAAGTCTTATGTTTGTGTGTTTGTTCCTTATCAGTTCACTGTTCTTTAATGAAATATATACCACTGTAGTTGTACACGATTTTAGACAAAAACGAACACTTTATCGCCTACAACTTCCATGCGTTAACGACCTTAACGACCGATATATACTGAACAAAAATAAAAGTATCCGCCAAATAAAAACTAAATAATAAAACCAAATAAAAACTTGGAATTCTATAAAAGTATAGACAAAACTTATATTGAAAACAACGCCTTGAACATTTGGAATTAAATTTGTAAAGTTTGATGTAAATTTAAGAACATGTTATCGAATGGCATCGTTAACGTTGCAGGGGGTCGTTTCTTTTAAAATTCGCAGACTCTCAATTAAATATTCACTTGTTTTATTTTCAAATAGTTTTAGCCAAATACAATATTAGGGCGCCCGGTATCTTAGACTGAAAAGACAAATCGATACACTCTGCTGCCTTCTGTCGATATTACGTCAAATGAACACAAGCAGTCATAAAACATCTTACGCGTTTTGAAAGCTCAAATTTACCAAATTCTGTCTGCATGTTCCTTCTCCAGAAAACCAATCCCAACATTCTCTATTTCAGATTTTAGCTGACAACAAAACAACAATGCTCAATGTACACCCATTTAGACTTGAATTGCAGTTTGCTTGGTTTAAATATTTTTATATGTTAAAAGATTTTTTAGCGTCCGTTTTTAATTGGTGGATAGGAAGCGTGGAAGCAAACGCGTTAACGTGAATGAGCGAATTTGGCGTCACGTCTTCCCACTAGTCCTATTGAGTTGATGAGGGCGAACGTTTACCAGCGGGGCTATTGTCATGGCCTATTGTTTTTCGTGTGTCATTGCGTCCGTCCGTCCGGCAGTTAACCTTTTCTTTAAACATTTTCTTCCCTGAAACTATTAGGCAGAATTCAACCAAATTTATCAGGAATGATCCTTGGACATGATCTTTCAGATTTCTGGTTGCACTAAAAAGATGGGGTTTACGGTCTGACGAGTCACCCAAAACAGGCACGGTTCTGTCGGAAATGGTAAGAAAACGTCTTTTTTGTTCTTCTCTTTCAATTAAACCCCTAAAATTTACTTGACATTTGAAGATATTAATTTTGCATGTGGTTAAGTTTTTCTTGATCTCGATTAAATACTGTGTGATACGGAACACTATTGTTATTTGATTTTCTTAACCACGGAGCTTTAGAGGTTACATTAATTTTAGAAGATCGGACACGTGACATACGTTGACGTAGAAAACAAAGATTTCGACATTTCTTTAAAAAAACCAACATGACATGTTGCTTGAATAAAAAATGATGTGTGCATGAGAAAAAAGGCACTGAACACAAATTTGTTCATTAATTGATCATCTGATCATACAGATGTAAAAGATATAAGCATGCTGAGTATGTAAACGATAAACTACAGTTACGAGGTTTCCGAACAATTGTCGACAAGTTAGTCAATTCTACATCTAATTTTTGATTGGAAGCAATAAAACCTCGCATTCAGTCCATGTAAATTTATATTTTGTTAAATAAACAAGATGCTTAATCCATAAAGGTGAACATCTACGGCTCTTACATTTTTTCTGATAGCTAGCAAGTTTAAAATACTATATGCATTTTGTGTTTTCTTTACTAATTTAGTTCCTGATACCTTTTTTTAATTACTTTTTAAGCATTTGTATTACATTCTGCGTCTTTAATACAAAACACTTTTTCTTACATTTTATGTCTTTTGAAAAAAATATAACATTTACTATCTTATTACAAAACACATTGTACATTTTCTTTACAAGTTATGTAATCTCGACATGTTTTCTAATGCTTATAACTGTTTACACTTTACTTCAGAACGCCATTTTACACTTCATTTCAAAACGCGACGTAATTATTGGATCCGTTGAAATCTTAAAAGTTGTATTTGCCTTTTATTTAGGTCAGATTATATATCTATCGGTCTTTGACCTTTTGTTTCAGATTTTAGAAAAAAAAAATGATTTAATTGTACGACGGATTGAAAACCAAGAAAGGCCTGTCCTACAATTTTATTCTGACCTTATGAATGTCAAAATATGCCCCCGACCAATTTCCACACGCACTTAAATTTATCTTTTCACTATCAGTAGATGTCCCACTTTAAACTTTACTCGCCGTCATGGATTCTTTAAGATGTTTTTTCGTAGTTTCTGTAATAGGTTTCAGTCTTGGATTTGAAGACAAGAGTATAGTTCAGTGGCTGGTAGATAACGGAAATTTTAGCACTTTAGTCACGGCAGTTCAAACGGCAGGACTCGCAGATACTCTCACAAACCAAGGTAAGGTTTTATACGTCCGTAGAAATGTGATCATCCGTTGCGTCCGGTGGCCGGTTTGCGGGTGGCGTCCAATTCCTTGTCTGGAGTATAACTCTGTCACTGTACAAGAACCGTAAGTCTACTAGCTTATTATTATTATTTTTTTTTTTAATATTTCCCTTTGTTGTTTTCCGTTTTGGGGCATCAAGCAGTGTAACGAACACATTTTGTGACGATTTGCCACCTTTTCATTCCATGTAGTGCTTATGCGTAAATATTTTGGAACTGTGTCGGACTCCATATCTGAGAGTAACTGAAGGCCGTAAGTTCGAATACTGGCCGCACCACGTGTGGTGTTGTTACGACTTAAGATGTCGATGTTTTCTTAAGTCTCAGTTTATGTTCCATTTCTGAATGAAAGCACTTGTCCGTGTGCTTATATTGAAATATTGTTAATCAAGATTGTCCAGAAATCATTTTGATTAATCCAATCCGACCCTTTATCATTTCTTGGTGCCTGCAAAAGGATAAAACTTTGAAAAATGCAAAACATGAAGAA
The DNA here is from genome assembly GCA_948146395.1 of Fragum whitleyi. NCBI lineage: Eukaryota > Metazoa > Mollusca > Bivalvia > Cardiida > Cardiidae > Fragum > Fragum whitleyi. Next base: position 40,169,650 of record OX411549.1, read on the forward strand.
ATTGCAGTTACTTCATTGTCCACAATGAAAACTGCTTTCATTGAAAGACATTTATTACTAAATTTCGTCACTCAAAATATTTCTTCTGTACCATGCATTTGAATTAGTCCGGTCTTAATTTTTTCCCCCAAGTAGCGAAATATAAAATGATTTCATGGTTATACTTTTTACAAAATAAGGTGTTGACCTTCCCCTTAGAACATTTTCAATACAAAGCAATAGTGAATAACTGCATCGAATAAATTGCAGGTCCATTTACGGTGTTTGCGCCGACAAACCTAGCATTCAACAAGCTCGGTGCCGCCACGATAAATGGTCTACTGAACAACCCCACCCAGCTGGCAGTTATACTACAACACCACGTGGTCCCGAGTTACATATTTACAGATTCTGTCGTTGGGTCGGAGACTGTAACACCATTAGATGGCCAGGACTTGAAAATAGTGAGGAATAATCAGGTCAGTCATAGGTTTAGTATAGCAAGCGCGTAACTACCTTTGCGCATATTACGCAAATGCGTAAAAGAAAAATGTCGTTGCTGAATGATCATAACATCGAAACTACAGCTTGTTCAAGCTGTAGTTATGATATTTTGATTATTCACTAACGCTCAAATCATATCCTATACATTCTTTATTGGTCGCCTTCTCGGAGTGCGTATACATTACACAAGTGCGTAAAAGAAATAAATCATTTCTCGAAAAATGTCGTTGCGGAATGATCATAAGATCGAAACTACAGCTAATTCAAGCTGTAGTTACGATGTTTTGATTATTCACTTACGTTCAAATAATATCCTATAAATTCTATGTTGGTCGCATTCTCGGAAAGCGTATATATTTCAAAATCTCAGTTACGCCTATGTATAGTCTAACAAGATTACTTGTATTTTGAGACAAAGAGGATCTGTCATTAAATTTTATTCTAAAGAGTCGATCTTAATCGAGTCTAGAATTGAATATTCATAAGCGAGTCTTGGCAACTAAACCAAGTAACAGATTACTTTTTCTTGCACAAAAAACAATTTGGTATTTTCAAACGCCAGTTCGACACACGCAACAAAAGAAATACATTGGTATTTTTTGTTTAGGTGACGTCATGATGTTTTCAATAAAAAAAAATGATCTAACACTTGTGTAAAACAAATATATCTTAAAAATATTCGTTTTGTAACACACTGATAGCCATGTTAGAAAAATGTGACCCGTTGACCCGTCAGGCGAAAAGGGACCATCTTGGAACTGTGTAAAATGAATACTTGAAAAAGAGATTGGGTCCAGCATATGTCAACCAGATGCCGCATTTCAAAGATGGAAGGTATTCTAGATTCATAAAATAAGTACATTACGAAAAGTTCCGCTCCTAGTCAGTCTGCGCAATCCGCGAAGTCAGACTAGGGTTAACACTAAACGCACTGGCCAGATGGTCCCTTTTCGCGTGACGGTCACAAATCATTTTGATCAACAAAGTTAGGTTGCTGAAAGATGATTCTTTACAATATTTGAAAGTTAAGTTTCGGTTACCCCAAAGAATCACTACACAGTTCTGGGCCTAGATATTTATTTCCGACATATGCAAAGTGCCCTTCAAGCAGATTTGAGATTTTTGATAACTCCAACGATCCCGAATTTGAAAACCATGTTGTATTAATTGAATTTAAGTTATACACGTTAAGATTCGTGCATTCCGATTGGCTGAAAAGTTGATTTTATTTTCCAATGAAATAATTTTGAGTACGCAGATATTTTGTTAGCCTCCGCTCGAAATTGTCCTTTTACAATATTACATTATAAGACATGAAGAGAGTATAAATTGATTTCATAGAGTTATAAAACTAAAACCTAATTACACTTATGTATGAATTTCGCTTCGCGTATTCATACAGTGTGATTAGTTTTTTAGTTTCATTCCCCCATAAGATCAACAAATACTCTCTTCATCTCCTAATTACAGGAGCTAGTAATAAACAACGTGTCTAGAATCAGTCTGACAGTGAGAGACAAGATTGTCAACAACGGCATTATCCATGAAATCGACACGGTCCTGCTGCCACCCGGCTCCTCGACGACAACTCCGGCACTCAGTATCATGCAGTACCTGCTTACGGATGACATGAGGTTCTTGGATCTGTCGCTCGCTCTTCTCCTTTCCGACTTAACATCAGTCTTGGAAGGTATTAACTCTTAAATATTTGTGAGGGTATTTACAAAGGTATGAAACTAAAAACATAACTACTCTGTATAAATAAAGCGGACTCATAGTTAAGGGTGTTTATGTATTTAGTTCCTTAAGTTCTATTCTTATTTCTTTTTTTTTTAAACACGAAACTAAAATATAAAAAGAATACAATTAAGTGACTTTTTGTTCGACACATCAGTTGTATAGACGACTCGTGACTCCAAAGTCTCTTCTATACTTTTTACAAACAAGATGCACTAGAAGGCCAGTATCGCTCCATTGGCATTGAATGCCTCGGAAAAATCAATTCTACAATAATGATAAATCTACTTGAACAGTATTAACCTTCTAGATATAATCTTTTTGTAAGCAGATAATCACTTTTACAAAAAGACCCGTTTTTTCATAACGTGCAATAATATTTCCAAGTTTTTTTTTTTGTTTTTTTTTTCATTAACATTATTTTATCAAAATTTCATGAAAATCTGGCAACAAATGTACAAGTTGTCATAACGACATTTAAGCTCACAAGGGCCCATGCCGAAGCATCATAGCACCTATAAACAAAGAAACCTGATAGAGCATGCCCATGTGTCATTCTGATGTTAAGTTTTATGAATTCTAACCAGTACTTTCAGAGAAGTTTTATTTTTTATTTTTTTCTCATATGGGTCCATTTTTGGTGACCCGACAGCCCATAAAACCCATGTTATTAGCTCAATCCCATTTTAACCCTTTCCTGTTTTACAAAATTTTGGACCTATCCTAATTCAAAGGTTTTGCAGACGAAAATTTAAAGTGGATTTGATTTGAAAAATTTCTATTCAGTAGGGTAGAAAATAGTGTGGAAAAAGAAGAAATTGCTTGTCAGAAGCAATTTCTTCTTTTTTCACAATGTTTTCTCAATCATAAAATCACAGGCACGTAAAAAGCAGTGATTAAACAGCAAATGGTTAATGAAGAAAGCTGATAGAGCATATCCTAAGCATCATTCCTGTGAAGTTTTGTTAAATGCTTACTAGTTCATTCAGAGAAGAAGACTGTTGTGTTTTTTTTTTATATTTCACCATATGGGACCATTTTTCGGTGTCTCAACATTCAGAAGTGCCCATGTTATGCGCAAAATCAGATTTTAAGGCAGAAATCTGAAAGAGCATGTCCTTTGCATTCCTTTGTAGTTTGGTTGAGTGCTAGCGAGAAGTTTAATAGAAGATTTTTTAATATAAATTATCATATGGGACCATTTTTCGGTGACGCAACAGCCCGTCGATGCCATGCAAGGAAGAAGTCTGAAAGAGGGCGTCCTAAGCATCATTCCTGTAAAGTTTGGCTAAATACTGATCTATAGTTTAAGAGAAGGAGATTTTTTCTCCATATTTCACCACCATTTTTGGCTCTTTTTTGGGTGACCCATCAGACAGTTAAACCCATTTTATTGGCACATCCAAAAGTTAAAGAAGAAATTTTAAAGAGCATGTCCCAAGGATCATTCCTGATAAAGTTGATTGAATTCTGCCCAGTAGTTTCAGAGTAGAAGATATTTAAAGAAAAAGTTAACTGCCGGACGGACGGACGGACGCAATGGCACACGAAGGACACTAGGCCATGACAATAGCTCCACTGGTAAACGACCTGTGGAGCTTAAAACTGTCCAAGAAGCAATTTATCCTGTTCGATTACTTATTTCAGAAGTTCTCGAAGTATTCAAGAATAATAATACATCAAATACTGTATTTTTTTTTCTACACTAGGCGGAGATTATACCTTGTTTGGGCCAGTTGATACCGCTTTTGGATTGTACCTGGACAATCTACTTGACCCCAGTCAGACGAATTCACAACTTGTTTACCAAGGTAAAAATTTTGTGAACGGGCGACCAAAACCACGAAACTATCAAGTTTCATTTTTGAATCAAATTAAATGTTGCTTCTATTTACAAAAAAGACAGTTTGCTCAGCTAAACAATCTAGCAGATTGAAATTGTAAAAGAGCATAAGCAGTTGCCCAACATTAGAGGTCTCATCTCATTATAGAATAGCCAGACCATTACGGAAAAGGGATATTTTGTTCAAATCCAACAACTTCATTCCGACTCGATAAAAGTTGCCTAAATTTGATCAGAATGTAAACAAATGTTCCTACTAGGCAATACTTCACCCTTAGGTATAAAACTCAGTCTCAAAAGTTTCTCATGAAACAATCAATTTTCATTTATTTTGTCAACATACATGTCAAACCGGTTTGGTCTGTTTTCAAAATAGATGGTTGGTATGGTGCAACATCACACCATGATTTTGTGAAATATTTTCTGCGATTTATTTCAAATTTTAGTTTTTGGGATTCAATGTTATATAATAAATCACTTTATACTTTTCATTTTGTGAAATAGAAATTGCTATTTTTTTAACAACCTTACATGTATATAAACTATCAATGTCCTTTTATGTTGTATTAACACACCATACCTTACAAAGATCTAAACGTTTACAAAATTAGAATGACATATTTGACATATGTGCTTATAAAAAAAGTCAAAATAAATTGCTTGCATAACTACTTTTTAGGCCTGTGTTTTATACCAACGGTTGTAGTAGTATCTGAGTAGTACTTTAGAATGTACTTTGTAAAAATATAAGCTAATTTTATCCAACGGTCATGAAGTTGCTTGTTCTGTACAAAATGACCCTTTTCCATAATGTTTTAGCTATACCGCTATAGCTATGGTAGTCTTATGTTGCTAAACTGCTTGTGCTCATGAATAGCTTCATTTTGATATATAATATACTTGGCATACTGCTTTTATTGGCAAAGGAAGTGCCCTTAAAATTGGGTCTGAAAACGTTACATGAACCTAAACAGCTTTCTAGACTATATTTTCGAAGATATAGCCGCCCTGCTACGCTTAAAAATGGCTTTTCAAACTAAGGGCTTTCTCATTTTCCTTGCATACTCAATGTGAGACCAGAATATCGAAACTACATCACTACGCATGGAAAGCAGCTTGTGTGTGGTAGAGGGACGGTCAGGCTAGTCACGATAACGTACCCCCGTCCCTTTTGATAGTCTCGTCATCAAAATATAACATAAACGGCTACATTATTGCAGCTAATATCAGGCACTCACAGATCATCTGTGATGTAACTTCGCATCTAATCAACGCCTTTATTTTTGGTAGATGGACAGTTTTAATAAGAACCATACTTTCCAAATACGAATTTTCACACCTCTCGCCATCTCCTGTAGCGCATACAGCCCTTTTATGCCGTATCCGATTTAATTGTTATATATCTTTTATAGTAAGACTTTGTCAGGTCAAATACATTGAAAAAAAAACGTAAGACCGAAAGGGACCATTTGGGTAGAAAATTCCCCGACGACGATATAACTGAAATAATGTTGAAAGCGGCGTTAAACTCCATTCAATCAATCAATCATTGGGTAGAAAATACTTAGATTGCGCAGGCTGACAATTTTCGGCGCATTTTCACTATTTGTAGATTTTCCGAATCAAAACTTCTACATCGTAGTAATCGAAATGCGATATCTGGTTAATCTCTTCTTAAATCGATCTTGATTTCAAAAAATTTTTGTACGGAGTTCCAACATAGTCATTTTAAGGCCACATATATTTGTTGTAGCTGTATTGAAATATCACGTGGTACCTGGTGGACGGACAGCTAGCCAGCTGACAAACGGACAGGTCCTATATACCCTACATGGAATACCTATAAACATAGCAGTGAATTCATCAGGTAAAATCTTACACACTGACACACACACACAAAAAGTTTACTATGTAATTTGATGTATAGTTGGTACAGCTTTACTTGGAATAGCAACTGGAGGCAAGGAAAGGGATGTGGTGGTAGTACTGGTGTGAGAAATACCAGGAATCCATCGTTAGGTGCTCCAGTCGTCGCGATATAACTGAGAGATTGTTGAAAGCGACGTAAAACCCCAAATCAAATCAAATCAAATTACTTAAATACCACGTGGTACCCGGAACCGGACAGCTAGCCAGCTGAAAAACGGATAGGTCCTATATAAAAGCTTAATGGACTACCACAGTCAATTCATCAGGTAAAATTTTACAATACTCAGATTACTCTTAACAGTCAAGTTGGTTCGCCTATATATACAGAAATATCGCTTGGTACCATGTGGCCGGACTGCTAGCCAGCTGGCAAACGTACAGGCTTATATACGAAACAATGACTACCTATAAACTTCACTGTCAAATCATCAGGCAGAAGCTTACACACCGAAAATTTCTTTTTGCTCTTAACAGTTTATTTGAGCGGCATTAGACGTGACAGGTCACGTGTATTCTTTACAGCTGTGCTGAAATAGCACTTGGTACTCGGTGTCCGTACAGCTAGTCAGCTGACTAACGGACATGTTTTTTACACAACATGAACTGTCTATGTAAATCACAGTCAATTCATCAGTTAAAATCTATCCTAGATCATCGTTGGGGTGTTCGATCTGCGTCTTCGCGAATTTTTCAAACATTTGGTAAAATTTATCAATGTAAATATAAAAGAAAAAAATCAGTGATAAATAAAACACGGAACATATATAGGATCTGTCTCGAGGTTTTTTTTTTTTTTTTTGAGACACGCTAATCTTATTTTATATCAGCACCAGTATTAACGTTAAACCCCATTTTCGGAACGTCAAAATGATGTACGAGTAAATACTTCGATAACGTTCGCGAGACAATGTCGTGATGACATCATTTAGAATGTGATCGTACTTGTCTACCACAGGCATATATCCAGAAGATGATCGTTGTTCGTTAAAAAAATAAATACAAGGATAGCCATGTGATACATAGAAAATAACATGTTATTGTCTAAAAATAACAATGTTATCTGGTCGAGGTTGGGAGAATTTATCATGACAAGACTTTGCCGAGGCATGATGATTTCTCCCAGCCGAGACCAGATAACATTGATATTTTAAGTCACTTACATGTTATTCTATTTATCATGCAACCGTTTTTCAGTGCTAAAGTATGATAAGCCATTAAAAATCAAAGAAATTCAGGTGTAAGTGTGTGCAAATTGTTTCTAAAAATAGACTGTCTGATATCATGATATGTTATCAGACAGGTGATATCGGGTCAATACTTACTGCATTGCATGACAAAGTGTTATACTTGCTTGCATATTTAGATCTGAGGAAAGAAATGTTATTACAAATATGAATTTAACGAAGAAAGTCGGGTGTGATTAAATGAAGTTTATTTTGATAAGAATATGCACATTTGAATTGTTTTATTTTTATTTTTTATAGGTGTATTCATCAACAACCGTGCTAAAGTTATAGAAGCCGACATTATCTGCTCGAATGGAGTCATTCATGCTATTGACGACATCAATGTCCCTTCCGACATTAACCAAGTTGTTCAAGGTTAATGTGAAATTCTATTTTGTGAATAAAAACTGTAATTTATGAATCTTATCCATTGTAAATTTCGCTTATAAGACCAATCGTTGAGTACGGGGATATTGTTTTGGATACCATTAATATAAGTCAAGAGGAAGAATTAAAAAAAATCAAAATGAAGCTGCAAGAATTGAAAACGGATACAACATATTGGTTTCAATTGTAAATTAATGAGGGAATCAAGGTTGGAAACGGTGAGGGAACAGAAGCGTAAACGCAAACTTTTATTGTTTTTAAAATGAAATCTTGTCTTGCTCCAAACTACCTTAAAGTGCGTTAGTTCTATTACAGTTGGAAGTTAATCTTCGTATTATCATCGTATTTCAAATCAGATAAGAAGTATTGCATGCCAAATTAACCATTATAAATTGTTTATTCCAAGTCAATTATAGGCCAATGGAATTAATTTCATCCTGAAATTAAAAAGCCTAATCACTGGCATCATTTAAACTCGAACCGAATAGGGACAAGCCTGTTCCGAATAAGTTGTATATATACGGAGAAAAGAAAATGCAAACAACTCGTGCTCGCTTAAGAAACAATTGTAGCTCTCTTTTATCGAAATATCGTGGAATCTCCTCTCTGTACATGTGGCGAAATCGAATCTAGTATACAGTTTTTCCATAAATGCAGACTGTATCCTGACTTAAGAATATTTCGCATTCAATCAGAACTTTCCTCTGTTGATATTAAAAACATTCTGTTTGGTAATACAAATATTTCACAACAGAATAACCACAAGTTGTTTGATGCTTTAAACGAATTTATACGTAGGAGTGAAATATTTCAGTAGTGTACTCCAAAAAGGAAAGGAAAAAAAACAGGAAATCGTCAAATGGGCCCTTCTTTTCACTTACCAATAACCTTTATAAAGAAAGCCGATCAATTCTAAAATTCTGTATCATTAAAAGTATCAGTTTCGTTGTGATTTCCATGTTGATTAGTTTCAACAGCAGTGTTGACCGACACATAACTGGCTTCTCTACTCCTACCAGATTTACTCTCTTGGTATAGTTCTTCATCATCAAATTCAGCTCCTTCATTAACCGTACCTTTGAAAGAATATACAAACAATATACATGTAATATGTGTGGTATTACTGCATTATACAAGGATAAGAAAGCTAACCCTTATTTATTAATTTTATTTTTCTGCCTTTATGCGATAAGATCGTTTTCCCTACTCAATCCACCAACCACCACCCCGGTCACAGTGTATAATGACATTTTTGAACGATATAGATCTATATTCCTTTTTTAATTATTATTTTACGTGCATACGTTTATCATCTTCATAGATGTGTTACTTTGAGATGGGAGACTTTAAAAAAGCGAAATGTCCCGCCCTGTGTTCTGAAAAACCAAACGGTCCAAACAGTTTGCATATTTAACAACGCTTTGTAGGTGCACTTGCGTGTAAAGCGGGGTACAATTGGCAAGCAGTTTGTACCGTTTTGTCATCCTGAACGCCGGGCTTGTTTCTCAAGATCCTTACCTTCTATGAACCGTACAGCCCGTTTACGCCTTTTATAAATTTCACCTAGAGTCCTCTCCCTTTCAAGAATTGACAGATTTCTCATTGGTGGATACAATGCTTGAAGCTCGGTACCGATTGGTGCAACGCTTATTGTAGGCGTGGTAATACGTTTACCAGCGTCTGCTATAATTGGATCAGGTTGAAATGGTTGGCAAAGAGTTTCGGATGCTTCTTCGATCGAACTGTTTTCTGGAAAGGATCCACCAAAAGGCACTGTTCCGATAATGACTAACAATGGGATTCGAAGGTTATATTCCTCTATTGGAGAACTGACTTTCAGCTATGAAATATACAAAATTGTTCAATTGAACAAATGAAAAGTAGTATTGATACATATACATATATACTATCCAAGGCATTATTTCACAACCGGAATTTATGCGTTGGCTAATCGAATTTTGTTTTTGTAACATATTTCAATGAAATAAAGATAAAATTCCGTTGCATATTCGGAAATAAGAATTATTTTTATTATGAAAACGTTCTTTGAAAGATCCGCCCGAATTTTTTGTACTCTGAATACTAGAAATGCAATTAAGGGCATTTTTTTTTATCAAAATCATTAATGTATGATCAAAAAAGTGTGCGTTCAGGATGAAAAAAAACCGGTGCAAACAGTTTGGCAATTTTACTCCGCATTATGCGCAACTGCACGTGTAAAGCGGAATATAATTGGAAAACTGTTTGCACTGTGTTGTCATCCTGGACGCAGAGCAGGTAATCACATCAGTTTAAGAAGTTCTCGTCGTACATCTATATTATAAATACAAACGTATGCGATATAAATTATAAAAGTCGTATGTGTCTCGAATTATTTTACCTCAACAACGTAATCAACGTCAATAAAGGAACACCCCGGCAGTGACGTTACTGGGACAAACGTCGGTATTTTCAACTCTTCATCCTGATATTCATCTACACGCCCGGGTTTTATTTTACCTCGTGTTTTTTCTGCCAACGTCTTCTTTTCAATCGTATTCGATTCGAATGGTGAATCTCCATATGTGACGACCTGTAGCATTTGTAAGAACAATTCTTATTTCATTTGTAACAAAGGTACTTGAGTTTTTTTTGTATTTTGCGAAACGTAGACCGCCTACCGATATTTTCTCATTGGAAGGATGTTTTTTTTTTCTTTTTTCTTTTTTCAACTTTGGAAATGTCGTCAAGAAAAATATGCAATGACTAAAAAAAGGCCCTGTGGACAAGACGTCTATTTTATTTGAATGGATATTTCAATTTCGATTCGAACGGATCATTCCCTTTCTCGACGGGTCTCTTTTTATATATATAAAAAAAAAAAAAACAACAAAACAACTTAGTTATAAATAATTGAAGCCTGCTATTTTGCTTATAATAAATGAATGTGAAACATAGAGAATATCATGTTAATGTCTTAAGATATAAATGTTATGTGGTCGAGGTTGTGAGAATTTATTATGACGAGGCAGTGTGTCATGATAGTTTGTCACAGCCGATACCAGATAAAATTGCTATCTTAAAACACTTACATGATATTCTATTTATCATGTAATCATTTTCAGCGCTTAATTATAATAAACCCTTAAATATCAAAGAAATTTGGATGGAAGCGTATGCGAATTGTTTCTAAAAATAGACTGCCTGATATCATGTGATGTTACCGGACAGGTGATATCAGATCAATAGAGGCTTCATTGCATGATTATTTACTCACAAAATTGCGCTTACATGATGAAACCAAATTGCACCATGTTTCTCCGCCAAGCTTTATCCGTAACAAATGTGACCCGTCGCGCGAAAAGGTACCATCTGGGATCTCTGTAAAATATTTTTTTGAAATAGAGATTGGGTCTAGTATAGGTCAACTAGAGGACGGATATCAAAAATTCTTTACCAGGATGTTAGATTGATCATTATAGATTTAGAAATTAAGTAAAGTTTGAAAAGTTTCCACCCTAGTCAGTCGACCCTTTACGCACTGCCCAGGTAGTCGCTTTTCGCGTGACGAGTCACAAATATGTTCTTACCCTGTAAAATTTCACTTTTGTAGCTTTAAGACTTGTGTCGGAGCTGTTGTATATTTCCGCAGTAAATACAATGGACTCGCCCGGGATGAATCCACGCTTGTTTATTCTAAGTGAGGCGTGGACGTAACCATTATTTATGCAGCATCCGCACATGATACAAGAATCCTCGTCTTCTGCCGCATCCTGGAAAATATTAATTAGAAAATATCCTTTGTTTCAGTGTAAAATCGATAAAAATTTCATTTGGTGAACAACAAAGGCTATATTTTCATGAGCCACGAGTGAAAATATAACCTTTGTTTTTCCACGGAATATAATATTTACGGCTCTTACTCGAAAAGCAAATGGTTTATTTCTTTAATGCAATTACAAGCGAAAAGTTTCAGGCAAATTTTTAAATTGCGTCATTTTGGGCGTCATTTCTTATCATGAGGTCATTTAGGTTTGTTAAATACACTGCTCAGATAACGTCAAATAGAGTGAATTGAACGAAAAAGGGTCACAATTTCTTGATAATTTCACGGGTTTGGTCGTGTGGTTACCTAGTGATAATCTACTGTTATTTCCGATTAACCACCAAATGGAGTCCAAACATATCCTTTAAGGGATAAAGAGCATGTATATGTGATTTGCCGGGCAAAAATGGGCCATTTAGGTGATGCGTAAAGAGTCTAGTCTATCCTAGTCAGACTACTTGATCTTTAAGTCTGACTAGGCTCAGTTCTTTTCGCACTTGGCTAAATTTCTTAATCATGATTGAGCATTCTATCACTCTGTATAAGAAATGCGACGCCGGTTGGAACAAATACCTTTTTCTTTCAAATTTCCTTCATGCAGAATAAGAGATTTCCCTTTTGGTGTGACAGCTCATTATTTCAATTAGTTGAGATGTAAACACTTTTTTTGTGTGTGTTTGTTGTTCTTTTTCTTTGAAAAACAAACAAACTTTGTGGACAAACCTTGTTTCAAGACCTTTTACGTTTTCCTCTAAATTTTCTCCAACCTTTTCAGTCTTCTTGGACGTCAAAAAGAGGGATCGAGCGGGGTTATATTAAAAGAAACCCTTACCATTGCCCCTGGCACTGTATTTAAATCTAATGGTCTCTGTACTCCGAACTCGACCTTTCCTGACTGATCCAACAATCCCCATACACCGTATATTTTAGCCTTTACCCAGTAACGTATGTATCCATGTAACCCTGTAAAAGAATCAAGTTAGTGGCAGGATGAAAGACTCTGTACCTCGAACTCGATCTTTCCTGGCTGATCCAATAATCCCCATAGACCTTATGTTTAAGCCTTTACCCAGTAACGTATGTACTATATCCATGTAACTCTGAAAAAGGACTACGAAGTATCTGTAGTTAGTAATAGGATAAAAATCTTTGTACCTCGAATTCGAATTAGAAGCCTTTATTAAGAAACGAGAGTATCTGAGTAACCCAGTAGGGTAAAAACTTTTAATTCTGACCTTGACTTTCCTGGTGTTCCAATAAGCCCAAAACACCGTATATCTTAGCCCCTTCCTAGTAACGGATGAAACCATCAAACCTTGTAATAGGATAAGGAATTATTAATAGCTAGTGAAGGATTGATTGATTGAATGGTGTTTAGCGCCACTTTCAAAATTTTTTTCAGATATATCGCGGCGACTGGAGCACCTAACAATGGATTCTTGGTATTTCTCTCACTAGTAGAACCATCGAATTCTTTCATAACCTCTAAGTACTATCTCAATTAGGTCTACGATTATCAACCCATTGGTGAAAGACAAATAGTCGGAAAGAATGTGAGCCGCCGTCGGGGATCGAACCCGGGACCTCTAGATTGACAGTCCGACGCGCTACCAACTGCGCTATGATGGCGGCATAGCTAGTGAAGGAATACAAAATACGAACTCGTGTATGGTAGATGTAAATTACAAGCTGAGACACTTCGGATCGAATAGTTTCGAACCTAGTCAGCCTACGCCTTCAGCGCATTCTGACTAAGACCGATACTTCCCGCACATCTTACAATGTACAATTTTCATCTGATGGACCTTATGTAATTATTATCTATGTTTTTTCTTCCTTTAATGTATTGTAATAAGCCTCGGATATTGCGTTCGTCATTATTTGTCCGATTTTTGCCGTTTTTGTAAATTAAAGATATTGCGTTCCTGTTTATTTCCTTGAGTATTGACGTCATAACACCGTCGTGTTACCTTGAGTTTATTGAATCATTATTTATCAATATCCGTTACTCCAATCCTTTAATAGATGCTATATAGACTTGACGACCTTTAACGAATAAAATTCTGCCTTTTGTTTAAAAGATTTTTTCCCTCTGATTACAAGTATATTTAGAAGAGAAAATAAAAGATGAAGTGGAAAATATAACTTAAAGTTGTACTTGATTTTTTTTTCTTTTTTTTTTCCACATGCTATATCATTAACCGGTAGTTAAAGTGTGGACCCGTAATAGTTTCGCAACGTTGCGGAAGTAATGAACTTTAACAGCGTTAACCGAGGTTTCCTAATGATTTTCGACATTGGGCCAACTTATTTCTGACCCGCTTTCCGGTCGGGTGTAGACTAGTCTCGCTATCAAATATAAGAATAGCATATTCTAGGCTATTCTCAGTCGAAAGTCGGAACAGTCTAGAGCTGGAAGCCCGCTTTCTTAGAGATACTCTGACATTGCGAGAAACAGTACCCGCCCAGGATCAGAAATTGGCCCATACTGAAAGATCATGAGTTCCGAAATGTTGCAGAGCTATTACGGGTCCATAACCTTAAATAGATTGGTCGCTTAGTCACCCACATACAAAAAATCCTACCTTCAAACGATGACGGTATATTATCAGGAATGGTGAAGTCAAAATTGAAGGTATTTTGTCCGCTGTCCAAAAACACGATGTGTGGGGGAGAACTCTTGTCGGGTACTGAATTGTATATAGGACATTTGTTTATTTTAGTGTAATATCAATTTATCTTTAATTGGGTGAACAACACAAGCTTCATATGTTCACGGGCTGCTAAGCCAAGAGGGAAAATATTGCCTTTTAATTCAAGAAAACCAAAGATTTGCCAATCTTATCAAAAAAAAAAAAAAAAAAAAAACGATTGATTTTCCATTTATTAAATTCAAAAAGAGACGCAATGTGAATCTTTTTCGACAATTTTACGCGTTTTTGTTTGAATGGGGTTTTACGCCGCTTTCAACAATCTTCCAGTTTATCGAGGGTTGGAGTACCTATTGATGGATTCCTGGTATTTCCAACACCGGTACTACCATTACATATACAGTATTTCCTAGCCTCCATCTGCTATTCCGCATAGGTCTCTAATAATTAACCTATTAGTGGAAGACAAATAGTCGGAAATAGTGAGTGTCGCCGTCGGGAATCGAACCCACGGGCCCGTTTTACTAAACTTCTTTCGACAAAAAAAAAATCGTAAGTCAAATCACAAATCGTACCTGGTGTTTTCATTCATTGTAAGATTCTGCCTTGCAATTTCTCATTGGAATTGTCTTCATTAGACGATTCAAATGAGATGATGCATGGCAGAATTCCATATTTAGTTACTCCTGTAGAAGCAACTTATATTTTTGACAAAAAATATCGTATGATGTTTAGTAACAAATTATATATATGACCTAAATTTAATTCCAAATTCATCCAAACAGCATCAAAAGTCTTAAAGTACATGTAACACCACAACATCTATTATACCTTTAAAACTTTTGGCGGACATTTTCAGAATGGAAATTATAAACTTCAGTCTGCTATATATAAATTCTGGGCCCGAGATTATAAAACATTTCTCATTCTCAATTTAAGATTTTCTCAAATTTCAATTTGAAATAAGCCGTTATTCTGTTTAAATACTCATTTTTATGTATTAATTAAAAGATAATTTTAATAAGTTGTTATAAATAACAACTCATAATTATTTTCTTTTATGTTCTTACATTTATTTGAATTTAAAATTTGGGAAAATTCTCTGTTGAGCCAGAGAAGTTTTTTTTACCTCGGACCCAGAAGTCTTAAAGTAATAACACAACATTCATGCTACCCTAAAAACTTTTGGCGGTCACTTTCAGATTCGAAATAACCAGCTATATACAACTTCCAATTAGTATTGCTTAAGGCATGCCCTTGGTACATGTATACTCCTCAAAACTCCTAAGCGGCCACTTGCCTTTTTGGAAATATGTTATTAATTGCACATGACATCATCCCGTTTTTGCTTGAATAATGTAGCCAAGTCATTTATGAAGTCAACAAGAGAAAAATCAAGGAAATGATTTAACAAGAAATGTTTTAAAATCAAACGAAAGTAAGAGTACCCTCGATTTCAAAGTTAACATTGGTGGGTGGGGTATTTTTGACATTTCTCTTAAAAGTGTCAATTTTGTGACTTTTGAATCTGAGGGTACATGCATTTAATTCCGTCTTTAGGATTTACTGATGCATTTGTTTACAAAACGATTGGAAAGGATGATGACTGAAAGGCCACTCGTTCGAAATACAAAGTTCATATTTCCAAATAAAAACGGTAAATGTGTGAAAGATCGTGAAAGGTAAGGTGGCCGCTTAGAACTTTTGAGTAGTATATATATCATACCTTTTCCAGCTACCACTATAGACTGTTTAGTATAATCTTCTGTCTCAAATAACAGTTGTTCTGTATCAACATCACCCTCATTCCACTGGGCGTGACCTCGACCTCTAACCTTGATCTCTATGCCTGAAAGATACAGTTATGAAAAAAAGAATACTCACCTTAATCATTCCAATTGGCTTTAATCATTTACAAAGATCCCAAACTTCAATCTAATCGTTCCATACTTAAGTTTGGTAGCGAAAATTTGCAAATTACTGATGGATTTGCCAGGACATAATCTATTTTTTGAATAGTCCGTATGTTTTTATAAAGGATGGCAAACGATTGAAAGAAATTGGACTCATAACTATATTTTTAAACCAGTTAGTATGCTTTATTGAAAAAAGGGCGGACAAAGAATTCGGACAAAATAAGTTTTTCTTTAACATTTTAGTAGACTACTCCTAGACATTTAGATCTGTTTCTCTGAGGTATTATCTAAAACGTTTAATTTTGCTTTGGCATTATTGGGTAATTCTTTTTCTCATCAGTATATCGGGATTGAAGATTTTGTCGAAGAATAACGACAAATTTTCCAGGTATTTTTTATCCAAATTGATATGATCGCTCATGGCTCACTAAAGATAAAGTAGTATGTTATTGTTTAAGGTACATTGTATCTTAGAACTACGTCTAATAATAACGACCGGTTTCCTCGTCCAGTTTTGGTACTTACCCACGGCTGTTTTCGAGGACATACCGGTAATCTTTGAATCGCGGGACCCAATCGGAACATCGCTCGGACGTTTCCGTAAACTGGAAAGTACCTCGGACGTAAGTGTAGTAATTTTTTGTCTGTTTTTATTTATTTATTTATTTTGTTTTGTTTTGGTAATTCAGCTTCTGGTCATACTTCGTTTATTTTTTATTCACGCGTGAGGAAATTCATACTTTCCGATCGTCCGTGGAGATATTTTGGACATATTTTAATTTGATGACAAAACGCAGTAAAACACTGCGTTTTGTTATCAAATTAAATATGTCATCTTTTATTCTTTCGTTGATTTTGATTTTGCAAGGTCATAAATACATGTGTAGTGCTTAATAACTTTGAAATAAAGAAGTGCTCATTTAGCCTCACTTAAGTATTTCTCAAGACTTCTCTCCGCAAAATCACTGTTTATTTTGTGAATAGCGGGGTACTAGAATTCTTTATCACGCGAAGACAATGAAAATTCTCCTTTGGAAGTAGCAAATTTTAATCGGGCGTATTATCTGTGTAATAAATGATACTCGGGTGGCTTTCAATTCGCGTGGAGCCGCCGTCATAGCGCAGTTGGTAGCGCGTCGAACTGTCAATCTAGAGGTCCCGACATCACCGATCCTCGACAGCGGCACTCATTCTTTCCGACTATTTGTCTCTCACCAATGGGTTGATAATCGTAGATCTATGTGAGATAGCAGATGGAGGCATCAAAGGATGTGGTGGCTGTACTGGTTAAAGAAATACCAGGAAACCATTGTTAGGTGCTCCAGCCGCCGCGATATAACTGAAATAATGTTGAAAGCAGCGTTAAACTCCATTTAATCAATCAATTTAATTCGCATGGCAGGAAAAAAATATCGGTTGGAATACCTTAGTATTATCGATTGGTCACATTTTTAAATAATGTCTATACCAGGTAGATTTTTTTTAAATATTCCTGTCGCCTTTCTATGCGAATAGGGACGTTCACCATCAGCACTCTCAGTGCTTTGATTTTTTAAAAAAGGTGTATAATAGTACAAGATATTAGCTACTATACCTCGAATCTTGAGCATACGTCGTAGAACAACAGCCAGCTTTTTTCTGACAAGGTCTGTCTAGTTTGTTACGTAACTTTATAGCTTTTCTTTAAGTTTATGTTGTAGGATATTGTCTACCGTACCTTGTATTTTAAGACTTCGTCGAAGAATTACGACCAGTTTCCCGGGTACTTTCTGTCCAGTTTGATACGTCCCCTCATGACTGTTCTCTAAATGAATCTCGAGTCTCTCTAGTGGATTCATTGTCCGGTAGGTTTAATGTCTACAAAATGGTGGTAGTTGATTTGGTAACTTGATTCTTCGCAAAGTTTGTTTATAAGGATCTGCAGGAAGTTTTCGAGGAACTTTTTTCAAAGAAAAATGTCGAACTAATTGTCCACCTTTAACGCTTAATCCGTTAAGAACACCAGTCCTTGAATTAAAAACGCACGTATATAATACGTAGTTAGTGTTTTGTATGAAAAAAATATCTAACGAGGTTTGGGGATTCAACAATTGTCGAGACTCTGCCGAGCCAATTATTAATTTTCACAACCGATATTTTTTTCATACAATACACTAATTGGGTATTATATTTATCTTTTAACCTCAAGTTGCCTCGTTTTCGTCGATGTTTCTGACAGAAATGTAAGTTTCTAAAAAAAAACTGCATTTCGTCAATGTTCTAAAAAATAGCCATTTGATATAAAAATATCATATGGGATGTTATCACGCGGATATTGGTATAGTTATAATATAAAATTAATTTTACAACTACAATTGTCAAGTTGATCTTGAAGATGCAACCTACTCGTACAGTTGAGTAGCGATCAATATCAGGTTAAATGTAGACGTGAATAGTTAAACAAATAGGGCATCTGTACAGAAAAAGCAGGTTGTTGGTTGACGATCGTAAGTCGTAGCCTATCTGCGGCTTTAGTCGTGGTCATATCAAGTTTAAATCTTAACTCTGGCCATAAGATCTTTTTTCAATTTCTTTCGGCTAGATTTTTTAAAAATCGATTAGATCTAGCCCGAAACGCTCAGTATCATCAGTTTTGATATTATATTAGTATAAATTACAAATGACAAAATTACTTTTCAGTTACACTCGATATCAAAACTAGATCTTCTTATTTTTTATATGGAAAATGTTCTCTCGAATACGTTTTTTTATTCTATGAAAACTGTTTCTGTGGACTCATTTATAGCGTCTATAACGGATTCGAGACTGGTGTCATATATTTCATATCAAACACGGCCGATTGATCATCCTCTTTTTAGTGACATTTAACCCTTGCCACGATAAAAAAAAAATGGCAGAATTAAATTGGAATTACATATAAATAGCTGAAAGCATTGGATGCGCATGTTGTGAGCTGATATATATTTTAAAAAAAAAACTTATTTCAAACTTTTCTGGTTCAAAGAGGAAAGGCTTAGATCAGACAGCACGTAAGTTTCTGTAATCCCCCCCCCCCCTCCCCGTCAAATCAGAAAATTCTTTGTTTCAGCATGGCAAGGGTATAAAACATACCTAAATTAGTATCCAGTTTAACAATAATGAATAATACCGATGAAGAAAATAAGAGAGGTAATTATAATGCTAATAATGCCAGTTATAATGATGAAAGAATAATTTCAATAAATAAATAGTAACGGACAAATTCTTAAGAACTGAAATAATAAATGTGAGAATCAATAAATGTACTAGTACATGATATATACATAACTTATGTTATTAGTTTTTAATCGTTATAAATAGTAATCACTTCACACACAAATTCACATATGAACAGATAGTTTTATTAAATGAAAGAATTTATGGAATCTATTGTATCTTTGTTCGTGATATCTTTGTTCGTGATCAATATCTGATCATTCCGATAATCATGGGGGCACTAGAAAATGTATCGATCGGCCTCTTTAGGTTTAATGATTCAGAATATCTTCGACAGGTGATCGTATGATTTTATAGTCCGTTTGACTTCTATATGGACCAACATTTTGCCAAAAATCTTAGTAATGAAAAAAAAAGGGTTGTATTTTTTTCTTGTCATGTCATATTTTCAACTAATACCATGACGACTTTTGTTTTCCAGAATTTTTGAATGTAAAATAATGATTTTGTCCGTCCGCCTACATGTTAACTTTCAGCTTTTCATACCTACTTGTGTCTGTATTAAACGGAACAGCGAATTGTATAACCAAAAATAGTACTGAATTTGCATGGGGGCCGTGTCAAAAGTGTAAGAGTTTAAGCGATATGTTTTAGTATAAAATCGAGTATTTTCAAAAATTTAAGTTTGTCGAAGAATTTTACTACCTTTGGATTTTAAATCGGAACATATTCTCTCTTTGTTCAGAAACCGTTTAACCAGATAATTGATAATTGTTTTTATCTATTCTGAGATGAACCCCAAGTTCACATATTAAGACCAATCAAAAAGCATTATTTAACGAAGTCGTTGGGAATTTCACGAGGAAAAATTAAAACCATGTGCTTTTACGATATGTTTACATTTTCTTATCCCTAAACAGCCTCCATCACCCCTCGTGTTTAAGAGCGGAAAATGCGAAATATTAACACTAACTAGATAGACAAAATCATTATTTTGAAATCATTTTATTTTCAAAAATATTTTTGGGAATGGTATTAAGCTGAAATTAAGGTTTAACTACAAACAAATCCATCATTCAAACCCAATTTTATGTAATTGGTGAAAAGGTTTGTCCATATAGAAGTCAAACGTACTATACTAATGTTTTTGTTTATACTTAACAATTTCGTGTTATTGATAAATTGAATGATTTGGAATCATTTAGGAATGATATTTATTAAGTATGCGGAACGAACTTCGAGCGAAATTTAAC
The DNA here is from genome assembly GCA_948146395.1 of Fragum whitleyi. Classification (NCBI taxonomy): domain Eukaryota; kingdom Metazoa; phylum Mollusca; class Bivalvia; order Cardiida; family Cardiidae; genus Fragum; species Fragum whitleyi. Next base: position 40,190,075 of record OX411549.1, read on the forward strand.
AAAGAAAGTACGGTATTGCAAAATTTCGTCCAAATTTGATAAAATTAGTGATACTTATTACCCCTTTAAAAATGAGTACTTTTGCCTTCGCTTGTCTTCGAACACCTATTGGACACTTTCAAATACACACCAGCCAATAAAATCGTGGAATGATTTGATCGATTTGAATGAAATTTCGATCGTTTTGAACAACTCCAATGTATTTTAAAACGATTTCCGAGCATTTTTGAATGATTTGGTTGAGTATTTGAAATGAATGGATGGAGCGCAGAGCGAGCGATTCAGAAAGGTTTTGATCGAGGAAATTTTCACAATGTTACAAACTGTATTATTAAATCGAATACGTTCAGTCGAAACGCCGACGAAGGTTGATTTTTGTGGGAAGTGTACGACACGTTTTGAAATAGACGAAGAGTACACCTGATGCGTGTTCAGTTATTAACATCGTGAAATTGACATTAATGCAATCAAAACCATTCTAAATCGCTCTCTCAGCGATCTATTCTTTCATTCCAAACACTCACTAAAACCATTCAAAAACGCTCCAAAATCAGTGGGATCAACAACAACATTCAAAATAAGAATGGCTTAAAAAAACACAATTTCACTGACATTTTTGAACGTGTAAGCGTCTGATTGGTTCTTGAAGAAAGGGAGGTTATCTGTAAAACTTATAAGCATATTTTATAAAAGAAAGGTAATAAAAATCGGTAATTTTGTTCACCTTGAACAAAATTAGCGATATAGGATTATCTCCCATGAATTTCACTCAAAACACGCTCCACACTCTCATCAAATTTCATTCCAAAATTATTCATCTTGTCAATTTTCGATGTTCGATCGGAGCCCGTGGTTTGTTTGGCCGACAGATTTGGTTTGACTCCGAAATTAGAAAGACAGAATGAAATATATAAATATCTCTGAAATGAATTTAATATTCGCAAGAAAACTACTAAACAATAATACTTGAATAATTTTGACGAATCTTAAATTATCCCTTTGACAACCCAAAACATATTGTAAACTATTGAAGAACTTCGTGAATAAAAACTAGAAGTAAGGTTCCATTAAGATTCTAACAACAAGTGTCGTTGACACAAGATACGCCGCCAAAAGGATTATGATTAAATGAAAGCCTCCTTTGCTGCGATGATGCATCACATGAGTGAAAGGTGGAAATATATGTCTGTTCACAAGATGAAGATTAACCTTTGAAAAAGTCAACAAAATCAATCCGCAATGAAAGGTATTTTCCTTTCATCCAAACATTGACAAGTCGTGTTTTAATAGATTTTACAATACGGCCACTTTTCCCATGACATAGCACAGTTCACAAAATCAGGGCAATATGAACATGAAAACATGATAATGAACAGTATGTGAAATCAATCCAGAAATTAAGGAGGGATTACTTTGATAAGACATTTTATAATGCAGCGCCTTTGACACAAGAGAATATCACCAAATTCCGACTATATACATGTGCAACGTGAGGTGACATAGGAAGATGTAGATGTACAGACATGTAAAAGTCATGTGTGACGACGTAAATTGTAGATGTAGATGAAAAAAGTGACACGAAGCCCCCTTTTCTCTGACACGACAGAATTCCACAGAACCCCGACAATATGCACAAGCTCAAGTGTCTAGGAATATTGTGTGAAAGTTTCATCCTGTTAGCCCCTAACTGTTAGGAGTTGCGTTCACAAGAAATTTGACATAAAGGCCGCCTTTCCATGACGCGGCTGTATTTCACTAAATTTGGACATCACGCAAAAGGTCAGGTGTCAAAGAACATTTTTTTTAAAATTTTATCGAAATCGGTCCACGAGTAAAGGAGGGGTCGCATTCACAAGAAGTTTTACATGAATGCCCCCTTTTCCATGACGCGGCTGAATTTCACCTAACTGCGGTCGCATGTGCATCAATACATGACCACCTTCGGCGGCGTATAAAAAGCGCTTAAATGACGATGAAAAAATCCACCATACTGATTTTGCAATACCTTGTGCCCTAGCGATTATTTTTCTTCGATGACGATACAAATCGCACTCTGTCAAACTTTATTTCTAAAACCATCTGTACGAGTAAATTCGACAACAAATTTAAAAAAACCCCCAAACAAACCGCTATTTAAAGTGTCATGGAAACTCTTAACCGATTGTCTGTGACTAGCCTTCGTTGCTGTATCGCTGAGAGACGTCGCCGACTAGTCGGTAGAATTTAGCTTGAGGATAAAAGTAACCAACGCTTCGCCGTTCTTACCAATACACTGGTAAATCCCCAATTCTATTACTGATTTCTCAAAAGGTGTCGGAGCGTTTCCGTCTGTAGCTTTGTGGACTACTTTTTGTGGAATGGTGATAAAATCGGCGACTAGTCGGTGATTGAATTTTGAATCAGCTGATGATGATTGTTAGGCGGGGTTTTATTTCATTTATTTGTGTGTGTTGTTGTTGTTTTCTAAAATCGCAATCTAAAAGACGCATCGGTGAGCTTTACCTATTTACTAGGTATTTACTAGCTTTACTATTTCAAATCCATGGACAAGTCGGCAACTGCCGACCATCTAATGGGCTCCTGCCGATATCATCCAATATCGCAGACGTTTATTTTTTGCCTTTCTCCTTATTAAATCATTTCACCTACGTTAAAAACAGCATGTATTGATTGGTCTATTAATATTGAATGTTACACAGTCCTATTTGGCGTTCAGGATGACAAAACGAAGAAATTGAATTGATTGCAAATTATACCCCACTTTGCACGTGCATTTGCGTGCAAAGCAAGATAAAATTTGCTAACAGTTTGCACCGTTTGGTTTATGGCTCATCAACTGTAGATGGCTAGAAAACGCTCAAATGAATAAGTCGAACGTTCGATGTTCGATCTTCCACGGAATATATACGGTTTCAATGAAAAGTTGTTAGTATAAAATGAAATAAAAACCAAATTGATTGACTCAACATTTCTTTTATTTCATAAATACGATTTACAATAATAAGCAAAGACAAAACCATTACGCGTAATGCATGTAATGTGTTTAACCTATTTTGCTACTGTCGATTCATTGAAGGCTGATCCTTGAAAAGCGAAACTCCGAAATTTCAAATATTTAAAGATAGATATGGTTTGACAGATATCAAGCAGAAATTGCACTTAAAAAAAACATTTTATGATCCATCACGCAAAAAGGGATCGTCTTAGAACTCCGTAAAATAAACATTTGGAAAAGAGATTGGTGCTAGTACTTTCCAACCAGATGCCGCATTTGAAAAAATCTTCATTTGAATGTAGATTGATTATTCGAGATTCAGAAAATTAAAAATTAGTAAAGTGCCAAAAGTTTCGACCCTAGTCAGTCTGCGCAGTCCACACAGTCTGACTATGGTCGATACTTTATGCGCGACCCAGATGGTCTCTTGCGTGACGGGTCACATATAGCATATTATAAGTTTTATCCTTGTCAGTGTCGCTTAATCCATTCAGGAAACCATGGTTGGTTGCTCCAGCCAAGGACTGAAAAATTGTTAAAAGACTCCTGACTAAGGTCAAAAATCTTCGCTTTTCTCAAGTTGTCATGTTTCAATCGGCGGGTAAGCTACTATGATAAGTAAAAATTCTCTTGAAAACTCTATGATAGCTGGTTAGGTTTGAGACAATTAAATACAACATCAAGCTTATACAAAAGCACTACAAAAGATAAAAGAAAAAGCAGGACAATTAGGTCTTAAAGTGATAATATTTGACTTGCAAGTAGATAAGATCTTATTTGAGAATACAATAAATTAGCTACCAGATTTATTTATTCTTTATCCATGCTTACACCCGAAGGATTAAGATCAAGGCCAAGCAAAAACAAACAAACGAACAAACAAACAAAAAAGCTGCAATTTTTGGACATAATGCTCAAAATAATCATCGCGAGTAAATGGGTATAAATAAGGGGAAAATCTGTTTTGATGGAGAATTCTCTTTTATATACATGTAGATCTAATTTTCATGAAAGAGATAACAAATGAAGCCGTTAAGCCAAGGGGCAAAGAACACAAACGTTACCGCAGACAACACCAATTTTGTACATAAAAAATACTTGATTTTTTTTCGATAGACCTAAAAGAATTATTTTGTGAAATTCTTTCAATGATATGCTACCAATATCATTGACAATAAATATTGATTTAAAACATAATAACCAATATTCTTCACACTCTTATCAAAAATATTTGCAATACCGTAAAGATTCTTGTTAAGAGTTTTTGATCCGATTAAATGCTCTTTTTACCAACAAAAATACAGTTAATTAAGCTAACCAATATATCAAGATGAAGCTCTAGAAGAGCACAGGTGGTTGTACAACTATAGTGGCCCTATCTGATACCAGTATATCAAAACTTTTATTGACACTTTGTTCAAAACTAACGACTTCACTTAGGCTGGATAAAATATGCCCAAATTTGAACAGAATGAAGACAAACGTACTTACTAGGTGCTACTACAACCATAGATATAAAACCCAGACTCAAAAGGCTCTTTTGCCAACAATCAAGTTCTATTCATACATGTTAAACCGCTTTGGTCTTTTTTTTTTCTTTCTAAATAGTGTTCGGTATGGTGTAACATCAGTATCAAACCATAATTGTACAATGTTTTTCTGAGGGTTATTTCAATAATAGTTTTGGAGTCCATGTAATATAACAAAGAATTATATATTCATCATTTTGTGAGAAAGAAAGAGTATATTGCTAAACAACCTAACATGTATATAAACTAATAAATGTTAATTTATGCTTTGATAACAAACTTATAGATCTATACATTAACAAAATTAGAATGACATACGTGTCCTTGGCATATGTGTTAATAAGATGAGTAAAAGTAAATTACTTGCATAACTACGTTTTGGATCCGAGCTTTAAACCAACAATTGAAGGAGTACCTGGTAAGCGCTTTAGACTGCAAGTTTTCAGAATATAAGCTAGTTTTTTTCCAATCATCATGCAATTGCTTGTTCTGTACAAAATTACCCTTTTCCACAATGTTTTGGCTAAACCGGTATAGAGAGGATTAATTTATGTTGCCTTATTACTCGTGCTCATCTAGAGTTTCATTTTGACAAAAAATATATCCGGAAATACAGCTTTTTGTTGACAAATAATATGCCGTTAGAATCTGATCTAAACACTTTACATGGGCCTTGAGCGCTGATCATGTTTGAATATAATAAAATTGATCAATATAATAAAGGAGCATGTGCGTGACAAGTGCGTTTCCAACAATTTCTAATGTGAGTCACGCAGACTCTGGCCAGCCCGTGCATCTGCACAGTCTGACCAGGGTCTTCACTTATGCGTTTTGTAAAAAGATAGGGTCCAAAAGTGTCTTTAAAAAGTCAGGCAAACTTCTTATTATAATACGCGACAGTCCAGGGTAATTAATTTTTGCCCTTCACGCACACGTCAAATGGTTGGAAATGTCATGCACAGGCTCAAATAATATTTTTGTCAATGACATTGATCGCGTATGGGCAACTTTAGTTTATCTTATAACTATACAAATATCCGAGTGATAACATCCCGTATGATATTTTTTATGATATCACATAGTTATTTTCCGAACAATAATATCATACAGTTATTTTTAGAAACTTGCATTTCAGTAAGAAACATCGACGAAAACAAGACAAAAAGGGGTTATAAGATAAATATAATACATACTTAGTGTATTGTATGAAAATAATATCTAACTCGGTTGTGAGAATTGATAATTGTCTCGGCAGTGCCTCGACAATGATCAATTCTCCCAACCTCGTTAGATATTTTATTTCCATATAATACACTAAGTACGTATTATATATATATTACACCAGCAGCGGCGAAGTAGTTTTGTGACAAAAGTTTTGACACAGTGAAAGCTTATGGAAGGGGGGTTTGGCATAAAGCCAGTCATTCTATATTCTCTTTTTTCTCTGAATAATATTGGAGGATATTTATTACACAGTCAGTTATTGGGAACAAAATTATTTTTAATTTCATTTTACTGAAATATATAAATGATATAGCGATAGTATGACCCTGAATCTGGTGTTTATTTCATGGCGAACTGTCCTCGTTGCTCGTAAATCCTGGCGAGGCCTCGTCCGAGCTTCTGTCCTCTGATCGTTCGAAATAAGCTGGCTGGTATCCGGTCCTGTCGATATGTGGTACAGTCATTCTCATGGCTACACCGTTTTCTTGGTTCCCTGTCATGTTGCCATCTCTTCGTCTGGCTTTACTAAATCTAAATAATCTGTCGACAATACAATCTTCCTCTGAACTCGACCCACTCTCCGATACTGGTCCGGATGAAGTAGTTGACTGGTACCCATTGTATGCTCGAGATTCCCTATCAATGCCTTGTTGTTGCTGGTAATCTGTCTGGTACAGAGGGTACCATCTTTGCCATGACGTAAGATGGTACTGCATTAACAACCAATCGCGGTACAGCATTTGGTTGAGGTCACCATTTCCAACACCGATCGAACTTTCTGTTTTAAAATTGTCTGTCAAACCTTCTAAATCAGTCTGCAATACCCTCTGTTCAATTGGTTTCTATGGGGGAAATGAAAATAAAGTGTCAATATGTATGGATGTTCCGCTTTCTTAAATAAAGTATCTTATTGAAATACACGTAGAATTGTTACAAAATTCTTGGTTTCTAAGATTTTATGACATGGTTTTAAAGTGTCTTTTTATTCTAACATATTTTCTCTTGGATTTTCTATTATTGTTTTACGACAATGGGTAGCAAAGAATGATCCATTACATTATTTTTTTATTTATTAATTTTACCTTTCTTTCAGTAATGTTTTAGTTCGAAAAGATTGCTACATTGTCCATCCATAGATTTCACAATACTACAAACTGAAAAAAAAATCTTGGACTTTTACACAACAAATTATGTAAGAAAAATGCTTACATGGTTATATACATAAGAGTAAGAAATACCATATTTTGATTCGTTTTTCTCCGCAGTGATCGAGCGAGTAGGCTCCGTGTGGCGCCCTTGGTTGAAACATCCACTGTGGTACCCGGATGAGTAAGATCAGGGCTTGTCGTTTTCTTGTTCCTAGATCGGCGGTTCTGGAACCATACCTGTAAGGAAGGATAAAGAGCTTCGTACCAGACTTTTCAGAATAGAGGTTGCGTGTTCTGAACATGAAAATGATAGTAATAATAATAAAAATGAAAAAAAACTATTTCCGTTTAAATTCATTTTTTAAAATGATAAATACCACACTATAAAGGAAAAAAATAAAATATGATACCAAACCGTTTCCTTTTATTCTTTAGTCCAGTCAAACTAAGACTGAAACAGGCCCAACCTGGACAAAATTAGAACATAATTGAAACCTATGCCATAGTAATCAGGAAGTACCTACCTTTCCATAGAAAAAAATATAAAACAATCCCTTCGTTGCGATTTGAGTAATTTTGGGTCAAAAAGTGGGGTTTTTAATGAAAAAATGTGGAAAATTGGAATTTTGTAGTTATTGAAAAAATGATGATATTAATGACGTTGAAATGTGGGAAAATGTTACTTTACACAAATTTGATGAGTAGAAATGTGTAATTTAGCAGAAAACCAACGAAAAAGTGTTTTTTTTTTTGTTTTTTTTTTGGGGGGGGGGGGGGGGGCAGGGGGGTCATTATTGCTGCTAACATAGCATTCAATATGTTGATGGACAAATTATATTTCAGAATATTCAGATTGATTGAATCGGATGAATGTTACATGCTCCTTTCAGGAAATTCTAAAATATACATCATCATGGTGCACCTGACCGTATCTTCATGGTATTTCTTGTACTAGTACAGTAATCATTTCCATTCCGAGTTATTAGCTCCTGGTCACATGATTATCATTCGTAAATGATGCATCCATTAGAACACAACATCAATGAAAGGTATTCTTTAAATGAAGGAAATTTAAACAAACTTTTATAACATTTTTTATTAGTTCATATACTACTCAAAGTTTGCTAAGCACTAAACTTTTTCCCTGTCCTACAGGAGCTGATTTAATTAAAAAATCCCTTCATGTTCATGTCTAAAATTGTACAATAATGTATTGACAAGATGTCTAATGTATACATTACTAAATTTGACACGCAACTTTCTCTCGAGACTCGTGCAAAATGAGGAGCCCCGGATTCTTACCTGCCCTTTCTCATTTTCTACATGTACAGGTTTCGTGTAGATGCTTAGATTCTGTATTTCAGTACTTTATTGATTTGAAGTCGTTACTGATGGAAAATCCAAATGCCGCACAACATTTATCTGTCGAACAATTGTGACGTGCTGTAGGTATCACTGTATGGAAGATTTAGGGGCTTCCCACCGTGATGTTGATATGGTACTGAGGGTACACGATACTGTTGTAACCAGAGCTTGGGCACGATACCAACAGTATGGTACACCTGTAAGGAAACAGGGCGGAGGTAGGAGTAGAGCTACCTCCGTCGCAGGGAACCGTTTCGGGTAATCCAAGCCTGAAGGAACAGGTTTGCTTTGGCAACACAGCTACGTTCCGACCTTCAAAACTCCTCGGGAGTGCAAGTTTCGACCCAAACAGAACACGGCTGCGTGTGCGTCGTATTTCAGTTATTTATCGTCTCTACCGTGGCACATGCCCATATGAGCGACGCCCCCAAAAGATGGTTAGTTGTTAAGGGGGATAATGCAAGGATACATGACGAAACTACTGCTGAGATCCGCCATGGTTCTTTAACGTGCTCGGTGTAAAGCACCGTCTCACAGGGCCTCGGTTTAACGTCTCACCCGAAAGACAATTAGTTTTTATTAGTGTACCAGCCCGGGAATCGAACCGACGCGGTGGTACTTCAATGGGTTTTAAGTCCGGTGCTCTACCAACTGAGCTAATCGGGCTGGTTAAGAAAAAACGGCTGCATGAGCATAACCTGAGGTCAAGAAGACCATGTATTCGTATTCCGCTGTCCCGAGTTCATTGTCAGCGTCGGTTAACATGGGCATTGGACCACGTTGGCTGGCGCTTAAGGTAACTGCGGACACATGGAGGGTCATTTTAGGTCAAAATTTTAAATTGGCTGCAAATCTTGCCTAATGCGATAAAATTGAACTTTGAAATACCCGTTTTCATATGTCGGTCATAAAAAGGAATTTCACAACGTAGAAATGATGTCATGACGTCATCAAGGGGCCGACCCCTTTTTTAGGGACCAAATTCTGTTATTGTCGATTTTTTTCGGAAATAATTAACTGATTTTTATTCCGAAAACGCCATTTGATTCGTAAAAAGACGTCTGATGTATAGTTTTGATTACTATGAAGATATAATTGTAAGAAATACAATAAGGTGTAACGTTCCAAATATAAATGTCTTCTGCGTTGCTGTTTTCGAGTACAGTTACTGAAATATTGACTTTTTTCTCGAAAATTTGTCCGGTGACCTATGCTAAAATTTATATATGTTGCTGCCAAACCTTTCCATTGAAGATTTTTAAAATAAAATCCATGTGTCTTCGGTTTCGATTTTTTGTAAAATTCGATTCCGCGAAGATATCGCAAATAAAAGGATATTTGAACGTCGCGTCAAATATTCATAAAAGATGTCTTTTTAAACGGATGGAAAATTAATTGATTTTTTGTTTTTCTTAAAATCAAATTCAGATTTAATACTTCTGAAGCCTATATTTTACAATAAACCTTAATTTCAAATATTTTAGAATACGTTATTGCATGAAGATTCGTGTCAAATAAGCATAGTAACGATGGTTTTTGTGCGACGTCGAATTCGACAGAAAATGTTGCAACAACTTTACAAAATCGAATTTTATGAAAAATTTATCCCGAAGTCATATCATTTTTATTTGATAAATGTGAAGCGTATTTGTTTCGCTACAAAATAACAAAAAATCAGCATAGGTCACCGGACAAAATTTTGAGAAATTTCTATATCTTTACAAAAAATAAAATGAAAAATGTAACGTCAAATGTTAGAAATCGCGAAATAGATAGCGTTTTATACCTGTTTTTCTGTTTGAATGTGCACAGAAATTGAATGACTAGGTCTGGCGTTATTGGACTTTCTAAATGAAACTTTTTTCGTAAAAATCGACCGATTTATTAAAAAGATATTTGCAAATACTGATTTAGCGGGTCGAAAAGGGGTTGGCCCCTTAATGACGTCACGGCGTCAAATGAACGGGCTTTAAAACCTTTTTATTGCGTTTAAGCTAATGCTCACACTTCAAAGATAAATCTCAGAAATTATTGTGAGATTTAAAGAAAGTCGAAAAATCGACAATGTTATCTGTCCGCAGTTACCTTAAGACGCTGGAGCCCCGTGCTATTCTCGGATGAGTCCAGGTATTGCCTGGACTATACTGAAAGGCGGGCTAGGGTGCGGAGAAGGCCGGGGGAAAGGTTTCATGCAGCAAACATTGTTGAGAACGGTCGTTATGGAGTTGGGTCCATCATGGTCTGGGGTGGCATCAGCTGGAATTGTCCGACTGATCTTGTTATTTTAGAAAAAGGTACTCTGATAGCTTGTAGGTACATTTATGAAATCCTCAATACCCAGGTAAGATTTTACGCCGGTGCTATTGGGGATGGATTCATTTTTATAAATGATATAGTATAGTATAGTCCAATATTATCGCCAAGAAGAGGGCATTCCACGTCTGGACTGGCCGGCTCGTTCACCGGACTTAAATACGATAGAGTATATGTGGAATGAGCTACAGGTCCGAGTTTCTGCTCGCCAGGTCCAGCCAAGGACACTCCAGGAGCTCGGCCAGATCCTTAGAGAAGAATGGTCTGTTATTATTACAAAGAGTAATCCAGAACTTATTCAGGAGTATGCAGATGTGCTGTCAGGCTGTTATTGACAGTGCTGGCTCTCATATTCGTTATTGATCGAAATGCAATAGAAAGAACACCTTTTTTTGTCAAATTCGATTTTTTTTTCAATTTTCGAGAAAACGGACCGATTTCAAGGGTCTCTCTATTTGGTCTACATTTAAAGTCTTCTTATCATTATAAAGCTTTATTTTCTTCTTAAAATATGATAAACTGATACCAATCGACCATTTTCAAACATTCTAATAATCAAATTTCATTTTTTTTCCCCTAAACTATAGTATAAAAAGGTCTTGGTGCTTAGCAAACTTTGGGTAGTATATATATCAACAACCTTTTCCCCAACGGCAACATATTTTCTTTAATTGAAATTTGTTGCAGATGACGGAATGGGGCTTTGGAAAAAATATTAACAAGTATTTTAGTGTAGGAATCAAAATAACTTTAACCCATTAATTTACCAAACAGCAGAATTCTAGATTGGTCCAAATACAAAATGAAGACGACAATTTCAAGTGAATGAAGCTTTACATTATTTGCTCTTTCGTGGTAGAAAACATTTTGGGAAATGAAAATATTGTTTCTGAAATCAATGGCTTGAAGAAAGCTATTATTGCTACGCTTAAGAATCACAAACAATATTTTCATTTCCCACAATGTTCTCTACTGTTGTCAAACTTAAAAAACAAGAGGACCATGGTGGTCCTAGATCGCTCACCTGAGTCTCTTTGACCCCTGGGAAATCACATCAATTAAATAGGCAGATGTCAACAAGAAGATGATTTCTTCATAAGATCAATACCAATCAGCAAAGACCAAAAAGAATATGCATGGGCAAAGCCCTTATATGAACAAAGGGGCAGGTAATGAGTAAACTTGGTGAAATTTAATTAAATTACATTGTGTATTTATTAATTCTATTATAAGAAAAGTCCCTACCTTCTGGTTTCAGATATTTTTTGTTGTTGTTTTTAAATAGTTCCCCCGTGGTGTCTGTGTAAAAAAGGGGGTGGGGCCATTCAGAGCCCATTATGAACCCAGGGGTTTGATAAGTACATATCTGATAAAAGTCCACTAGATGGTGCTACATACCAAATATGAAAGCTGTCTGCCATCTGGTTTCAGAGAAGAAGATTTTTTTTTCATAATATTTGCTCTTTTATTCTATGTAAAAAGGGTTGTACCAGGGTGCAGCATAAATATGACCAAAGGGTCTTGAAATGAATAAACTTGGTAGAGGTCCACTATATGATGCTCCATACCAAATATGAAAGCTGTCTGCCTTCTGGTTTCAGAGAAGAAGATTTTTGCCCGGGTGGAGCCCAAATATGACACAAGGGTCTTGATATGAAAAAAAAACTTGGTAGAGGTCCACTAGATGATGCTACATTCCAAAAATTAAAGCTGTCTGCCTATGGTTTCAGAGAAGAAGATTTTTATATTTTCTCCTTTTTTGTTAAGGGCCAAGGGTGTGACAAGGCTGGATTTCATTTAATTGAACAACTATGGTAGAGCTTAACCCAAGGAACATCCCTGCTAAGTTTAATTAAGATTGGCCTACCGGTTTAGAAGGAGATGATGTTTAAAGCAATTGTGGACGACGGACATTGGACGATCACAATAGCTCGAAAAACGTGGTGCAGTTGGGAAAAGGTTGCATATATATATATGCAACTGTACTCAGGATATATATATTACTATTTTTGTTTGTTTTTAAATTCAATTTCATATATACAATTAAATAATGTTATATTAGTTCGTTTAATTTTCCTTCATTTGAAGAATACTTTGATTGATGTTGTGTTCTAATGAATGCATCATTTACGAATAAACATGGGACCAGAAGCTGATGACTTGGAATGGAAATGATTACTGTACGAGTACAAGAAATACCAGAAAGATATAGTTAGGTGCACCATGATGATATATAATTCAGAATTTCCTGAAAGGAGCATTCAACATTCATCCAATTCAATCAATCTGATTATTCTGAAATAGAATTCATCCATTAACATACATAACACTCCCCCCCCCCCCCCCGAAAAAAAATAATAAAAAATATTTTTTGTTGGTTTTCTGCTAAATTACACATTTTCTTCCATCACATTCGTGTTTAGTAACAATTTCTCACATTTCAAAGTCATAAATATCATTATTTTTGCAAAAACTACAAAATTCCAATTTTCAACATATTTCATCAAAAAAACCATTTTTTGACCCAAAATTACTCAAATCGCAACGGAGGGATTGTTTTATATTTTTTTCTGTGGAAATGTGGATACATCCTGAGTACAGTTGCATAGGTTTCATTTCTGTTCTAATTTTGTCCAGGTCAAATGCTATTTTGATTGGACTACTTTGCCATTCCTACCAAACGTCATTTCAGTTCGACGAAAAGACAAAGGTGACATAATAAACTACCGCGCAATCCATGCATAAAAATACCATGATCCACTTAGTTACTTCAATCTATTATAATTTATCATTTTAGTACTTTTTAATTCCTTTTTTTTTGTGAAATAGCTAAATCTTAGATACCCTGATATTCAAAAAGCACGATGCCTTAGTGCTGCCACTTTACAATGTCGAATTAAGTTTCGTATACGACATTTAAGTGAAAGTTTTAATACACCGTACAAAAACCTAGTATATGAGCTAGTGCGAGACATTTCCAACAATTTCAAATATGAGCCAAAAAAAAAGACTCTGGCCAGCCTGTGCAAGTGCACAGTCTGTCCAGACTCTTTACTTTGCTCTCTATAGATAGATAAGGTCCCAAAATATATTTCGACAGACAAACAATCTTCTAATTGCACTAAGTGACTGTCAGGGATTCAAAATATTTGCACTTCTTGCACATGTCAAATGGGGTACTTTGGTGTGTTATCTCCCTTGTTTGCTCTGTGGATTAAATCAGAGGTGTTCCAAAATCGTTAGCGATCCTTTTAGAAATTTTCCTTATCCATAGTTTCTTTGAAGAAGTTGCGAATTTAATTTTTGTAAATACAAAGTTATTATTTATACAATTCGTATTTATGATACAGTTTTCAATAGCAAAGAAGAAAATAAATATTTATTTTACGTCAAATGTATCTTATAAAATGCGTAATATTTGATTGAGAGCTTATCTTTAAATCTTACAGTGCAAAGAAATTAATGATAAAACCCAAGGTAACCACTGATTTGGACCCTTCCTCCTTTGGAAGTATTTCAAGGGAGATAACCAACCGATATCCCTCATTGTTGGAAATGTCACGCACAGGCTCATAAATCGTCTATATAGATGGAGACAAATCAGACTGACCTGTATCCTCGGTTCTGGTATCCCCAACTCTGTAGCAAGGCTCTCACGTTCATGTATATCCGGGTACCGGTTCACATCGAAAATCTCCTCCATACGTCGAATGGAGTCTGACGTAAACACTGTACGGCTGCGGCGACGTCGTGTTTGAGACCGTCCCTCATAACTGTTTCTCTCTGCAAAGTGGGAAGTTTACGTTAAAGCACAGAGCTAAAGAGCAATGTGTATATATTGTAAGCATTTAAAAATCACTTGGAATAGACCTTTTAGCACTCGGAAACAGTAAACATGATTACATCGAATACCGCGTTTATATACACGTCTGATCCAGTGTGTATTTACACTTTGTGGATACGATGACGTCGTGTTTGAAACTGTCCCTCATAATTGTTTCTCTGTAAAGTTAACATGTCAGTTTAGTCCTCAAACGCCTTATGTGCTTATATACTGAATGGACACTGAATACCTTTTTAGGGCAGGGACGTTACACTAATGATGACAATTTTTATTCGTTTGATCGAGTCCTACAAAATACGGGTACTGCAGGGGCTGTCCAAAAAGTTTCGGGAAAAGATACGACATTCATTTATTATTCGATGATTCTTCACACTGTTTCATACACCGATAGCATAGTCCATATGATTTAGATTGAGTTAGTCAATTTTACAAATTGTTATTTATATTTACCATAGATACATCAGGTCGACGTGAGCAGGGCACTTGACGTGAAATATTTTAAGTAACTCCCTAAAATAGTCACGAAACTGTGAATTAACAAAAACCAACAAATGAAATAAGTCGAGTGATAGAGATTTGCTGAGAAATTTAGTGATAATTACGGAAATGTTAACCATCTAAATCCTCGTAACGTTGAATGATCGAATACCATGTTTTGGTTAGGGAATCGCAAAAAAGAACGGTGAAAGAGGAGATGTACATAAGAGATTTTTATATTACAACAGAAAATACGTTATTAGTAATTGACGGGGGTATTAAATGTGATATATCGACAAAATGAAGGTGTATTTTTACCCAGTTGAATATTTTTGATATTACGCGGGTGATATTACACTAGTGGAATAACTATGCAAATGAGCTAAGAACGTACAGCAACGTTGTATTTCATGGAATCATAATGCATTTGATGACGTCAGTTGGGAAAATGGGGAAAACAACAACTGCAGAAATCTAGCGCCGATCTTTTGAAGAAGGTAATGATTCAAGTGAATGTCTATTCGCCGTTGAGATTCAACATCAATTGAATAAGTCTCAGCGTAAGCTTGTGGTCATTTCATTTCTATCTACAGGATTTAATAAAAAGGCCTATGTCCTCTTTAATCATATATATTCATTTACTGGTTGTAAGATAGTTTTATTCTTTAATTCATGAGACCAAAAACCTAACCACAATATACCTATACGTGAAGTGAATGCGAACATGAACGCGATTACGGTTTTTAGTTAATTACCTTAATGAAATAAAATATATTTTCTTCATATCTAAACAGTTAATTTCACGAGGTGAATACATAACGATTTCTCCATTATGAAAAACATTTCTTTCGTGACTACTCTGTGAGTAAACTTATAAAATATCGCTTACTCAAAATTGTTTTCATTAAGAAATGAAACAACATTTTCAGTCGATCAGAATGCACTTATCTTGGTGGACACAACTGAAATTAGATTATTCTAAATATCAACCAATGTATGGTTGATCTGTCTCTGATATAATTTATTCGACTTTTCAAACAAGGAGTCTGTGCAACAATATTGTAAGTGCCTATATATTTATAGGCACTTACAATAGTGATGTGCTGACCCCTCGAAATAGGGCCTAAATTTTGCCAGAAACTTGTCACTGAATAAGTTATATAAACTAACCTCTATTTTCTAAGCAATAATCCATCAGTGAAATCACTGCCACCTTAAACGCCTTTTTATACGTTAATTATTTATTTTCATCTAGTAAAATATCCCATTAATTTCCTCCAGTAATATTGTTTGTTTTTAATTCATATTTCAACATTAATAATCATAAACATTTTCACTGATTCTTGCTAACTAGTATATTTTCTTCAGGAAATAGGGCCACGTTATTTTTCCTAACATCAAATATTGGACATAATGCATTTATTAATCCAGGTAGGAGACAATACCGGTCGAAACTGAGTACCTAATGAGTAATTAAAGTTCAAAGAAACGCCGCCAAGGTTTCGTTTGTAATAGGAATAGGCAAACAATCAACAAACAACGAGATCAACTTTTTTTTATCCAATTATCTTATCGAGCCAATCAAAAGAACTTACAGTTAATTCGCGAGAGAAATTGTTTGTTGTTGTTATTTTCATTACTTTTCAGACGTCACGACCTGGTAAATATCACAGATTGAAGGAATCAAAGCAATTTCAAGCAAAAAAAACACAAATACAGTGAATACAAACACAGTCAAAAGGTTTTTTTTCTCTGAATTCAAAATAAAAGATTGAGAAAAATGGATGGGGTGGGGTTTTGTCCACTGTCAAAAGAGAAAGGTATGGTGTTTTGTCCACTCTATAAAATTTTGGTTGTGGGCTTTTGTCCCTGTGGGCTTTTGTCCGTATACTAAAATAAAAGTTACTATTACAATAGAACAGGCCCTGCGATCAGAAGGCAAAAATGTCTGCGAATGATTAAAATCGGTAACCCTCTTCGCATGTTAGAGCCTGTGCAACATTTCGCGAATATTTTTATCTTGAACACAGGGTAATATGATTTGTAAGAGGACCATCTTACATGTGTAGCAAGAGTGTCTTTGGCACAAGAAACGCCAAATGAAAGCCCTTTTTACTAGGATGCTGAATCAAAAGAAAGGTGGAATAATGCTCTTGATCATAAGATGAAAGATTATCTTTGAAAGTATCAAACAAATAAATCCTTAAATGAAGAGTTGATTCGTTTTATCTCAAATGTACAAGTTGAGTTTAAGATAATTTACAAAAGGCCACTTTTTCCATGACATGGCATAGTTCACTTAATCAGGACATTATGCTTACGGCCAAATGACAAAAACTTTACATGACCATATGATAATGAAAAGTATGTAAAGGAGAATTGGCGTTCAAAAGAAATTTGACACGAGGGCCCCTTTACCAAGAAGCCGCTGAATTTCACAAAACCCGGAATTAATGCACAAGGTAAGATGACTAGGAACATTCTGTGAAACTTTCATCCAAATCTGTCCATAAATCAAGGAGGAGTTTCGTTCACAAGCAATTTGACATGAAGGTCCTTTTTTCCATGACCCGTTTGAAATTTATCAAACCGCCATGATATGCGTAAGGTCAGATGACTAGGGATATTTTGTGAAAGTTTCATCCAAATCGGACGGTTCATAAATGGAGGAATAGCGTTCACAAGAAATTTGAAATGATGGCCCTTTCCCCAAGACGCGGCTGAATTTCACCAACCATTGTTAATATGTGCAAGGTCAGGTGGCTAGAAACATTTTGTGAAAGTTGCTTCTAAATCGGTCCTTAAATGAAGGGGGAGTTGCGTTTACCAGGTTGCGACGTACGGGTGGATGATACCAATATACGACCACCTTCGGCGACCAAAAGATCTCCACAGACAATCGGAACGGATTTACAAAATCTGATTTTCTTCAGATTAAATAACCAAAGTACCAACAGAAGCCGAGTTACCTAAAGAATGACCAAAAATTATTACACTTACGTCCAAGATACTTTCCAGTTCATGGAAAAGTCCGAGCGGTTGTTCCGAATGGTTTCTTTGATTAGAATCCGGAAACGGAAAGTTCTACAGACAGACATGGTGAAAACAATATTCCCCCCCTACTTCGTAGGTGTGTGTGTTCGGAGGGGGGGGGGGATATAAAATCCGATATCCGTCACTCATATACTGTTTTTTGCGTACTCATTTTTTTATTTTCTTGCATTAACCCCTGCGACTACTAAGCATCTTCTGTGGGGGTCGTTCATATCGAAAATACTACGGTAGCTAAAATTGATAGGCATACAAAGTCCGTAACGATCTGTAATTAATAAGAAACAATCAACTCGTTTAAGTAGACATTCGAGCAGGTGCAAAAGATCAACAATTTCACATTTGCTTGAAGTTGAGCCATTGATTAATTAATGTGCGTTGTCATGCAGTACATTTTCTGTGCAATACAAAAATGCTGACCGTCTTAAGTAACTGTGAGTCACTCGTTATTTACGGAGTTCAAATGCACGAATCGGATCATGCTTAGCGCAAATGGCCCAAGGGGATACTCGAGACTGTAGTAAACGTCTTTTTTTTCAATGCAGTAAAACCTGTATTGAGCAAGCACCAAGGGACATTAAAAAGTGCTTCATACCGGTAAATTTCAGTGTAATTGCTTCATTTGGGAACGCTGTGGCCGGATGCTTAAGAAAAAAATTAAGACGGCTTATAAAACTCTTTCAACATTTTTTATTTGTCCGACTTGGAAGAAGTTGCAGACGAAAATGAACAAGAGCTACGTAGAGCGGCGCATATACGCCCGAAGGGGCTTGTCAGTTACTTTGGCTTGTCAGTGAATGACATACTATGACCCTTTGAGTGTAAATTGAAAATGCACAACTATACACCAAACAGTAATTTTGAAAGTTTCAGTTCATTATAATTCTAAGTGTAAGACGAATTGCTCACAAAAGAAATATTGTGAATTTCAATCAATCCAAGGGCAGATAATACAAGAAAGACATAAGCTTTTTGAATTTCCGAAGTCGTATGCTGAACTAAATATCAGGGATACATTGTGGCAAGATTCAGTTCAATCAAATTAAATAGCACACGCACAAAAAAAAAACTAATTTTAAGCTGTATTGTTAAGTAAAAAGCAGATAAATCAGGAAATACTTTACACATCAAATAAATTTTAGTCCTAAGCACAACTAGACATCCTACAGAGTCATTCTGGCCAATTTCCCTTCATTCCCATTCAATATGTAGAAGAAAGTGAGCTCACAGCTCATTTCCATTGATAGTTAAGGAGGAGTTGCGCACACAAAAAACAGTGATTTTCGTTAAATTCAAGGGCAGATAATTCAAGATTTCTCAGGAACGACTGGAGCCATTTAAATTTCAAAGGCCTTATGCACAACGAGACATCAAAGGCAGTAATTGTGCCAAGTTTCAGCTCATTTCCATTGATAGTTTAGGAGGAGTTGTGCACACAAAAAATGCTTACAGGTGGACAGACGACCGAGGCCATAACATAAAACAACCCTTCGAGCGTATAAAAAGGATATAACTTGAAATGAAACCATCGCATGTGGTAGAAAACATTGTAGAAAAAGGACAAAATGCTTGTAACGAGCATCTTTCTTCACTTTCAAAGGCGTTTTCCTAGGAATAAAAACACAGGGACGTTTACAGGACAGGGTTAATACAAGTCCCAATTATGAGAGACCATCATAGCAATTATAAGACAAAGGATGTATACAAACGATTAAATCAAATTCAATATTAGATATTGTGAGTAAGGGGGAAATACCTTTTTTTACATGCAAGTATTAGGGAAAGATAAGTCCTTTAACCTGAAAAGAAAATTTTGGACAGGGCAGAATTGAAACATTTTACAGACTGCAAATCTAAGCTGGTTAATATTTTTAAAATTTGATTTTTTAACAATGTTTTTTTGTCCTTCTGGTTAGCTATAAGTACCAGCCATTTCATTATTTTCCAAAAAGTTTTCCGATTCCTTTTTCATAAGGGCCGTAAATGAGCAGAATTAAGTACAAGTAGGTTATATGTCATGTTGGTATAAGAAACAAACACTAGGACCATTTTTATACAAGCTAAAGGTAGTGGACCCGTAATAGTTCTGCAACATTTCTGACCTCATGAACTTTCACAATGCTGAAAGGTTTCCTATTGAAAATCATTAGGAAACCTCAGTTTACACTGTTCAACTTCATTACCCCCAAAACATTGCAGAACTATTAAGGGTCCACTACCATAATAAGATGTTTTATTACAATATTCTATCAAATATTATGTAATCCACTTGATTTATGATAGTTCTCATAAAACTCTAACATTGCTCTACTGATTCTTGGCTTCACAGTTTCTAAAGCTTTCTCAAAATGTGACTTGGACACAGTTTGACAGTTTATGTCCTCTTGTAAGGCATACATGGCTGCTTCATGGCAAACTGCGGTGATCTGAAATTAGAGGAATGGAGAATGACCGATTACTGAAACTGATTCGTTGTTACTGTTGATTAGATAGCTCGTAGCAAATTAAGGTATTGGACCCGTAATAGGTCCACAATGTTTCAGAACTCATGATCTTGCACAATGTTGACAGAGGTTTCCTAATGAATATCATTAGGAAACCTTGGTTAAGTCTGCTTAAGTTCCTTTAGTCTGGAAAGTTTTGGAACTATTACAGGTCCACTACCTTAAATCTGGCATTTTATTTGCTGTATTCAAGTTTTACTTAGAGACTCATTTTTTTTTAAACACAGAGTTAGTAGATAAGAACTCTATCATCTATGAAATACATGCTGGCAATTTCAACCCGATATATAGAGAATAGATGGTTGGTGACTTGAGATGGAAAAGTTTATCGGGCAAGGCATAGGAATTTATCTGGTGAGCCGGAGGCGAACGGATAAATTCCACAGCCGAGCCCGATAAACTTTTCCATCTCTAGTCACCTATCATCTATTTATTTATCCTGTTTATTTATCCTGTTACAAACTATTCGTTATTTATTTACAAAAATTTTATCCGATCCCAATTTACAACTCCGATACTCGGTGAATCATCATCATAAGGGTGAATGGGTGGCAGAAGTGGGGTGATTGCTTAGGACTAAAGAACTCGATAATTAAAGGATTTCTAATGATGTACCAAAAAATATTTAACAAAAGGAAATTTGAGTAATACATTCATACCTTAATGATCAAGAAGATATGAATCGAGTGATTTTTGCAATCTCAAACATCCTTTTTTTGCCAAAGTTTTGTTGTCATGCAGCTAAAGTAAAAGTAAATCTAAATTCAATTCCTTCCTTACTCTTAATCAGAGGATGGACAAGGATTGGGATCAGGTGCAAGCTACTATCTCCGAAATCCTTCTCGGTCAAATAATTCTGCATTGAATCCATTCGGATAAATGTTTCAAAATCCTGACTGTTTTCGATATTGAATGTAAACACCTAGATGAGCTTCGTCACAATTTATAGATTATGTCATGAGCCATGTACTACGTCATCAATATGGTCGCAATTTGATATTAAATAAAATGAGAATCGAGTGAAATATTTTTTTATCAGAAATAGACACTCAAATTCAAAAGAAAAAAGTTAGAGAGGACTGTTTTTAGACCTAATAGCCGCAAAAAAGAAGATCAGGCAGGCCACATGACCAAGTGACATGATAAAGCTGTCACATGATCAAGTGACCTGATATCAACAAGTTTATCATACCCCCTTTTATCAGGTAATATTAATAGCTAGTGACAGGATAAATCTTTTAAATTACACTTGTAAATATTATGATATTTAGATCAAAAGCAGTTTCATAATTTATGAATTACAACAACATATTGAGTTTAGAGTAGGATTGATATCTGGGCCTGAGGTTTTAAACTTTTCTAATTTTCAATTGAGAATTTTCTTTTATATTCATACATTTATTACAGTATTATTACAGCTTTCATCTCAATTTGAATTTTGAGAAAATTCTTATGCTGGATCCAATCCAGTTTCGATATAATTGTTTTACGAAGTTTCTA
Organism: Fragum whitleyi; assembly: GCA_948146395.1. Lineage (NCBI taxonomy): Eukaryota > Metazoa > Mollusca > Bivalvia > Cardiida > Cardiidae > Fragum > Fragum whitleyi. The sequence goes on from OX411549.1 coordinate 40,212,025, forward strand.
GATGGTCTCTTTTTGCGAGCCAGGTCACATTTTTCTAAGAAAACAGCTGAGCTAATAATAAGACAACCACAAACCTCTGCGCCAGTGTACCCTGGTGTTGTTTCCGCCAACCAGTCGGCTGTGACATCAGGACCAACGGGCATCTTGGATAATTTGATTTTGAAAATCTCACATCTCGTTTTATCATCAGGGAGTGGTACATACAATATTCTGTCTATACGTCCTGGACGCAGTAATGCCTGGATAGGAAATGAAAGAAGAGCCTGTGTGTGACATTTCCAACGATTTAAAATGTTCGTGACATGTAAACATTGACAGGCCAAGACAGCCATAAAATGTAAATATATAGTTTCCTGATTGTCTACAGTTACTTTGAGACCTTATCTATCTACTAATTAAGTGCATAGTGAAGACTCTGGTCAGACTGTGCGGATGCACAGGCTGGTCAGAGTCTTTGCTTTGCACATATCTGAAATTGTTGGTAATCTCATGCACAGGCTCAGATTTTGTGGATTCCTTTTAATTACAACCTGGATAAAACTTATAACAGCTCACTGCTCAATTGAAATTTCACTAATGCACAGACAACAGAAATAAAGAACAAATAGGCCCCTTTTAATGGCAATTCCATTTAATAGCAACTAATTGTTTGACAAATTGGAATTGCTATTAAAATAATTCTGCTGTATTGCCACTTAATTGCAAAGACTGAGTATGTGTCTATTCATTGGTTAGACACATATTCAGTTATTGCAAAAGGTGGTGAGTTATGCCATTCGTTGTTTTTTTTTCTTTTTCAAACTTCTAAAATTATACTATTGACCAAATAAAACTAGACAACCAATTCATTTGTTCATTTTTAAGAGTAAGAAAACATTCCTGAAGAAATTAAAACAGTCATCAATGTTCTTTTCTGAAGTTGATCCCTAGGCTTTCTATGGGACTCTCATCTGATAGTTTTGAGGTTCCTGGCTACGAAGACCTGCATCCATTAAACCCCAGGACTTAAGTTTCCTAATCCTACCTTATCAATCATATCAGGCCTGTTAGTTGCTGCAACAATTGTAACATCCTTGAGTTTTTCAACACCATCAATTTCCGTAAGGAGCTGGGCCAGTACTCTGTCTGCCACATTACTACCTCCTGATGAGCTGGAATATAGATCATCAAAGAATAAACTATATAGGTGGATTAGTCACATTCTAATATTTATCTTTTATTCAACATTTTTTTATTCGTATTCTCTTAATGAACAAACTGCGGAAAACAGAGAGCATAACAGTAATTGCTTCAATCTTTGCCATCTCTATTTAAGTGGAAGGGTTATGAACAATTCCATTAACATATAATCACACACTTATGGAATTTTACAACAATTTTTAAGATGTTTCATGCATACAAAATAATGTTAAAGACTAGACCTGTTTCCAAAGCAAACTAATACCTTCCACTAGCACTTTGTCCCAGTCACAGAAATGGGTTTAAAGTTCAATTCTATCATTGACCTTTGATCTTTACAATCGGAAAAATAATATGACACTTTCTTTGGTCAAGGGTAACAATTATGTAAAGATTCATGTTTCTAGGTCAAGTTGTTCTTGAGTTACAGCCAGGAAACAAGAGAGCTTTGGGGGAATGTATAGACAGACAGACAGCCACGATGAAACCATTATACCCCCCTCTACTTTGTAAATGCTGTGATAAAAATTCTCTTAGTCCTTGATATGTATGGACCAATGAACTTAGGTGGTGACAATATGACAAATTCACATTCCCTAACAGCTAAGCTACAATCAACTTACCTTCCACGTTCAATGGCTAAGGCATCAATCTCGTCAAAGAATATGATGGACGGTGCTGCAGACCGAGCCTTCCTGAACACTTCACGTACAGCACGCTCTGACTCTCCAACCCATTTACTGAATAGTTCAGGTCCCTGCAACAAAGGGATGAAGAATTTTATGCTTAACCGGATGATAGGATTTAAAACAAGCCTAAATAGAAGATGTTGTTTTAAACAAGAAATCTGGAAAGTATGAAAAAGTATTTATTTTTGTTTTCAATGAAAATATTTCGAGGTCTTACCAAAATCATAACTTTTTCCTGTTTGCAGACTCCTTGTATTTTACCTGTTTTGGATAAGAACTTTGAGGGTTATGCACAAAACTATTGTAAGTGCCTATAACACATAGGTACAAACAATAGTTTTGAACAGACCCCTTTATTTGCGAAATTTCCCTGTGCCCCTTTTTGTGTTATTGCAATATATATATTTCAAGTAAAAATATGTAATACTCAGGCAAAGATCACCTGTGGATGCAAGGTTTATCAGAGCAATATGGTATATTTTTCAAAGTTGCCGTGGTTCCTTTTTTTTCTTACCATTTCTTACCATCCTCGACATCTAAGTAGGCAGTATTTGCCTTTGTTGATGCATTTCTATATTTTCGTCGTTTTTATGGTTGACTCCGCCTTCTTTTTTAGTGTGTCATGAAAGAATAGCATTATATTTATTTCAATCGATTGATCCAAGGCCCAACCTAATGACATCTGTCACTGCCGACCACTTAAGATAGAAAAAGTGTTACTAAACAGCAAAATAAATGGTAGGGGACATTAAATAAAGCTAATTGTTAGTGGGAAACATAAAGTTATAACTACAGCTTATCAATGAAATGATTACCTTAACTGCTAGAAAATTAAGTCCACTCTCTGTAGCCAGGGCTTTGGCTATCATAGTTTTTGAGCACCCAGGTGGCCCATACATGAGGATCCCTTTAGGAGGTGAATTACCCATTCTATCAAAGGCTTCAGGATGTTTGAGGGGCCATTCTACAGCCTGTTTAAGCTTCAATTTGATCTCTTCTTGTCCTCCTATCTCATGCCAGTATACCTAATAGATATAAAACATTTTAATGAGTAAATACCATGTTAATCAGAAGTATCTTCAAGGAAAAATATCAACTTGAGAATCAAAGATTTTGCTTGCCACAATTTTTCAAAAAGAATCTTTAATACACACTGTAAGCCCTGGAAATACTAATGCCCCACAAACAGCAATTTTTTTATATGTTTGTCCTTGATAATTGACCTTGATAGATGACCTTGACATTGAATGATGTGTTATGTTGAGAGAAACCTTCATGTCAAATATGATCATTGTCACTTGAATAGTGTTTTAGTTACAGGAAAATATTTATTTGCAAGTTTAGTTTTCAGATTAAGTTTTGGCAGACAATCACAAAGACAGATAGACAGGCAAATGGATACCTGTAAATACATGTATACATAGGCTTTGTGTTGATATCATATAATCTTCTCTGTCATAATCGAAATTATTAGATTGTAATCAGATTCATTTTTGACCAAATAAGACTTTATACAGTCAATTCTCGTTACAACAACAGCATTTGTTCCCAGAAGATATGTTGTTGTAACGAAAATGTCGGTGTAATGAATGAACACTAAAGTCAATTGATGCAGGATTGTCAAAAAAGCAGGATACATTATATAATATACTATGTATAGTACATGTACAAATTAACGGAAACACCTTTTTTTTTCAGTTATATTATTAATAATTTGAATATCTTTATTGAACTTATCTTTTTATACTTTATTTGCCATATGCATTTCTATCAAACATAAAATGCCATTATATTAAAACTAACTTTTTCTATAAAGCAAATTATAGAAAAGCTTAACAAACAAATATAGACCTAATCTTAATAATGTGTATTGAAAAGGTGAATGTCTTAAAGGTGCTAATTAATCATTGCCATTGTTTGCATGTCAAACATTTTCACACATTTCAACGTAAAAGACTTGTCAATTATCAACTTATTTTATATGTTTATCTATCATGCATATGGTTCTGTGTAATTAACCATCATGACCAAAAATTTTGTGTCGTTCTAATGAACAAGCTTATATAGGGAATATGCACTTTCGTTCCTTGAAAATCAGTGTCAGTGTCGGAAAACGAGAATTCTGTTATAACGAATGAAAAATGCACTGCGCAAATCCGTTCCCAACAAATTTGTGTTGTTAAGTGAAAATGTTGTTATATTGAGAGTCGTTATAACGGGAGTTGACTGTAATATGTTAAGCAGAAGCATTTGATCTACTCAAGCTATTATACAGCAGAAAATTGCTTCAGAATTTATACTTCGGTTGATTTGTTTGTTTGAATGGGTATTACGCCGCTTTCAACAATTTCGCAGTTCCCGGCAGCCGGAGCACCTAACAATGGATTCCTGGTATTTCTTTCACCTGTACTACCATTACATCCTTTCCTTGCCTCCGACTGCTATCTCACATAGGTTTACGATTATCTACCCATTGGTGAGAGACAAACATTGGAAAGGATATTTGCCGCCACCGGGGATCGAACCCAGGACTTCCAGATTGGAAGTCTTATGCCTAACCAACTGCGCTATGGTGGCGGCTTATACTTTGGTTGAACCTACTGAAATGTAAGTTTGTTTCAAATGAAAGTAGCAATCCTACATCTTTTACCAAGAAAACTCTTTTCAAGTACCCAAATTTTAAGAACTTTTTGAGACTTCTTCTCTTATTTGATGTGAAATTTACATCAAACAAGAGCCGTCAGAGACGGATTATGCTCCCCGAATAAGGCATTGTCACAAAAACAAGAGCCATGTTGGACATGGACATCCCCTCCACAAAAGCTTGATAGTAAACTGAAGCCTATTAGATTAAAGATTCTTTTGTACTGTCAGAGATTTACCTCCTATTAAATGTATTAAAAATAACAAAGGGCAATAACTCCAAAATTATGCAAGCAAGAGTTATAGTTCTGGTGTATTGCACTTCTCCTCAATGAGATCCATCCATCCATAAAGTTTCAAGTTGATAGCTATCATACTTAAGGAGATATGCTTTAGACAAAATCTAAGTATCAAAAATAACAAAGGGCCATTACTGCAAAATTATGCAAGTAAGAGTTGTAGTTCTTGTGCACTGCACTTCTCCTCCATGAGATCTATCCACCCATGAATGTTCAAGTTGATAGCTATTATACTTTAGGAGATATGCTCCAGATATAATCTAAGTATCAAAAATAACAAAGGGCAGTAACTCCAAAATTATGCAAGCAAGAGTTGTAGTTCTTGTGCACTGCACTTCTCCTCCATAAGGTCTATCCACCCATAAAGTTTCAAGTTGATAGCTATTATACTTTAGGAGATATGCTCTGTGGTCAGATTTCAAAGACTCAAATAAGCTGTTATCTTATACAGCTTACATAAAGGTTTACAAACATTAAACCCCCTTTTTGCATGACATATTTTAAGACACAAATGTCAAATAATTTAGGGTAAAGAGCATCTGATTTGCTACTCAAATGTGAAATTTCATCAAATTCTCAGCATAAGACTAGGAGAAATGAAAGAATAACTGTAATTTACGCGCTTACGTAAAGGTAACAAACATTAAGGCCCCCTTTTCCATGATATATTTTTTTTTACGTTAATTTCAAATTGTTTATAGTAAAAGGCATCTGATTTGCTACACAAATATGAAATTTCACTAAATTCTGACTGTTAGACTAGGAGAAATTTGGGAAAACTGTTTTTTACCCTAAGTCCCCTTTTCCCATGACGAGGCCTCAAATCCAAAAACTGTCTCAGATGCATCATCACTATATCATAGGGAGTTCACATGGTAAGTTTCATTTAATTTGGCCCAGGGGTTATGGAGAAATAGGTGGGGACGGACGGACGGACGGACGGACGGACGGACTTACGGACGGACGGACAGACAAAGCGGCGGCTATATGCTCTCCCTTCGGGGAGCATAATTAAAGGGAAAAGGTCCTAAAAGACATAAGTTTAATGTTGTTTTTATAAATCAGACTAAAGAAAGCTCCCTGGCCATACAATGTTTAGCTCCAAAGAGTGTTTTTTAGGAGAAATTCAGTATAACAAGAGGACCAAGATGGTCCTAGATCGCTCACCTGAGTCTCTTTGACCCCTGGGACATCACATTAATTAGATAGGCAGATGTCAAAAAGAAGATAATTGCCTAAGATCACTACCATGGAATTTTTTCAGCAAAGAGCAAGACAGATATGCCTTTTCGCTCTTTGATTCTATGTAAAAAGGGATGCACCAAGGTGGACCCAGGGTTTTGATATGAAAAAACTTGGAAAAGGTCCATAAGATGATGCTACATACTAAATATGAAAGCTGTCTGCCTACTGGTTTCAAAAAAGAAGATTTTTGAAGGTTTCCTATTTTCACCCTTCGTGCTCAGATGAGCTGAAAGGGAATCACCCAGGTGGAGCCCAAATATGACCCAAGGGTCTTTATATGAGCAAACTTGGTAGGGGCCCACTAGATGATACTACATACCAAAAATGAAAGCAGTGTGCCCTCTTGTTTGGATTTAAGAAGATTTTAAAAGATTTTCGCTCTTTGATTCTATGTAAAAAGGGTTGCGCCTGGGTGGAGCCCAAATATGATCCTAGGGTCTTGATATGAACAAACTTGGTAGAGGTCTACTAGATGATGCTACATACCAAATATGAAAGCTGTCTGCCGTCTGGTTTCGTAGAAGAAGATTTTTGAAGATTTTCATTTTTTTACCCTTCGTGCTCATAAGAGATAAAGGGATGCACCCGTGCAAAGCCCAAATATGACCCTAGGGTCTAGATATGAACAAACTTGGTAGAGGCCCACTAGGTGATGATACATACCAAATATGAAAGCTGTCTGCCATCTGGTTTCAGAGAAGAAGATTTTTAAAGATTTTCACTCTTTGATTCTATGTAAAAAGGGTTGGGCCCGGGCAAAGCCCAAATATGACCCCAGGGTCTTGATATGAACAAACTTGGTAGAGGTCCACTAGATGATGCTACATACCAAATATGAAAGCTGTCTGCCTTCTGGTTTCAGAGAAGAAGATTTTTAAAGATTTTCATATTTTCACCCTTTTTGTTAAGGGTAAAGGGAAAGTTAAGGGTGGATTTCATTTATTTGAACAACTTTGGTAGAGCTTGACCCAAGGATTTTCATTTTTTTACCCTTCGTGCTCATAAGAGATAAAGGGATGCACCCGTGCAAAGCCCAAATATGACCCTAGGGTCTAGATATGAACAAACTTGGTAGAGGCCCACTAGGTGATGATACATACCAAATATGAAAGCTGTCTGCCTTCTGGTTTCAGAGAAGAAGATTTTTAAAGATTTTCATATTTTCACCCTTTTTGTTAAGGGTAAAGGGAAAGTTAAGGGTGGATTTCATTTATTTGAACAACTTTGGTAGAGCTTGACCCAAGGAACATCCCTGCCAAGTTTCATCAAGATTGGCCCACTGGTTTAGGAGGAGAAGATGTTTAAAGAAATTGTGGACGACGGACGACGCACAATGGACATTCTACGATCACAATAGCTCACCTTGAGCACTTCGTGCTCAGGTGAGCTAAAAAGCAAGCAGTGTAACCTACAGGTGCCAATGCTCCACTGCAGGTGCTGGATAATGCAAAACATTTTAGTAAGAAAAAGGGCATAACTCTTACAAAAATGCTTTTAACCCCCTTGATAGTCCAGATAGCTCTTGTGACGGTGAACACTCATGCCAAGTTCCATGTATATATCTTCAAAAACAATAGACATACAACCAAGGTAAAAATTTGTCATGGCAACACCAACAACAATGCAAATGTGAAGGACACCTAGAGTTTTTATCAAAAACAAGCGAGCTAAAAATCTGTTTAGACTGAACCTAGCTTTACAAATAAATTTGATAGAAAGCAAGCAGTGTAGCTAAAAGAAAACATGAGCACCACTTACAGGTGCCAACGCTCAGCTGCAGGCGCTAGATAATGCAAAAAGGGGCATAACTCTTACAAAATGCTTTTAGAGTTATTCCCCTTAGTATTCTGGATATGCCAAGTTTGATGAAGATATCCTCAATAACCCCAGGGATACAAACAAGGTTAGAGTTTGTCACACAAAAGCCAACACTTTCACCAACAACATCACAAAGGTGAACCCATTACCTCGAGCTAAAAACGCACATATGTTCAGACTGAACCTAGGCTTTACAATCTGCCAAAGCTTTGTGGTCAGCAGGCAGATGCTGTGAACAGTATTAGAAAGTATCTGGGAAAATTCTTCAAACATACCTTAGGTACTTCAATTTGAACTTCTCTCATAGCACTGGGCTGTATGATGTTCATGGCATTTTCCAAATCACTTTTTCTGAGTTTCAGTGTGTCATTGATGTCTCTTGTTCTATGTTTTATGGCATTTAGGCTAGCTGAAAATAGATATAAATATATATTTGTTAAATTATTCAGAAATAAAGCAAATATTTTTCTAATTTGCAAAGGTATGACTTTGAAAACCCAATCATTCTATTAGCAATTCTCTTTAAGTACTTACACTTTTAAATAGGGGTTGTGGCATGCTATGTCTCAAATTTTGATAAAATTTAAACATGAGGCTAGGGCTGACCCAAAAGTAAAAATAGGATGAAAAAATTCTTGATATCACTTCTGGTTGCCATGGAAACAGACATTAAAGATTGAAAAAGTCTCTTTTTTGCGAGTTTTTACAGGCAAATATATCAGTAATGCAGCACAAACTAAAATAAAAACACACAACATATAAGTTCTCCATCATCGTTCTCTCAAATGAAGTAAAAATATTTTTGGGCCTATGTTGTTAACTTATGTTTCCATGGCAACAATACACATACCCTACTTAAATATTGATTTTTGCATTTTTTCAAATGTTATGACAAAATACAGACATTGTCTTCAATTTAACAAGGAAATACCACATAAACTTTCAAATAAAAATAATTTTTGTGTTCGTTGGTATGGCAACGTGAATTCATATCCCTTAAATGAAGGCAACTTCAGAACTCTTTAGAATCCTCAAATGACTAGATTTTTGAATTCAAATTCAATGTTATGATAATTTGTAAAACTGCTTTAATAGACCTTTTAGGACATATAAGATTTTTTTTCAAAAACTTGCAGGAAATAGCCTGTTGCTATAGAAACAATTATGTTATAATTTATAAAAGCCCATTTTTAGTCCTTGGATACGGATATCCAACACTAAGCAATCGGAATATTTCTTAATCTTGAATAAAGTTCAAACTTTCCTCTAACTTATATATCAAAATAGTTGTGTTAATCGATCCAATTTTGTAGGAAAAAGGCTGCAAAATCACCCAAAAAATGCTTAATTTTGGGTTGTAATGACAAATTAATATGGCAACTATTAAAATTTTTATTCTTTTTTCTTGTATTTTAATAGAGGCTTATTTCATGTCTTTTTTTATCACATATAAACTTTCAGGGACTTAGAATAACTGATTTAAGAAAAAAATAAAAATGGTTGCCATGGTAACAAAAAGGCCCAATGATTTTTGGGGGGGGTTGAAAGAGCGCTTTTTGTTAGATATGTTCCAATAATCATCATCGGTTTATCATGCTGCAAAAATTTAAAAAACAACTCCAAAGTAACAAAAGCAGCCAAGTTATGAGCTATAGTTACTGTTGTCATGGTAACCAATGTGCACAACAACAAAATTAATTTGAATCTTATTTGCTCCTTTTATATAATAAATTCCATCTACATATCAAAAGTCAGTCATAAGTGAAGAAAAACTGGAAATTATAAACAACATTTTGAAATCAATTTATCAAAATTAGCCATATTTGTTGTCATGGTAGCCAATCTTTTTGACACTAACTGACGCAACAAAAAATCTAATTCAAAATTTTCGGTCCTAGATTATCCAATACATACAAAATCAACCATCATCTTTATGTAATTACCAAATTATATAGCTTCGAAAAAGCTTAATATTGCAAAATTCCAAGCTTTGAAGGTCGTTGCCCTGGTAACCAGATGATCTAAAAACATATTTTTGGTCAATTTCTTCTCCTTTCATTATTCCCTTCTTGTATATGAAATTTCATCAAAATCAGGGGACCATGTGTGCCAAAATAGTTTAAGTCGTTACAGAGAATGGGTATTAAGTTTTATATCTCCATGAATTAACTATTTGGTTGTCTCAGAACAACTGCTGTCCAGCCTGATAGCTTGACTGTGACCTACAGTGACCTTGAAGGTAATTGTATATTTATTTTAAATAGAGATATGTTCATGGTTGAGAGAAAATGTGCCAAGTTATTAAACAAGAGCTTTCGGCGGACAGCAAAGCTCGACTATTCCTAGTGCTGGATAGTAACAGCAAATCAATATCGACATTGGAAATTCAATGAAATGAAAGTCAAGAGAAAAGATTCTTTGTCTAGAGGCTGATATTATGGTCACAGAAACATGTGCAGAGTTTCAAAGCATTAGCTTTAGTAGGAACAGAGATACAACTAACATAAAACAGTTGCACATAAAAACATAACCAATATTTTTAAGGCCGAAAAGGGTTAAAATTCCACTAAATAAAATATCAGAGTAATGAATCTTTTTCTGTGGGCTAATATTATAGTCAAAGAAGCATGTGTAAAGTTTCCAAGCTATGTCTCAAATTCTGGTAAAATTTAAACATGAGGCTAGGGCTGACCCAAAAGTAAAAATAGGATGAAAAAATTCTTGATATCACTTCTGGTTGCCATGGAAACAGACATTAAAGATTGAAAAAGTCTCTTTTTGCGAGTTTTTACAGGCAAATATATCAGTAATGCAGCACTAACTAAAATAAAAACACACAACATATAAGTTCTCCATCATCGTTCTCTCAAATGAAGTAAAAATATTTTTGGGCCTATGTTGTTAACTTATGTTTCCATGGCAACAATACACATACCCTACTTAAATATTGATTTTTGCATTTTTTCAAATGTTATGACAAAATACAGACATTGTCTTCAATTTAACAAGGAAATACCACATAAACTTTCAAATAAAAATAATTTTTGTGTTCGTTGGTATGGCAACGTGAATTCATATCCCTTAAATGAAGGCAACTTCAGAACTCTTTAGAATCCTCAAATGACTAGATTTTTGAATTCAAATTCAATGTTATGATAATTTGTAAAACTGCTTTAATAGACTTTTTAGGACATATGAGATTTTTTTTTCAAAAACTTGCAGGAAATAGCCTGTTGCTATAGAAACAATTATGTTATAATTTACAAAAGCCTATTTTCAGTCCTTGGATACGGGTATCCAACACTAAGCAATCGGAATATTTCTTAATCTTGAATAAAGTTCAAACTTTCCTCTAACTTATATATCAAAAAAGTTGTGTTAATCGGTACAATTTTGTAGGAAAAAGGCTGCAAAATCACCCAAAAAATGCTTAATTTTGGGTTGTATCGACAAATTACCATGGCAACTATCAAATTTTTTATTCTTTTTTCTTGTATTTTGATAGAGGCTTATTTCATGTCTTTTCTTATCACATATAAACTTTTAGGGACTAAGAATAACTGATTTAAGAAAATAATAAAAATGGTTGCCATGGTAACAAAAAGGCCCAATGATTTTTTGGGGGGGTTGAAAGAGCGCTTTTTGTTAGATATGTTCCAATAATCATCATCGGTTTATCATGCTGCAAAAATTTAAACTAGAAAGCCATGAATGGCTTGAGTCGCTCCACAGGCTTGAAATTCTTGTAAAAGCAAATAAATGTTTTTGACTAGATTTTTAGATATTTGGAGTTCTACTGATGATGAAAATGATTTTCATAGTTTCAACTATATAACAGATAGAGAAATGACCTCTGCTATTAAAAGACATATTTTTCATCAAATAAAAATAATTTTTGGCTGCATGATAATGGGTCACCCAAAGATCATACCAAAAATGTTTGATTGATATCCATCAGTTACATTCTGAGAAAATGTTTTTCATAGTTTCCACTATTTAACATATTGAGAATTGACCTCCACATATCCAACAATCAGATTCTGAGAAAATGATTTTCAAATTTTCCACTATATAACAGATAGAGAAATGTCCTCTGCCCATAAAATGCATATTTTTCATCCAATCAAAATAATTTTTGGTACACTGATAAAGGATCACTCAAGGATCATTCCAGTGAAATTTGGTTGATATCCATCGATTACATTCTGAGAAATTGATTTTCAAAGTTTCCACTATATAACATATAGAGAAATGACCTCCGCCCATAAAACGCATATTTTTCATCCAATCAAAATAATTTTTTGTAGACTGATAAAGGATCACTCAAGGATCATTCCAGTGAAATTTGGTTGATATCCATCAATTACATTCTGAGAAAATGATTTGCAAAGTTTCCACTATATAACATATAGAGAAATGACCTCCGCCCATAAAATGCATATTTTCCATCCGATCACAATGATTTTTTGTAGACTGATAAAGGGTCACCCAAGGATCATTCATGTAAAATTTAATTGGTATCCATTGATTAGAATCTGAGAAAACTCACATTTTACCATATTTGGAAATTAGCCATGCCCATTAAATCCATGTTTTTCATTGGATCAAAATTTCTTGAACAACTTTGAAAGAGGGTCACCCAAGGATCATTCCTGTGAAGTTTGGTTGAAATCCATCCAGTAGTTCCTGAGGAGAAGATTTTAAAAGAAAAGTTTACGACCGGACGGACGGACGCACGCACGCACGGACGGACGGACGCACGACGGACACAACGCCATGACAATAGCCCCAGTGGCTTTCAGCCAGTGGAGCTAAAAACAACTCCAAAGTAACAAAAGCAGCCAAGTTATGAGCTATAGTTACCGTTGTCATGGTAACCAATGTGCACAACAACAAAATTAATTTGAATCTTATTTGCTCCTTTCATATAATAAATTCCATCTACATATCAAAAGTCAGTCATAAGTGAAGAAAAACTGGAAATTATAAACAACATTTTGAAATCAATTTATCAAAATTAGCCATATTTGTTGTCATGGTAGCCAATCTTTTTGACACTAACTGACGCAACAAAAAATCTAATTCAAAATTTTCGGTCCTAGATTATCCAATACATACAAAATCAACCATCATCTTCATGTAATTACCAAATTATATAGCTTCGAAAAAGCTTAATATTGCAAAATTTCGTGCTTTGAAGGTCGTTGCCATGGTAACCAGATGATCTAAAAACATATTTTTGGTCAATTTCTTCTCCTTTCATTATTCCCTTCTTGTATATAAAGTTTCATCAAAATCAGGGGACCATGTGTGCCAAAATAGTTTAAGTCGTTACAGAGAATGGGTATTAAGTTTTATATCTCCATGAATTAACTATTTGGTTGTCTCAGAACAACTGCTGTCCAGCCTGATAGCTTGACTGTGACCTACAGTGACCTTGAAGGTAATTGTATATTTATTTAAAATAGAAAATATGTTCATGGTTGAGAGAAAATGTGCCAAGTTATTAAACAAGAGCTGTCGGAGGACAGCAAAGCTCGACTATTCCTAGTGCTGGATAGTAACAGCAAATCAATATCGACATTGGAAATTCAATAAAATGAAAGTCAAGAGAAAAGATTCTTTGTCTAGAGGCTGATATTGTGGTCACAGAAACATGTGCAGAGTTTCAAAGCATTAGCTTTAGTAGGAACAGAGATACAACTAACATAAAACAGTTGCACATAAAAACATAACCAATATTTTTAAGGCCGAAAAGGGTTAAAATTCCACTAAATAAAATATCAGAGTAATGAATCTTTTTCTGTGGGCTAATATTATAGTCAAAGAAGCATGTGTAAAGTTTCCAAGCAACAGCTATAGTAGAAATAGAGATATTACAGAAATACAACATTTGCACTTAAAAACTTAACCAAGAATTCCTTAGTCCAAAAAGGGTTAAAAATCCACTAAATTCTATACCAGAGAATTGAATCTTTATCAAGAGGCTGTTGTTTTGATCATTGAAGCATGTGCAAAGTTTGAAAGCAATAGCTTTATAGAATTAGAGATATAACTGATGTACAACATTTGCATGTAAAAACTTAACCAAGAATTTCTAAGTCTGAAAAAGGTTAAAATTCCACTAAATTCAAAATCAGAGTTATAAATCTTTGTCAAGGTGCTGATATCATAGTAAAAGAAGCAAGCGTAGAGTTTCCAAGCAAAAGCCTAGGTAGAAATAGAGCTGTAACTGATATACATTTGCACATAAAAACTTAACCAAGATTTCTAAGTCCGAAAAGGGTTAAAATTCCACTAAATTCAAAATCAGAGTATTGAATCTTTGTCAAGAGGCTGATATTATGGTCACAGAAGCATGTGCAAAGTTTCAGAGCAATAGCTTAAGTAGAAATAGAGATATTAAAGAAATACAACATTTGCACGTAAAAACTTAACCAAGATTTTTTAAGTCCGAAAAGGTTTAATATTCCACTAAATTCAATATCAGAGTAATGAATCTTTGTCAAGAGGCTGATATTATGGTCAGAGAAGCATGTGCAAAGTTTCACAGCAATAGCTTTAGTAGAAATAGAGATATTACAGAAATACAACATTTGCACGTAAAAACTTAACCAAGATTTCTAAGTCAGAAAAGAGTTAAAATTACACTAAATTCAATATCAGAGTAATGAATCTTTGTTTAGATGCTGATATGATGGTCACAGAAGCATGTGCAAAGTTTCAAAGCAAAAGCTTTAATAGAAACAGAGATTTTAAACACTTGCATGTAAAAACTTAACCAAAGCATTATGCCGACGCCGACGCCCGGGTGACTGGAATAGCCCCCCTATTCTTCGAATAGTCAAGCTAAAAATCTACCCATAAATGTAGAAGTAATCATCTGTACTAATTAACCATGTTTTTCATTGGATCAAAATTTCTTGAACAGCTATGAAAGAGGGTCACCCGAGGATCATTCCTGTGAAGTTTGTTTGAAATGCATCAAGTAGTTTCTGAAGAGATGATTTTTAAAAAAAATGTCTATTAACAGGGGCATGGATGAACAATGCACTTTGTCCATAGCCCCAGTGGCCTTAAAAAATATCTTATTACTTTTGAGGTGTCCTTTGTGGATCTAATTTGTGAAAAAATAAATTAAGCTAAATAAGCTAATCAGAATACTTTTTTTTGATGTACGAAAAACAAAAAATAAAATCATTATTACTTTTTTCTTGATTGTCTGATTAGATTCTACTTACTTTTGGTTGAATTTAAATCAGAAGTTCTTACACCCAATCAGATTTGTTGATTCAGTTGGTGCAATTGAATCAACACACTTAACTGGCTGAAAATACCTGAGAGGAGAGAATCTTACCTTCCTTGACCAAAGCCACTAGATCAGCTCCAACATAGCCATGAGCTGAATCAGCAATTGTTGCCATCTCATCTGGGGATATATCTGTCTGACATTTACTTAATATCCTCTCTAGGATCTAAAAAGACAACATCTACTATAAGAGCCAATGTGTACCCACTATATAGGGTTTCATTGAGATTTAAAGATTTTAGCTTCGGCTTTACCTCACTCTTATCTGTACCTCTCAGAGCAGTTTCCAACCAAAGCACTACAAGAGGGTGTCAACCCTTATGGTAAATGCTGGTTAAAAAATTTAAAGGGTCTGAAAAAAGTTTTACAACAAGATGTATTTGTTAGGCAGTAATGCCCCTGCTTCTGCCGCTTTCAGAAATTTTCAACATATTATATCTTGAAAAATGACCTTGACCTTGACATGTGACCTAGACCTTGGTACAATAAGAAAGGTTTTGTCAAAAGCAAAACTCATGCAAAATATGAAGGCTCTTTCTTTTTGAAAATCAAAAGTTATTCCCAATGTTACATTTTTGGGGAGTGGAAAACTGACAGGTCAATAACAATATTCCCACGATCCATTGATGTGGGGGCATAAAAATTCATTTACATTATTTAAGTTAACAATATGTACAGCTGTTATTATTGCGAAAGCAAATAACAAAATATCCTACATAATAAGATATTCACAAAGGTTGGAGTTTGAAATGCCTCCAACTCAAACACCATGACCTATACTTGGTCTTCACCTATACTGAGGACAAATGGGTGGTGATAATATTTTAACCTTGATTTCTAAAAAGCTGAGCTACATTAAAATCATTTGAGCCTGTGCATGACATTCCAACAATTTTACATCTTCACAAACTGCCCAGTCTTATCAGAATCTTGAGTGTTAAAACGATAGCTATTTACCAAGTGTCACTGTTCACAATCAGAGAATACTCTAAAGCATAGTGTAGTTTACCAGACTTCTCAATGTCCTTCCATCACACACACATGAAAATGTTGGAAATGTCACGCACATACTCATTTAAGAATTACTCTTCTTCCGATAAGAGCAGCACAAAAGTCTAGGCAAAAATTTGATTAATTCACTTTTGAAAGGACATGATTCATTTACCGTAGATTGTGGCCCTGTAAAATAAACTTTTTCTGATTTCAAATGATCTCAATAAAAGTTTTCATGGTTAACCTTGTAAGTTTTACCATCAGTGCAAACATACCTCTCTTCTATCCAGTGCAGAGGGCACTCCGATCTCAATCTCCTTGTCCAATCTACCTGGTCGTCTCAGTGCTGGGTCTATACTGTCTGGCTTACTGGTTGTTCCTAGCACCATCACAAACTGGTCTTCTCTAACCTATAACAAACACAAAAGAAAATTGTTAGTATGGGATTCAATACCCCTTTCAACAGTATTTCAGTTTATATGACAGTGGCTTGTACACCAAGTTCCTGCATTTTCTCAAATTAGAAAAAACACAACATTTAAGAGGGATGTGGTTATACGAATTTTCTCCACTTGTCCATGGACAAGTAAAAGTCAATTTCTGACTTGTCCAGGATCAAAAAGAAGTTGTCCAAAAAATTTACAGATTGATTAATATTGAGAAAGCATTGTTTTAACGAATAAAATGCTGTAAGCCAGCATTTTCTCCATTAAAGGCAATGTTTCTACCCTTTTATACAACATTAGGATGACTTTTCTCCTAAATATCTTTAGTACTGTTCCAAAATTTGCTCTGGTATTTACTTGCCCACGTACAAGTGGTCTAGTAAAATGTACTTATCTGCAAATGGAAAACCCCATGTCAGACAAGTCGGGCATGGGAATTACACACCCCTGTTTCAACTGAGCTACAACTGCTTATGTCACATAGGTGTACTACTTGAACCTGTGTGTGACATTTACAACAATTTCACATGTGTGCAAAGCAAAGCCTCAGGTCAGCCTGTTTGGCCTCCCAGGCTGACCAGAGTCTTCAATATATGTGATTTGGAGAAAGTAAATGTGTGAACCCCTCTAAAGGTGATCAGTGAATATTCTAATTACTATGTACGGCTGTCTAGGCTGCAGAATTGGACATTCACATGCACACATTCATTTTGAACAGTGTTAATTTATTTTTTTTATCATACCTATACATGTAATTATATAGAGAAAGAATTAAGAAACATTCAACCAGCCTTTCACTACAAACTAACCTCAGCTATCCCATCCATGAGTGTTAGAAAGCTGGCTACCACCCTCTTCTCTAGTTCACTGTTGGTGTTCTCTCTTCTTGGACATAAACTGTCTATGTCATCTATCACTATCAAACTTGGGGACCTGGGTATAAAAAATGAAATTTTAACCCTTTGCTGTTTAATCCCTGCTTTTTACGTGCTTTTGATTTTATCATTGAGAAAACATTGTGAAAAAAGAAGAAATTGCTTCTGACAAGCAATTTCCTCTTTTTCCACACCATTTTCTACCCTACTGAATGGTTATTTTTCAAATTAAATCCACTTTAAATTTTCGTCTGCAAAACCTTTGAATTTGGACAGGTCCAAAATTTTGTAAAACAGGAAAGGGTTAAAGGTATCAGAATAAGACAGCTATATGCAAAAAATCTAATATGTTTTTAAAGGAAAACAATGTCATTTACATTAAGGTTATAACAGAACCAATGTTTCTGTATATTTCAACCAAGTTCAATAAGATGTACAGAGCCACAGGTATTTTTGGATTTCAAATTTGAAAAATTTGATTTCAGTTTTGTCCATCAAGATCATGCATTCTCATTGGATGAAAAATTGGTTTTCAGTCCTCAATTAAAACAATTTTGAGCACAGAGTCATTTTGTAAGCATCCATGCAAAGTAGATGGGCAAGAAATTGGTGTCATTATTGGTAAATGATTACATGTACTTTTAATTTAAAATACAGTGTATTAATTTATTTACATGTATTTACTAATTATAATTTCTATATTTATAAATTTCACGGAGGTATGAAACTTAAAACATTATCACTCCTTTTTATAAATCTGATTTACGTATTTGGTTTTTAGTTTGTCAGGTCACAAGGATTAACCCTATTGAAAATGGAAAGGATCCGTGCTCAAGGTGATCTTTTGTGATCATTGAATGTCCATCACCTGCATAAAATCAATAATTTCTATCTCCATCTCTTACTATTTTTCTAATCCATGCTCAAACCTTATTTTGTAGGTTCTCATTTTAATCATCTCTTTGAGACAATTAAAATGAGCACCAAAAAAGAGACGATTAAAATGAGTACCCACAACATAGGGTTTAATTTGGAAATAAAGATTTTAGATTTGAGTTGCCCCCTTATCTGTACCACTATAAGAGATAAGAACTTTTATCCTTACCTTTGTTTTGCATCTTGAAAAAGGCTTCTTAATTTTTGCTCTGTTTCACCATAAAATCTAAATGAGATGAAATTAGGATCTGAGCCTGAGGTTATAAAACTTTTTTCAGGCGCAGCTGAAAATTTTCTCAAATTTTAAATTTAAATAAATGTATAAAAATAAAGGATAATATTAATAAGTTGTTATTTATAACAACTTATTAATAACATCTATGATGTTAATGAGTATAAAATCAGTATTACGGATTTAATCTCAAATTGAAATTTGAGACAGTTTGAATTGAGAATGAGAAAAGTTTTATAACCTCGGGCCCGGAAATAGTTTGAAAGTTACGGGGTTAGTAAAAACAAATTGTATAATTATATGCAGGAATTGACACTAACACTGTCCCTCAGGCCCAAGACTTGTGGATTTTAGGAAGGACTGGTAGATGCTACCATGGTGCAGGTCCTTCAGACCTTTTGTAGAAGGACCTCTTGTAAATGGCAGTACTTAGTACATGTATTTCATTGAATCTGTCCAGTTATTGGAAATACCATTGCCTTTTATTGCCTTGCCTTATAATTTGTATTCCAAATGGCAAACGTTGTAGAAAAGAAGAAATCGCTTGTCAAAAGCAATTTGACAAGCAATTTCTTCTTTTCCAACAATGTTTTCCTTGATATTTATTCCTTTGCTAAAAATCAAACACGGTTTTCATGCAGGACCTGTTGTTATCAGGGCGGACCTGTAATATTTTGGGCTAACAGGTCCTTCAGGCTGATAACAAAAAGTAGTTAGTGTCAAACCCTGTATATGTATTCATTAGTTTTCATCTAAAGACACAAACATGAATAATTCATTTGTCCTTTGAAGGGACTATCCGAAACAAGGGACAATCCTAAACAAAACATCATTTTATGAAATAATTTTCTTAACACCCCTGTGATCTTGTATTTGAGAAAATATTGCAGAAAATAGGAAAAAAATTTAAAATAGTAATCTGCAAATGTCTTAAAACCCCACTTACTTGCTCCATATTTCTGGTCCTGAGATTGTCACACAGTGTATATTCAGCTCAGAAACAACAGCTTGTACTAGACACGACTTGCCACAACCACTGGGTCCAAATATCAAAACTCCTCTGGGTCTAGGTAAACCTTAAAGAATATGTGAGGGGGCGTATATCTAAGCAGATAAGAGGGGTTAATGCCAGTAATAAAATCTTTATATTTAATGAGAATATTCCTACAAGTACTCACAATGTAAGATTTGTCCAAGCATTATTTGAATCTATTAACATAGATACAAAATACTCCTCTTTTTTAAACTAAGATTTTTAATCAGTTTTTGTTTTTCAATCATTTGAAGATGAAATAAAAAATTAAAATTTATTAACTCTGTGATATCATGGTCACAAAATAATGTGCAAAGTTTCAGCATTATAGCATTTATAGACACAGAGATATTCCATCTGCACATAAAACTTTAAACCAAACCAATATGCTGAAGAATCTAGAATTGTTGTGTTATTATATCTATTTTTTCCCTTTACCATTTTTTTTAACTTATTTTTTTTTATCTTTTTCTTTCTTAATTGTCTCTAATAATTTGTGAACAATTATAAGCCTACCATAACTTTTGAACATTTCAGGTGATTGTAGGGGTCGATGTATAAAGTCCTTGAGAGTCTCAATCTGTGACTGTAACCCACCAAGATCATCGTATTTTATAGATTGAACAGTTTCCTTCGCTGTCGTTCTTTCACTGGAGTCTTTATCAATTATCACAAATTTTGTTGATGTAGTGACCTTATAGAACTTGTTCGACAAATGTGTATCACTTTCAAATTCATGTCTAACAGGTGTACAAAAAGTTCTGTTTGGCGTACCTTTGATCTGTTTCTCACCTGGACTAGAAATTATGCTATCTTTAACAGGTGTGTTAGGCAGTTTATTTGGTGAACACATTGACATTTCCTCATCAAGTCTAGATTCCCTTGAATTCAACTCCATGCTTTGACACTGAACATCCTCTAATGAAGCTTCGTGGTAAGATTGTTCTTTCCATTTACTACACTGATGTTTTGGAGTTGATGCATGTACACTAGAATCCACGAGAGAATTTGAAAAACCTTGGCTACTTGTATCACATAAACTTGTATCAGACTCTGCTAGACTTAAATCTGTAAAACTTTCGACTAAACTAGCATTAAGATTGTTGTATTCAACTTTAAAATGTTTCTTGTTGGAGTTTGTACCAATGATATTTACCACACTGAACAGGAAGCTTTGTCCAAAATAAGCCACATTTATTTCATTGCCAGCTTTCATGTACCTTCCCTCTGAAACACAGGAAAGCAATGTCAGGGGACGCACATTTTGCGCATCTGAGATGCAAAAATAAGTAGCAAGCACCCTAAAAATGATGTGATGTGAGTCCTATAGACTCTCTGGGGCTCAACTTCAGAAAAGAATTGAACCCTGCCTTAAACAGTCTTCACTGCTTTCCTGAAGTTGAGCCCCGAATAAAAAATACTTCTATCAATTTCTTTATCTTAAACCAGGAAATAGCTCTAAACGTACAAAATACAAGATTAAAGCCTAAAATAAATAGTCTTTACCTACAGCAGGGACACCCAAAAGTTAAGAAAGGACCCTTAAATCCCAATAATTGAGTCCTTTGGACCCTATTTTGTTGATGTCAAACTAAAAGCCTGCAGCGTGAACCTGCGTGAAAATGAGCCTGTGCGTGACATTTTCAACAATTTGAAATGTGCGTGAGAGACAAACATTGAGAGGCCCTGACAGCCTGGTCAGACTGTGCCGCATAGTGAAGACTCTGGTCAGACTGTGCGCACATATTTGAAATAGTTGGAAATCTCACACACAGGCTCAATAACAAGTGGGTGTAGTTTGAAGTGAAGTCTATCTGGCAGAAAATATTGTTTGGTCAGAGAAATAACACATTAATCTTATGCTTATCACCTTGTAAAAAAAGTTAAAATAATATTTTACAGACAGTGTAACACGTCATTGAATTCACATACAGAATCAAAGTTTGAAACAAATATTTATATACATCAATTAATGGTCTACATAATACACAGTGATCCGTCACGCAAAAAGGACCCATCTAGGAGCTTTGTAAATTAATTATATGGAAAAACAGATTGGTTCTAGTACAACCAGAGGTCACATTTCAATATTGCCTTCACAGGAAGGAAGATTGATCATTCTAGATTCAAAAAATTCGTTAATTGTGAAAAGTTTCGACATAGGTGAGTCTGCACAGATCGCACAGTCTAACCAGGGTCAACATTTTTCGCACTTTCCAGATGGTCCCTTTTTGCCTGACAGGTCATATATATTTAGAAAACACATTGATAATAGAAAGTGAAAGAGAGTATCATTTTTCATACAAAGAGGTATGAAACTAAAACCATAATCACACTTATGTCAATTATTTAAAATTGGTTTGTGTGCTACTGTAGTGTGACTTTAGTTTTTTGACTATCCATAGCTCCATTAATAAAATGAAATATTTTCACTTCTTAGGTAGCATACCTTCTCTCTTTTTCAGGTAGGACAAAAAGTTCTCATCTCTAAATGCACCTTGCATCTCACAACTGGAATTAAAAGATTATATTGAAACAAGAGCCATGTTGGACATGGGCATAAGTCCCCTACCGGCTTTGTTTGTCTCAATGTTTTCCCACGCCAATTCTATCAGGGACGTCAAAACCAGGTCTTGTTAAAGGGTTAAACAAGACTTACATGAGTTGTTGTCTCTGCTGTGCCCACTATACAATTCATGGAAGCAATAGACAGATTCAAGAAATAGTATCAATAACAGTTACCTTGTCTGATCCAAGATGTTTTTCTTCAGTCTTGTTGGTAAGAAATGAGAACTTTCACTGGAGGTGATTAATACTGCTGCATCACCACCCTGACTAACATGGCTTATAAATTTTTTTACATTTTAAAACAGGTTTCATCAAGTTAGCTTGCTTAGTTATTAAGTTATTGCAGGATCCATTTTTTGCCATATTTTCACTATTTCCGTTACCATAGCAACCGCACTTTTTGTCAAAGAACAAAATAAAATGATGTGCATAATCTACACATTGCCATCTAGTCATATACCAAGTCTCATCAAATTAGCTTGCTTACTTATTAACTTATTGCAGGATCCAATATTTTTTGCCATATTTTCACTATTTCCGTAACCATAGCAACAACAATTTTAGTCTAAAAACAAAAATAAAATGATGTGCATAATCTACACATTGCCATATAGTCATATACCAAGTCTCATCAAACTAGCTTGCTTAGTTATTATCTTATCGCAGGATCCCATTTTTTGCCATATTTTCACTATTTCTGTAACCATAGCAACCTCAATTTAAGTCGAAAAACAAAAATAAAATGATGTGCACAATCTACACATTGCCATCTAGTCATATACCAACTTTCATCAAAAACGCTTGCTTAATTATTAAGTTATCGCGGGATCAAGATTTGAGCGGACAGACGGACGGACAGACGGACGGACGGATGGACAGACGGACGGACGGACGGACGGACGGACGGACAGACGGAGGGCAAACCTATAGTCCCCTCCGGTGTGAACACCGGTAGGGGACTAACAATACATGATGAAAATGTATACAGAAATGTTATAGCTTTTTTTTCAAAAATCCATCTTTAAGAAATATTATTAACAATAGCACTGTCTACAGGTGCCGATGCTTGGCTGCAGGTGCTTTATAATGCAGAAAATCTTTGTCAAACAAGAAGTGTTTGTGAAACTGATGCAGGGGACATATAACAGGACATAACTCTTACAACAATTTTCGATTTATTCCCCTTGATAGTCTGGGTAGCTCTTGTGATGGTGAAGACTCATGCCAAATTTCATGGAGATATCTTCAATAACAACAGATATGATTGAGGTGAAAGTTTGTCAAACCAACACCAATACAAACTAGGCAAAATGTAATGATGATACCTCTGGTTTTCTTGAAAAACAGCCCCGCTAAAAATTAAACTATAGACAACTTTTAATATCTAGTTGCATACAAAACTTTTTTAGTTTTTGTTAATCATCTTATTTCAATACTGATAATATCCACAAAGTTATTACATCTAGAACTGTTAACCTTGTAAGCCTTGAAGTTGCTCATGTGAAACCATCCATTTAAAAATTTGAATCTAAACTTGTATCTAGAGTACTTGCACAAACAACAAAATAAAAGGTACTGATATAAGATGCCCAGTGGCAGTCTTATCTGCGCCCTTTGTATTTGACAAATGCGTATCCTCGTTTTTCTTCTAAGACCTCATAACTACAGCTTTTGTAAAGCTGCAGTTATGTGGTTTAGAACAACACCGGCGATATGGATGTTTACAGTGTTTAATTGTTCATGTTTATTCTCAATCTAGGGCATGATTATGTTGGATCAACAAGTTTCATCTAGGACTGAAGAACTGAAATTCTACTGTTTGTAATTCAAAGGGTCAGAAAAAAAATCATTGAAATTGTCTAAATATTT
This sequence comes from Fragum whitleyi, assembly GCA_948146395.1. NCBI lineage: Eukaryota > Metazoa > Mollusca > Bivalvia > Cardiida > Cardiidae > Fragum > Fragum whitleyi. The sequence continues at coordinate 40,236,159 of OX411549.1, forward strand.
ATAGGCACTTAAAAAAGTGACCCCTCTAATATCTAATTTACCATGGTGAGACAGTTATTTCTCCTGCAAACTGTAAGGAATCTATAAAACGCTCCACCGGAATAATGGACCCCTTTGAACACCCCATTCTAGCTGCTGTTGATTCACTCAGACCTATCCCACTAGGGTAGATGGAAGAATATGGCCAGACTGTCAGTATTTCAGACTTCGCTACAATACACTGACCACCAATACTGAAGCCGCAAAAGAGCATTGTGCTAGGGTGAAGAAGAATGAATCTGTCCTTCTTTCTTGCAGGAACAATACCTTTATCTGGAAAAGGAAGAAACACTTGCTAGAGCTCTAGAGCTTTTGATAGAAGAAAGAAAGAAGAAAATGTCATTCTTTTATATCTTCATTGTAATAATGTGGTCAAAATGCCAAAGTTTTCGGAACATTTATAATGAAGAAGCATTTTGAGGTTTATCAACAGTTGGATTTCTTTTATCTAATTTGATGTCAAAAACCTGATTTTTTTTTCCAATCTTAACATTTTTCTCACTGTTAAATAGCAACATTACTAATGTAACAAAATGAATACTAATTTATTGATTTATCTATTATTGTTATTATTATTTCAATAAAAGTGTACTTCAAACAGTTCTAGATCTATAGGTAGGCCTACATAAGTTTGATGCATATATTACACCACATTGCAACACCTGTACGACTGAATGAATTGAACTGATTGGCTTTCAAATATAGTTTCAGTACAAGTATAGTTTATACTTTGTTACTCTAGTCATTTTCTGCCTATTTTTGTGCATTTCATGTATTCAGTAAGTAATGTTATATGATGCACAAATAAAATTGAGTTATATACATGTATTCTTCAACTAAGGAAAGGGTTTATTTTAGTTTCATACCTCCATGAATTAAGCACAACAACAATAACCACTCACAAAAAAAAACAATTTCATTTTTTTTTATTCTAAATGTCTTCATTCTTAGCTTTTACTTTTTTTATTGATATGTGTATAATGATAAATCAGGTACAACAAAAATGATTTGATCTTACGATCAGTTTGGATGATGACTGTTCCCCAAAAAATGTTTCCCGTGATATGTCCATGTGATAGGATCTCTCCATTGTGACATTCAGTTTTGTGAGTTGACAACTCTTTGGAGTGTACGACTACATTGCATTTTGTACATTCGTTCCATTCAGATTGGCTATCTTTTGCTTTCTGTGGCATTTTTGATGTTTGAATTCAACTTTCACGTGTTTTCTTGTATTTGTTTACATCTCGTACTTTAGGTCAAATCTCGCGTTGTTTGGTAGAGGCACGTGTCAAAATTCGAGAGTTCAGAATCCAAGAATAAACCTTGCTAAATTTCGTACAGAAAACGATAAAAAAAGCATTGCAATTATCATCAAATATAAGCTACAGCTTCACAGTGTTGTTTGCAACCTTTATAAAGCGATATTGATTATTTTAACCTTGGACAAAGCAAACATGTTTTCCTAGTAGACGTTGAAAATACTCAATTCGCCTACCCCACCCACTCATTTTTGCTGGTAGACGATGAAATAACCAATATGTTGATCGAAAAGGTTGAACAGCTGAAAGAATGGCTGACAAATTCATTATCTCCTATGTGAGTATGAAAAAATAAGTTGATAAGTAAAGTTACAACTAGCGTCAACTTTACTTAAGTGTAAGATTCGTACTTGGAACGGATCGTACACAATCGATATGGGTAAAAATGCCAGAGATAAAAATGCCATAGGTAGAAATGTCAGAAGTAAAATGCTATAGGTAATAATGCCATAGCTAAAATGGTAAATATGCCATGGGTATATCCCAAATTCTAAAAGCTAGCACAAGCCCTGTGGGTTTACAGTCAAAACGGCACAGGGTCAAAACGGCACAGGGTCAAAACGGCCCGTAATTTGGTCAAAACGGCCCAAACCAGTTTTTACAATCGGTCAAAACGGCCCAAACATTTAATTTGCTTTATTTTTTCCTATCTTTGCCAATAAAAAATAAATTATTATTATAGATTGAAAAAAAGGTTTACATGAAGTTAAAAACTTATGCAGGCCTATTTCTTTTACAAATGTGTGGCATCAAATAGGCCGAACTGATTTTAAACAGCTTTATTTATGAAATGCCGCTTTTGATTAGGTGGGAAAATACAGTCCTATGCGAGCACACTTTTAAAGCACCGATTTCAATCCTGAAAATTACTATAATCACGATTTGAATGTATAATATATACATCAACACGATTAAACCTTAAAGCATGCCAAGAAGTCCAATTTTCCCCAAATCAGGTAAAATTCCCAATTTACAAAGCCGATGATCTTTCTTATAGAAAGTTGATATTACAAATAAGACATGATCTGTCGTATTTCAGTATAAGTTTGAAGGACCAAGGGAGAAACAAAACTTTATTCTGGCTAAAATATACACGGAACCTAAGTCTACCCCAAACAACAAAAATAAAGTTTATCCCAATTTTTCAGAAATTACACATTTCCCCAATATGCCTTTTTTCCAACCCGTTCCCATAAAGCACTTAAAAATACACTGTTAACGTTAGCAGTTCTTGATATAGAGTTGGCACACTTCACAAGAAAAAAGTTTGTAAGATTTTGAATTTTACCCACATTTGATTTCTCTTTATAAAAGAATTTTACATGAATCTTTTTTAATGGGAATTTATATTTTACTAGACGTCTTTTCTGCGATAGTTACGAACAATAAGATTAGTAATGATTATATTAAATTCTAACAAAATAACAACCTTTATACGGTGTAAAACTCTGCCAATAAGTTAAAACAGTCGAAATTTGAATTTCAAGAACCCATTCCTTTCATTTTTCGAGAATTTATATAAAAAAACCGAAGAAGAAAAGGGTGCTAAGTAGGTCGAAACTAGCATTGGCGTATTCGTTAACATTAATCTTAGACGTTATAATAAGAAAATAAGTTTGCTTTATAATTTCAAAGGGTTATTTGAGACAAAATTTCTATTTGGGCCGTTTTGACCGAATGAAAAATCTGCTTTGGGCCGTTTTGACCAAATTACGGGCCGTTTTGACCGAAATGCGGGCCGTTTTGACTATGGGCCGTTTTGACTTTGGGCCGTTTTGACTTGCACCCGCCCTGTGTAACCATTTTTTGAAATTATTTAATCGATTTGATTTTAAATTTGAAGTGACAGTAAATATCTGTAATTTTACTTTTGAATAAGAGGACCTCAGACATCGGAAATTCAAAAGGAAGAAAATAAAAAAAAATTAGCACTCAGTGTTCGAATAATAATATTGTTTTTATTTCTCTGAGCAGATGTGAAGCTGATCCAGGAGCCCTTGCAAAGTATGTTGTTGCACTTGTTAAGAAAGACAAACCATTGAATGAACTGAGAGATAGCTGCGTGGATCAGTTAGATGTGTTCTTGCAGACAAGTAAGTTAAATCCTTAATCTGCCGAACTTCAAATTTTGATTCAAATAAATTGCAAAGTTTTCAGAAATCCCCACCAGTCTTAGTCTTACTCATACAACTTTTTCCCCCTATGATATAGAAGAAAGCAAGGTAGTGTCTGCAAATCAAAATGACATGCTATAAGAGAAATTATCATAAAAGTTTCACATTTTTAGCTCCACTGGCTGAAGGTCACTGGGGCTATTGTCATGGCGTTGTGTCTCCATCCATCCGTGCATCCGGTCAAAAACTTGGGCGTGGCTAATTTCCAAATATGGTAAAAAATTGTTGTGATCGGATGGAAAATATGTATTTTATGGGCAGAGGTCATTTCTATATATGTTATATAGTGAAAACTTTGGAAATCAGTTTCTCAGATTCTAATAGATGGATACCAATAAAATTTTACATGTATGATCCTAGGGTGACCCATTATCAGTCTACAAAAAGTTGTTGTGATCAGATGAAAAATATGTATTTTATGGGTGGAGGTCATTTCTCTATATGTTATATAGTGAAAACTTTGAAAATCATTTTCTCAGAATCTAACTGATAGATATCAACCAAATTTTACATGAGAGATACTTGAGTGACCCTTTATCAGTCTACCAAGATTATTGTGATCAGATGAAAAATATGTATTTTATTGTTTGGAGGTCATTTCTATAAAAGTTATATAGTGGAAACTTTCAAAATCACTTTCTCAGAATTTAACCAATGGTTATCAACCAAATTTCACTGCAATGATCCTTGAGTGACCCTTTATCAGTCTAACAAAAATTATTGTGATTGGATGAAAATTATGTATTTTATGGGTGGAGGTCAGTTCTCAATATATTATATAGTGTAAAATTAGAAAATCATTTTCTCAGAATGTAACCGATGGATATCAATCAAACTTCATTGGTATGATCCTTGGGTGACCCATTATCATGCTGCCAAAAATTATTGTCATTTGATGAAAAATATGTCTTTTATAGGCAGAGGTCATTTCTCTATATATTATAATGTGGGAACTTTGAAAATCATTTTCAACATCAGTAGAACTCAAAATATCTAAAAATCTAGTCAAAACTTTGCTATTACAAGAACTTCAAGCCTGTGGAGCGAGTCAAGCCATTCATGGCTTTCTTGTTTCTTATTTTTGCATTAAAGTAATAAAATAATCATTTATTTCTTTTGTGTCAGTGTAAGATCAATTAGCCTTTAAGTTTAGTGAACAACAAAAGCTCAGGGGTGTGGAATTCCCATGCCTGACTTGTCTGACCAAGGCTTTTTCACTTGCGGGAAAGTATATTTTTTCTACGTCACTTGTCCTTGGACAATTAATGATATCAGAGCAAATCTTATAACAGTAACAGAAAGATCTAGCAGAAAAGTCATCCTTATATTTGTATCAAAGGGTAGAAAGCATTGTCTTTAATGAAGAAAATGCTGGGCTACAGCATTTTCTTCATTAAAATAATGTTTTCTCAAATATTTATCAATCCATTTTGGGTGGACAAATTCATTTTGATCCCGGGCAAGTAGGAAATCGACCTTTAATTGTCCACAGACAAGTTGGGATAATTTATATTTCAACAAACCTGAAGCTATGTTTTGCTTGTAGCTCTGCCATTTACGAAAATATAGCTTTTGTTGTTTGTTCAATGAAAGATTAGTTGATCTTGTACTGAAACAAAAGCAATCATCCTGCTTTTATCTGTTTACCAGAGACCAAGCCGTTTGTTGAAACATTATTTGAAGTGCTAGACAACAAGTCCTATATTGTGAAAGAAGAACCAACTCCTGTCCCGGATAATGCTCCAGAAACAAAACCTATAGTTAAGGTAGAGCCTTCCGATGCCGTGGTTCCAGATGTGGCATCTACAACTAGTGATCAACATCTTGTCACCTCAACTTCAAAGACAGATATTAAAAAAGAGGTGAGTAAAGGTCACATGACAGATATTAAAAAAGAGGTGAGTAAAGGTCACACGACAGATATTAAAAAAGAGGTGAGTAAAGGTCACATGACAGATATTAAAAAAGAGGTGAGTAAAGGTCACATGACAGATATTAAAAAAAAGAGGTGAGTAAAGGTCACATGTCACAAGGTCACATGTGAAACCATGTTACTTAGCTTAAAAACATTGTGATCAATTTCTCTTTTTACCACAATTTCTTTCCAAATACTTTTCTTAACCCTTGTCATGCTGAACCCGGAATATTCCTGCTTTGGCAGGAGCTATAGACAAACATCAGCCCGCACATATTTGCAGTCTGATGTTAGTCTACACCACCTGTTTCTCACTTTCAAACCAGAATTGTCAATAGATTTAGTTTTTTAGCCAAAATTTATTCAGCATGACAAGGGTTAGATGTTGCAGTTGCAGGTATTTCTGTAATGCAACAGTACAGCCCTTGTAACTTTTTACCTTTCTTAGCGACCCAAAATACGGAAATCACATAGATTTACTACTATTAACCTGGTGTTGAACTGAATAATTGCATATCATTGTTTATACCAACAAATGAAGGCCATCGACTATTCTTATGGTGATTTACAACGACCATATTCTAGTAGTTATAAGAAACACTTAAGTGTTTTGTACTTCAGTAAGTAATATTAGGTTCAGAAATTAGAAAAAAAGTTGCACCAATATATATATAGCTGAATGTCCAACAATATGTTTTTTGCTTTCAGTTTAGTTATACAAGATGTAAATAGAAATAAAAAAGTTGAACAATTTTGTTGTGTTCTTGAATTAATTAAACCCTGTTAATTACTACAAAAGTCACTTTGCTGGATCAATTTTCTTTGTTTTTCAACGACAAAGTAAAAGTTGCAAGGACTGTACATTAAATTATGAAAAAAATTGAGTGTTCCTTATTCAAAACTTATTGTAATACCATTTTAACCATCAATTACTGGAAAATACTGACAAAAGAGGACGCATTCTCCATGGGGATATGCTAATTACTTTGACAGTAGCTTTTTAGGACACATCCACCTTCTTCAGGTTTATCCTGCTATTTGAATTGTTAATTGATATGTTTCTCCTGATGAAGGCAGTTCTGTTCACGAATGATAGTGTTAATGATTGTACTATTTGACACAAAAACTAGTAGAAGACTTAAATTTTGGATGTATATATCATGAAATATTTTGGGATAACAAGTTTTCTCTCACCTAGGATTTCAAAGATGAAAATTTTGTGAATGATGTACCAAAAAGGAAGTCACTATCACCAAGATTAAGAAACAGAGAGTAAGTTAATTCTTTCAGTATTAATCAAAAGCCTGTTTAGTATTGAGCAGTGTTTCCACTGCTCCTTCAATATGGGGGTAAAATGGGTATTTTTTCAGCATGCATGAACCCCCTCTATATGAGACAAAGAAGGCTGTTTGCAAAAATAAAGGGTACAAGCTTCAATTTGGGTTAAATCACCCCCATTTGAGGGTTTTAGGGAACACTGCTTGAGGTTGAGTATGTGACTATGAATAAGATAGTCTTTTCCTGCCAGTGACTCCTTGTAAAACCTATTCAGTCTGCTAAAATAAACAAACCGAAAACTTCTCTAACCAGTTATTGGTTCATGATGAAAGATTTGTGACTCATGACACAAAAGAGTACCATCAGGGAATTGAAAGTTC